>CM050512.1:105216391-105546391 GCA_027563665.1 Antrozous pallidus | reverse complement strand
GGCATCACAAGTCCACATCCTGGGAACCCGGATTCAGCTTGTGGATACACTACACTCTAACAACTAACTCGTCCTTAGACAAGCAGGCCTCAACTCTGACTGCAAAATGGAGTCGTCAGGGGAGACAGAGGTCTGGCAAGGCTGCAGGAGCCAAATCTCTTAAAGTAGGTGAGAGCAGGGGAGGGGCTCCAGGAAAGAGTGAGGCCGCAGACACAGGTACCTGGGCTCCGATAAAGGCTCTTGGGCAGAGAGAGTGAGTGAGCGTCTATCAGCCCCACTATCTTCATGTGTCCGTACTGCTTGGCCAGCATTCGGGCTGTGGCTCCACTGTGGTCTCTCGTGTCCACTTGGACTCCCTGTGGAAAGGGTGAAAGAACAAGAGTTAGGAACCCCCCCTGCAAAGCACCCTCACTTCCAGGGCTGTGGACCCAGGATGAGAAGTGCAAAGACATCGCACCACCATCTCTGAAAGGCCTGCACCAGGTCTCTAAAACTTCACAACGTGGGGAGAAAAGGCAAGGGCCTGTGCGGTCTCATTCTCGATGCTGAAAATGGGGTAGAGCTAGGGGCTTGCTGGCTTGTCAATAACACATTAACTCAGCCCTCTCACAGCGGAGGCAGCTTGCAGGTTCACTGCCTTTGGCTTTCAGGCGCCGTGGGGCAGGCAGATACTTAAGGGAGAGAGGCGATCAGGTGCTCTGGACGAGGATACACTCAGGCTGCTGTGAGCGACAGCCCACCTTCACTCTTGGCACCCGGGCCTGTGTCCCCCCACTTCATCCTCCTCACACAGAAAATTGGAGACAACAGATTTGGTAAAGAAGCAGCCTTTAAAAAGCATAATCAGAATAAGAGCCCCACTCTTCTGAAACAGAATTAGTAACTTTTATCCTAAGCCTAAAAAGTACTTATTGTATACAGCACTGTAATTTCACTTCTGTGACTCTATACTAAGGAAACAGCCCCAAATACACAGAGAAAGCTTTTAAGCACAAAGATGGTTAGCACAACAGTTTTGCAATAACGAAAACCCAGAGACAACTTTAATGCTTAGAGATGGAGAGTTCACTATGTTACTGTCATACAAATAATCAGCACAGCCGAACCGGTTTGGCTCAGTGGATAGAGCGTCGGCCTGCGGACTGAAGGGTCCCAGGTTCGATTCCGGTCAAGGGCATGTACCTTGGCTGCGGGCACATCCCCATTTGGAGGTGTGCAGGAGGCAGCTGATCGATGTTTCTGACTTTCTATCCTTCTCCCTTCCTCTCTGTGAAAAATCAATAAAATATATATTAAAAAAAATCAGTATAACCAAGTTTTTAAAAGAACCGAGAGGGGGAGGAACCAAGATGGCGACATAGGTAAAACACCTATCTTGCCGTCATACTCAGCAATTTTAATACTACAACTTAACGAAAGAACAAACACCTTCCAAAATCACCAGAAAGCTGGCCGAGTGAAAATTCCACAAATAAAAGTGAAGATAAGACACTGTGACCCGGAGGAGCGGCGGCGGACAGCATTGAAAGATTTGCACGGGGAGAGGTTAGGAGCGCGCACCAGCGGAGAGGGCGGGTGGCTGAAAACCGGCCAGTTTTCTCGAACAGGGGAGACAAAGATGTCCCACTGGACTGATTCTCCAGCTCTGGGCAAAGTCCAGGGAACCCACTATCACAGGGGGTGAAAACTGGACAGTGGGAGGGCACGCCGAAGCTCGGGCACTGCAGGGTCTCCCGGCTTGTGGAGAAGGCAGCTTGTGCGAACAGCTCGGCTGCGTGACCGCGCAGAGAGCGCTCTGCGACTCGCTCTCTCATTCGGAAAACCGTCAGACTGCTTTGTTTTACGACCCTGGGTGAGACATTGGGCGTGCAAACTCATTTTGGGAGAGTCTGAATTCCCCGGCAGCCAGTGGAGCTAGGCAGCGGCTCTCTCTCAGAGGTGCTGGCGGCCATTGCCACCGACACAGAGTCCCTGGGGCCGCATAGGGCAGAGCTAACGCTGTCTGCTTGGCCCGGAGACTCTGCCCATCCAACCTGAGCACAGCTGAACTTCACAGACAATTGGCCTGGAGGTCAACCCCTCCAAGTGCTAACAACGATTAACTGAGCTTAACTTCAGCAAGACTGTGCAACCCATATCCACCGCAGGTAACTGGGGAGGCTGAGCCACTGTCCCTAGTAGGAAGTCTACCACACAAAGCTAATCGACCAACTCAGAGAAGCAGCCACCATGCAGAGACAAGGAAAGAAATCAGATGTGAAAGAAATACAGGGAAAAAAACGACTGGACATGGAATTCAAAACCACGGTTATAGGGCTTTTCAAGAGGCTCCAACAAAAAGGTCAAGGCCTACAAGGAAATAAGCAAGACTGCAAAGGAAATGAATGAGTCCTACAAGGAAATGAATGAGACCCTCAAGGATATGAACGAGACCTGCAAGGAAATGATCAAGACCAACGTGGAAATGAGTGAGTCCTACAAGGAAATGAAGGAGACCCTCAAGGATATAAAGGAGACTCTCAAGGATATGAAAAAGGACCAACCAGAAATTAAGCATACACTGACTGAAATAAAAAATATTATACAAAGACCTAAAAGTGCTCTGGAGTACCCCAAGAACCAAGTTAAAGATTTGAAATACAAAGAGGGAAAATCCACTCAGCTGAAAAAGCAAGAAACCAAAAGAATCCAAAAAATTGAAGATAGTGTAAGGGGCCTCTGGGACAACCTCAAGCATACCAACATCCAAATTATAGGGGTGCCAGAAAAAGAGAGAGACCAAGACAATGAAAACCTATTTGAAGAAATAGTGACCGAAAACTTCCCACACCTGGTGAAAGAAATTGACTTAGGAGTCCAAGAAGCGCACCGAACCCCAATATATAGGAACCCTAAGAGGACCACACCAAGGCACATCATAATTAAAATGCCAAGAGCAAAAGACAAAGAGAGAATATTAAAAGCAGCAAGAGAGAAAGAGTTGGTTACTTATAAGGGAGCTCCCATAAGACTGTCAGCGGATTTCTCAACAGAAACGATGCAGGCCAGACGGGAGTGGCAAGAAATATTCAAAGTGATGAACAGCAAGAATCTACAACCAAGATTACTCTATCCAGCAAAGCTATCATTCAGAATTGAAGGCCAGATAAAGTGCTTCGCAGATAAGAAAAAGCTAAAGGAGTTCATCACCACCAAACCAATATTATATGAAATGCTGAAAGATATTCTTTAAGAAGAGGAAGAAGAAAAAGATAAAAGTATAAATTAGGAACAACAAATACATATCTATCAACAAATGAATCTAAAAAGCAAGTGAATTAATAAGCTGATGAACAGGATAAACTGGTGAATGTAACAGAATCATGGATATAGACAGGGCATGGACTGACAACTCTTGGGGAGAAAGGGGGTGTGGGAAGTGCAGCAAGAGACTGGACAAAAATCATCCAACTATGGGAGAGGACAGTGGGGGGGGGTGAGGGCAGAGGGTGGGATGGGTACCAGGTGGAGGGGAAATATAGGGTGGAAAAAAAGAGGGAACAATGTAATTAATAAACTGAACAATAAAGATTAAAAAAAATCTGAGAGAAAAAAAAAGAAGAAGAACCAAGAGAAAAAAACTGTATACATATTCCAATTGCAGCAAAACAACAAAGTACTAGTATACAGAAAGCACACTGGAAGGAAATATGCCAAAATTGTTAACATTATTTTTTATATTTTTATACTTTTTAAACTGATTTCTATGATCATGTTTACTTTAGAAACTAGAAAAGCCCAATAAACTTTCCGTTTTCAAAGCTTCAACTGTGTGGTCTTGTATCTGCAGATGAGACTACTGGATATTGGAGCTCAGCGCTCTGGAGGGCATATCAGCAAGAGAAAGTTACAACATTAAAAGTGCACATACCAGATGCTTGTACCAATGGACACCGGCTCTCAAGAACATATTAAAAGTCTCATTAAAAAAAAAAAAGAGAGAGAGGAACCAAGATGGCGGCATAGGTAAATACCCATACTGCTGCCCCGTACAACAAATTTAAAACTACAACTAAAGGACAAAACGGACATCATTCGGAACCACCAGAGGGCCGGCTGAGTGGACATTCAACAGATTGAAGGAAAAATAATAGGACACTGAGACTTTGGGGGAGCTGCAGAGGACAGAGTTGCAGATATGCGCGGAGTCAGAGGGTCAGAGCTGCGCAAACGGAAAGGTCTGGCCGGGAAGGGCAGGCGGCTGCAAACCCGGCTGGTTTTCTTGAACTGGGAGGGAGACAGAGGCGTCCCACTGCACTGAGCCACGGTTCCGGGCGGGTCTCGGGGAACCCAGACTAATACAGGGTGAAACTGGACTGTAAGGAGGAAGCACACTGAAACTCGGGCGCTGCAAAGGCACGTGAGTTATCGGAGAGGGCTCGTGGCTGGCTCTAGCGTCGGGAGGAAAAAACAAAAACAAAAAAACGCTGGACTGCTTTGTTTTCCCGTTCTGGTGAGTCTCTGGGTGTCCAGACTCATTTGGAGTAGGTTTATCTTCAAAGAATAGTATTTGAAGAAAAGGAAGCCCAAATGGGTAATATATGAAAAGATGACCCACCTCACCAGAAATCTGTAACAGTAAAAATCAATAGAAGACAGCTCGTCTGATATCACATAGCAATTGTTATTGAGGGTGTGAGAGGCAAGAGCTATAAAATACTATCGGAAAGGTGAAACTGGGACAACGATGGAAGAAAGCCAGTTAGCACTGTCTAGCGCAGATGCACCCACCGCACACACCAAAGTTCCACTTTGGAGATTTCATCCTGACCTCCCAGAGAAACCCCTTCACACATGCTCGAGAAGACAGGTAAAGGAATGTGAACTGCAGCACTGTTAGGAATAGCTGAGTGAACACACCTTAAATGTCCACTAAAAAAGGAAATGATAAACATATTTATACAGTCAATAAGTACAGAGCTGTTAAAATGAGTGAATGACGTATAATTTACCCACACTGCTGATTGACACATACATTCTGGTATGTTATTTATATGAATCTTTAAAATATATAAAAACAAGTCCGTGCATTGCTTAAGGGCACACAGTATGTGATGAAAGGATCAAAATCAGAGACAGGAAAGGTACAGACCAGCAGCTGGATAGTGGTGATCTCTGGATCATGTGGGTTAGTTGCATTATCTTCTGTGCTTTTTTACATGTTTAAAGTACTTCACAATTTAAGATTCATAATTCTTGCTGCTGTGGAAAGAGTGTCAGTTGGTACAACTTGCTCTTCGGATGGCAATTTGGCAAGTCCATGTTAATTTAAGACTGTACTTACACTTCAGCCTTCTACTTTTAGTACTGAGCTCTAAAGAGGTGGCTGCACACATGTGCAAAGATGTATGTGCACAGAGATTCTCAAAGCACTGTGTATAACAGTGAATGGTTGGCAACAATCCAATTCTATCTAGACCACTTTAAAGAAATTGATTCATTCCTACAAGGGAGTACAATGCAACACAATAAGAAAAAAGCTTTAGCCCTGGCTAGTTTTGCTCAGTGGATAGAGCATCAGCCTGAGCACTGAGGGGTCCTGGGTTCAATTCTAGTCAAGGCACACGTCCCAGTTGCGGGCTTAATGCCCAGTGGGGGGTATGCAGGGGGCAACCAATCAATGATCCTCTCTCACCGATATTTCTATCTCCCTCTCCCTTTCTCTCTGAAATCAATAAAAACATATTTTTAAAAAATTAAAAAAGAAAAAAAGCTTTATATGCTGATATAAAACAATATCCAGGATAGACAATTAAGTTAAAAAAAAAAAAAAGGCAAGTTGGGGAGCAGCCACAGGAGAGTGACCAAACTGAGGCAAAGGCCAGAGGCAAGCTCACTGTGTATCTTCTGTCTCATCTGCATTTACCATGTAAATTTACTGTCCCCAAATTCCCATTCCGGTGGATAGAGTGTTGGCCTGCAGACCAAAGGGTCCTGGGTTCGATTCTGGTTAAGGGAACATATCTTGGTTGGTTGCAGGCTCCCCCCCGGCCCGGCCTCTGGTTGGGCCACATGCAGGAGGCAACTAATCAATGTGTTTCTCACACAGCAATATTTCTCTCTGTCTTTCCTTCTCTCTTCCACTCTCTCTAAAAATCAATGAAAAAATATCCTTGGGTGAGGATTAAAAATAAGTAAGTAAATAAAAAGATATTAACATTATTCTAAAACTAGAGAACCCGTATACAAAATTTGTGAATGGGCAGTAGGGTGGGGTCCCCTCAGCCCAGCATGCACCCTCTCCAGTCTGGGATCCCTCTATCTAGGACCACTGGCTCGTAATTTCTCACCTGCCTGCCTGTCAGCCTGATCATCCCTAACCACCTCTGCCTACCGGCCTGATTACCACTAACTGCCCCCCTACCGACCTGGTCACCCCCAACTCTCCTCCCACGCTGGCCTGGTTGCTCCCAACTGTCGCCTCCCCCGCACTGGACTGGTCACCCCCAACTGCCCCCCTGCCAGTCTCTGCCCCCCTGCTAGCCTGGTCGCCCCCAACTGCCCCCCCCCCACTGGCCTGGTTACCTCCAGCTACCCCCTCCCCGCTGGCCTGGTTGCCCCACGCAGCCTTCTGTTCATTCATTTGGTCATCCCTCACTAACTCCCCTGCCAGCCTTGTCACCCCACACAGCCTGTGTTAGGTCATCTGTCTGGTTGTTTCGGTCATGACAGCCCCTGGCTTTTATATATTAGGATACAAAGAAAGTCTAGTACCCATCTGATACCATACACAGCTATTACAGTACTATTTACTATAGTCCCTCTGCTGTACTCTACATCCCTGTGACTATTTCTAAAACTGGCAGTTTGTACTTAATTGTTTTACCTTTATTATCAGCCCTCCAACCCTCTCCCATCTGGCAACCATCAATTTGTTCCCTGTATCCATGAATTTGTTTGTTTTGTTTGTTCATCTATTTGCTTTTCAGATTCAACATATATGTGAAATTATATGATATTTGTCTTTTTCTGCCATTCCCTACAGGCCTGGTTGTCCCCTACTTCTCTCTTCTGCAGGCCTGGTCACCCCTAACCTCCCTCCTC
Organism: Antrozous pallidus; assembly: GCA_027563665.1. Taxonomy (NCBI): domain Eukaryota; kingdom Metazoa; phylum Chordata; class Mammalia; order Chiroptera; family Vespertilionidae; genus Antrozous; species Antrozous pallidus. Next base: position 105,539,308 of record CM050512.1, on the reverse strand, counting down.
TGCAGGCTTGATCACCCCCAAATGCCCTCCCCTGCTAGCCTGATCCCACCCAACTGCCCTCCCTTGCAGGCCTGGTTTCTCCCATCTGTTCTCCCCTGCTGGTGTGATCCCACCCATCTACCCTCCCCTGCAGGCCATCTTTGGTGCCCATCTTGTGTCCACATGGGGGCAGTCATCTTTGACCACATGGGGCAGCCCTCTTATGTATTGGAGTGATTGTTAATTTGCATATTACTCTTTTATTAGAAAGGATTCCCACCAAGCCGAAACCGGTTTGGCTCAGTGGATAGAGTGTCGGCCTGCGGACTGAAAGGTCCCAGGTTTGATTCCGATCAAGGGCATGTACTTTGGCTGCAGGCACATCCCCAGTAGGGGCTATGCTAAAGGCAGCTGATCGGTGTTTCTGACTTTCTATCCCTCTCCCTTCCTCTCTGTAAAAAAAAAAATTAATAGAATATATTAATAAAAAATTCCTACCAATAAGTAAGAAAACACACACACACTATACAATAGAAAATTGGGCCCAAAATATAAAGACAATTCATCAAAGAATTACAAATAGTCAATATACTTTAAAATATTCCACCTCATTAGCAAGTATAAACCAAAATGAGATGCCATTCTTCTCCCACCAGATTGAAAAAAACTAAGATGGGTAACCTCTCATCTTAAGGACTGGTGAGGATGGGAGAAAATGAGCACCTTCATATATTATTGGTGGAAAGGACAACAGAAACAATTTTTTAGTAGGAATTTAGTTAGGACTTTATATATAAACTAAATATTTCTCCTTCTAGATTTTTAAAACAACTTTATTAAGATACAATTCCCATACTATGCAATTCACTCACAGTGTCTAATTCAATGTGTGCCACCATTGCCACAATCAATTTCAGGACTTCATCACCCTAAATAGAAATCTTGCATTCCTTAACCACCACCCTCTCCCCAATCTTCCCAGCCCCTCTAGCTCCAGACAACCATTAATCTACTTCTGTCTCTACAGCTTTGCTTATCCTGGACATGTATCCTATCTAACAAAAGAGTAATATGCAAATTTGACTGTACCTTTGCCACACCCACAAGCCATGCCCACCAGCCAATCAAGAGCAAATAAACCCCAACCAAGATGGCTGCCACCACCGAGAGCAGGAAGAAGGCTTGGGTTTCCCTGGCAACGGAGGAAGCCAAGCTTTCTGCCTGCCAGGCCTCCACTCAATGTTACAAAGTTTCAATTATAAAAGATACAGAAATGGTGGCAGCCACTGAGCTGGAGAGAACAGAGGCTTGGGTTTCCCTGACAATCGAGGAAGCCAAGTTTTCAGTCTGCTGTTGCCGGCTTAGGCCTCCACTCTACGCTACAAAGTTTCAAACAGAAATGGCTGCCGCCCCAGAGTGAGCAGAAGGCTTGGCTCTGCTCCAGGCTACAAAGTTTCAATTGTAGACATAGATTAATCCCAGATCCCAGGGCCTCCACTTGGGTGGTTGGGGGGCGTGGCTGGCCTGCAAACCTCCACAGGCCCCTCGCCCCAAGGGAACTCCCACCCTGATCTGGGATACTCTTCAGGGCAAACCAGCTGGCCCCACCCATGCACCAGGCCTCTATCCTATCTAATAAAAGAGTAATTTACAGATTGACCATCACTCCAACACACAGGAGGGCTGCCCCCATGTGGACACAAGATGGCCAGCAGGGGAGGGCCATTGGGAGGTTCCAGGCCCTGCAAGGGAGGGCAGTTGGGGGCGATCAGGCCAGCAGGGTAGGGCAGTTGGGAGGGACCAGGCCTGCAAGAGAGGGCAGTTGGGGGTGATCAAGCCTGCAGGGGAGGGCAGTTAAGAGTGACCAGGCCAGCAGAGGAGGGAAGTTCGGGACAAACAGGCTGGCAGGGAAGCAGTTAGACATCAATTAGGCTGGCAGGGTAGTTATCAGGCTGGCAGGCAGAAGCGGTTAGGGGCAATCAGGGAGGCAGGCAGGCAAGCAGTTTGGAGCCAGCACTCCTGGATTGTGAGAAGAATGTCCAACTGCCCCTTTAGGGATGATCCTAACAGAATCGGGCCTAAACAGGCAGTTGGACATGCCTTGAGGGGTCCCAGATTGGAGAGGGTGCAGGCTGGGCTAAGGGACATTCCCCGCCCCCTGTGCACGAATTTCGTGCATCGGGCCTCTAATATATATATAAAAAGCCAGAGACCAGAACATCAGAATGACCAGAACGATTGGTCACTATGATGCCTACTGCAGCTAGCGAAAGATCAAGGAGTGGGGCCAGCCAGTCAATTTCCTGCGGCCTCTCCCCCTAGCCAACCCCACCCCTAATTGGACTCTCCCACCCAGATCAAGGGCGTGGTGGCTGGCCAACCCCCGACCCCTTTGCCCTTCCCCCTTCTCCAGGCTGGCCTTACCTCTGATCGTGCCCCACCCCAATAGGAGGCGGGGCCAGCTGGCCAACCTCCTGCAGCCCCTCCCCCTGGCCAGCCACACCCACAATGGGCCCCCACCACCCCATCAGTCTGCAGACCCTCCCCCAGCCAGATCCGCCCCCAATCGCTCCCCCAACCCCAATCAGGAGTGGGGCCCACAGGCCAATCACCCTCAGCCCCTACCCTCAGCTGGCCCAGCCCTGATCAGGCCCCTAATGGGGCGGCTGGGCGGGAGGCCTCCCATAGTCTCCATGCCCCGCCCCCCCCACTGGCTTGGCCACAATCTGGCCCTATTGGGGCCAGGCCAGACAGACCCCACCCATGCACAAATTCATGCTCTGGGCCTCTCGTTTCATATAAAAGTAATCATACAATATGTGGTTGCACATGGCTTTCAATGAGCATTATTTTCAAGGTTCATCTTTTTATGCCTGATTAATATTGTATGGACATAACACATCTTATTTATCCATTTGTCTGCTGAAGGTTGTTTATACCTTTATTATAAATAACACTGCCATGGACATTTAAGTTTTTGTAAGGACAGATTTTCAGTTCTCTTATCTATGTACCTAAGAGTGGAACTGCTGGATCATATGGTAATTACCAAGTTTGACTATTTTAGGAATAGCCAGACTGTTTCCCATAAGCAGTGTATGAGGGTTCCAATTTCTCCACATCCTCACTAACTCTTGTTATAGTCCATCTCTTTTTTTTATTATAGACATCCTAAGAGTTTTGATTTACATTTCCCTGATGACTTGTTTCACATACTTATTGGCCATCTATATATTTTCTTTGGTGAAATGTCTATTTGGATCCTTTACACATCTTTTAATTATCTTTTTATCAGGACCCATTAAATTTAAAATGTGAGCACCAGATATCCCTCTTGTAGAAATACAGCATACATAAATAACTACATGCAGGCTAAAGCTATATATATGAAAATATAATATTCCCTGGAGCACTGTTTACAATTGCAAGATGGTGGAAACCTAAGAACTGGTTAAATTAATTATGGCACAAATTATACCAATACATGTAATACCATACAAGGATAAGATGTCTATGGCATATTAAGTGATCTTTTGTTTTTCTTTTTAAAGTCATCTTTTAAAAGCTGCAGACCAAATATACAGGAGAATATCACTTTGTCCAAAATAAAAAGCACTTAATTTTTGCAGGTGTCTTCAGACATGCCTTTCTAAACACAAGAAAAGTCCTGGGGTGTCTCTTTATCAAACCAAGTGGGCATCTGGGGAGGAGCAGGGAATGGTTGAAAAGAGAATAAGATCCTTGTCTTCTTACTCTATATATTTTTCTTTAAGTATTGAGATTTTTTAAAAACGTATTTTTCATACTTTTCAAATAATAGTATTTTAAAAATTCTTACAGGAAGAGGTATCTATTTTTATTCATCACTGTACCTTTAATGCCTAAGTGCTACAAATACTTGACATCAATGGATTTTCAATGAAAATGTATTGAATAATAAAGAGCAATTCTTTCTACATAGAAAATTCTGTTATAGTTTATTAGAGGCCTGGTGCATGAATTTGTGAATGGGTGGGGTCCTTTGGCCTGGCCGGTGATCAAGACCTATGGGGGGGCTGGCCAACCAGAGAGAGGGACCCTGGGAGGTTGGCCTACTGCCCCCCGCCCCCGCTGCCCTGATTGGGGTCTAGAGGGAGGGACCATAGGATGTTACCAGCCAGCCCCCCGATCGGGGCTGATGGGGGAGCCAGCTGGCCAGGAGGAGGGACCGTGGAAAGTTGGCTGTGGGAGTGCACTGTGTTGAGCGTCTGCCCCCTGGTGGTCAGTGCACATCACAGCAACTGGTCAACTGGTCATTTGGTTGTAAAGATGGCTTAAACTTTTATATATATATAGATATTTCAGTGATGATTTATCACTTGCTGTAACTAAATTATAAGCTAACAAAGAGGGTCACTTACATGATTCAGAAAATACTGCACAATTATTTCATGGCCAGCAGCAGCTGCTTCCATCAAAGGAGTGAATCCATATATTGGTTCCCTGTAAGACAGAGGCCGCAGTCCAATGATTAGCAGAGTTCTTCCCTTATGCCAACAAAACCAAGCTGATGTTTCTGGCTGGTGTTCCTAAGTGGTTAAAGGCATATTCCTGGATTGCAGGTTTAATCCTTGGCCCCAAGTCGGGGCACATGCAGGAGGCAACCAATCAATGTGTCTCTCTCACATTAATGTTTCTCTCTCTTCCTCCTTCCCCAATCTTCCCTTGCTTTCATTATCTCTAAAAATCAATGGAAAAAATAACCTCAGGTGAGGATCAAAAAAACAAACCAAGCTGATGCAAAGTCACCTAACAGCAGAGGTCTCCCTCAAGAAATAATTACTGGGGAAAGAAAAGTTCTTATTAACACACCAGCTTCATAAATTCTTCTGGTATCTATCCCACTCTAGTATTTTGTCTTAAAGACATTCTGTCTCCCTACTTGACTCCTTCTAAGCTGTCTGCACCTGCTATCTCTTAAGTCTCTACTTGAATCACCTGCAAAAGGCAGCTATTGGCCTTCACTGCTCACAGAAAGCTAAGGTCTCCCATCCACCTATTCAGACCCTTTCTTTTCAGTTCAACATCCTCCAGGAACCCTCCCCAAAGCTCTGAAACTAATAATCTACCTGCTTTTACTATGCCTGGTACCCGATGCTTACTTTCTGTGCTTGGTTATGTTTAACTCAGCACTGTCTTCAGAGTGCCCCCTTAACCCTCACTTCTTTCATGCTGGTCTAGTAGACAGAAACCAAGCTAAATACTGGATTTCCGCCATTTTAAAACACACTGTCTTCACATTTTAACATCTCTGTAGTCAGAATGTGCCTCAAAATCCTTAGGTGAGTTGCAGTTTAATTAGCAGTATTTTTTTCTTTCTTGATGGCATGTAAACCTATGGTGTATGTCATAATAGATGACTGAGGGCTGTGGAAATGCCAGTTGGATGCTGTGTTGAAGGGGAGGTAAAGGGCAGGGGGGGGAGGGAAGGGCATATAAGGTAAAGGGGGATAAGTGGTGATGAAAGGAGACTTGACTTGGGGTGGTAAACACAATGCAACATATAGATGATGTGTTGTAGCACTGTATACCCAGAGCATGAATAATTTTATCAATATCTCCCCAATAAAATTCAATAAAAATAAAGAAAAGAAAGGTGATTATCATCATGACAAGCTTTAGACAATATCCCTTCCAGCTTATAAAAGTCATGACTGAAGGAGAAACCAAGATGGCGGCATAGGTAAATACCTGACACTGCTGCCTCACACAACCACTTCAAAACTACAACTAAAAGACAAAACAAACATCATCCAGAACCCCAGAATGCTGGCTGAGTGGAAATTCTACAACTAGAAGGAAAGAGAAAAGCACACTGAAACTCACAGAAGCTGAAGAAGGCAAAGGTACGGAGGTATGCACAGAGAGGGCTGGCAACTGAGTGGGCATCTGGCTTTCTCAATCAGGAGGGAGACAAAAGCTCCCGGCTGCTCTGAACTCCAGATCCAGGCAAGACTCTGGAGCCAGATTCACTCCGGGAGAAAATGGAGTGTCTGGTAGTGGGCGAAACACAAGGGCGGCTTTCTCTCAGAGGTGCTTGCAGCCATTACTGAGGAACACTGAGACCCAGGGGCCTCACAGGGCAGGGCTAATGGGAAACCATTGCTGTCTGCTCTGCCCTGACACTCCACCCCATCCAAGCTGAGCACAGAGGCTTTTGGAAGTCCTGTCTCATAAAGGTAGTGTCTCCAGCACAGAATTCTCCCAGCATAGACATAGCTTATCCTCACAGCCAATTGGCCTGGAGGTCAATTCCTCCCAGTGAAACCAACAACAATCAAGGCTTAACTACAACAAGACTGTGCACACAGCCCATAAAAGGGTGCACCAAGAATGTCCACTTCAGGTAACGGGGAAGGCTGAGCCACTGAGCCCTATGAGACACCTAGCACACAAAGCCACTCTTATCAACTCAGGGAAGCAGCCAAAATGCAGAGACAAAGAAACAGGTCACAAATGAAAAAAATGGAGGGAAAGCTAACGACTGGATATTGAGTTCAAAACCATGGTTATAATGTTTTTCAAGAATTTTCTAGAAAAAGCCAATAAATTTAGTGAGACCTTCAAGGATATGAAAAAAGACCAAATAGAAATTAAGCATACAATAACTGAAATAATAATAACATACAGAGATCCAACAGCACACTAGAGGATCGCAAGAATCAAGTCAAAGATTTGAAATACAAAGAAGCAAAAAATACCAAACTAGAAAAGCAAAAAGAAAAAAAAAATCCAAAAATATGAAGATAGTGTAAGGAGCCTTTGGGACAACTTCAAGCATACCAACATCTGAATTATGGGAGTGCCAGAAGGAGAGAGAGAGCAAGATACTGAAAATCTATTTGAAGAAATAATGACAGAAAATTTCCCCCACCTGGTGAAAGGAATAGACTTAGAAGTCCAGGAAGCGCAGAGAACCCCAAACAAAAAGAATCCAAAGAGGACCACACCAAGACACATCATATTTAAAATGCCAAGAGCCACCAAAACCAGTTTGGGTCAGTAGATAGAGCGTTGGCCTGCGGACCAAAGGGTCCCAGGCTCGATTCTGGTCAAGGGCATGTACCTTGGTTGTGGGCACATCCCTAATAGGGGGTGTGCAGGAGGCAGCTGATCCATGTTTCCCTCTCTAGCTTTCTGTCCCTCTCCTTTCCTCTCTGCAAAAAATCAATTATATATATATATATATATATATATATATATATATATATATAATGCCAAGAGCAAAAGACAAAGAGAGAATATGAAAAGCAGCAAGAGAAAAACAGTTTTTCCCTAAATGGGAGCAGCCATTTGACTGTCAGCTGATTTCTCAACAGAAACTATGCAGGCCAGAAGGGAGTGGGAAGAAATATTCAAAGTGATGAATAGCAAGAACCTACAACCAAGATTATTCTGCCCAGAAAAACTATCATTCAGAATTGAAGGTCAGATAAAGAGCTTCACAAAAAGCTAAAGGCGTTCATCACCAAACCAGTATTATATGAAATGCTGAAAGGTATTCTTTAAGAAGAGGAAGAAGAAGAAAAAGATAAAGAAAGAAATTATGAACAACAAATACATATCTATCAACAAGTGAATCTAATAATTAAGTGAATAAAAAACCTGATGAAAAGAATAAACTGGTGAATATAATAGAATCAAGGGCATGGAAAGGGAGTGGACTGACAATTCTCTGGGGGAAAGAAGAATGGGGGGCATGGGAAGAGACTGGACAAAAATCGTACACCTATGGATGAGGACAGTGAGGGGGAGGTAAGGGCAGAGGGTGGGGTGGGAACTGGGTGGAGGGGAAAAAAGGAGGAATAATTGTAATAATCTGAACAATAAAGATTTATTTTAAAAAAATAAAATGTAAATAAATAAACATGGCATTCTACTGTAAAAAAAAAAAAATTCTACAATTAGAAGAAAAGAGAAAAGCACACTGAGACTCAGAGGGGTTGTAGAAGCACAGTGCAGAGGTATGGAGGCGCGTGCATATGCATGCAGGAAGGGCTGGCAACTGAGGCGGCTGTTGTCTTTTTTCAATTGGGAGGGTGACACAAATTCCCGACTGCTCTAAACTCCAGTTCCGAGCAAGACTTTGTGGACCCAGGCTCACACAGGAAGAAACTAGACTGTCTGGTAGTGGGCAGAACTCAATGGCGGCTTTCTCTCAGAGGTGCTTGCAGCGACTATCAAGGGACACTGAGACCCAGGGGCCTCTTAGGGCAGGGATGAGGATCAGCCATAGTCCTCATCCTGTTTGTTCTGCCCTATTAATTCCCTGAGACTCCACCCCACCCAAGCTGTATGCAGAGGCTTTTGCATATGAATGGCCTGGCCATTTGCAATCTAAAATTACCTAACAAACTGCAGCTAGGTCAGAGAGCCCCAGAACTTCCAAAAGAAGGCCCAATGCCCCACAGCAGCTTACATTGCTTCACATCTGGGCATCATCTAGGCACCTCCAAAACCCAAACAAAGAAGAGGAATCTGCAGATCTCTCAGTAGCTCCTGCTGGGTGGCCTCAGGCAGAGGCTAAATTAGCACCTCCTTGGAGACCCAAGAGCCAGTATATCCAGTGGTCAGAGTGGGACCATCCAGATTACAACTCCTTAGATCCATAAGGGACACATTTAGGGGGCAGACTCAGTGAGCACCAAAGCCTCACTGAAGCAAGTCTTGCCCCATATGGGTATCTCCAGCATACAAGTTCTCCCAGCATAGACACTGCTGATCCTCACAGCCAATTGGCCTAGAGTTCAATTCCTCCAAGTGATACCAACAACAATTAAGGCTTAACTACAACAAGACTGTGCACACAGCCCACAAAGGGATGCATCAAAAGTGTCCACCTCACCACAGGGGCATAGGCTACAAATGAGACAGGACTGAACCTCACATCACCCTGTTTGGCCCCGGAGGATGGCTGGTTAGCCAGAGACGGGTAAGATTCCTCAGGGAAGTAACAACCTAAGACAGGCACAGTCGCAGAGGGGCCAACAGGAGAGAACTAAAAGATCAACAGAGGTGGGGCACAGACCCTCATCCACAAACCTTGCAGGGGCTTGAATTCTCACCCCTCCTGAGGAAGGTCTCCTACCCCCACGGCTACTACGCCTCCCACGCACAACTCAGACCAGGACCCAGGTGGCAGACAGAGACTCTGCCAGCAATAGCTGCCCTATATCTAAATTTAGTTTATTACCAGGAATGCTGAGGACCTACTCAAAAATGCAAATATTCCTTTCCACAAGTACTTACTGGGTAAACTAAGATTTCTGCTTGAGTATTAAAGTTGACAGTAAAATAATAATCAAGTTTTCAGATTAATTTAAATTGGACAAGTGAAATGAGTGAATACTCAAGAAAATCTAACTGTACTGGACAAAAAGCTTTTCCTAAAACATTAACTAAGATATCTATTAGTAGTTCATCTCACTGCAAAATTGCCTAACATCCAAAGAACCTAAAGCAGTAATATTTGTGTGCAAAAATTAAAATTTAAAATTACCAAGACTGCAAGATAAAATTTCCAAAAGCCCCTATTAACCAAAAAAAGGGGGGGGGGGGAACGAGTGGGGTAATATCATGTAAGGAAAAATATCCTATAAGTAAAATACATGTAGAAAATTCTTACTCCAGAAAAGAAAATTCCATTTGTAAAACCAACTGCAGGACACCCATGAAAAAACACACATGGTGTCAAAATAAGCAAAGGAAAATCATTTAGGCAAAAATAAAAAGAATCCCAAGTCTATTTTGCAGAGAGGATCCCTTTGTTAACCTTTGGTCGAGAATGTGTTTGTGTGTTTTCAGAGAACAACTCTAAGACCATGTGGGTTCCTGCGACAGTGAGGAACTGACGGGTCTGTTCCAGCCACGAGGATGGTCCAGAGATGGCGGACGCTGACAACACCTTGCCATGCTAGCAGTCGGCAGCTGTGCGTTGCTGCAGGCGGCCCAGGACCATACCAGAGAGGATGGATCTTGCATTGCCACGATGTATCCACCATCTGGATACCATTGCTGACATTTACACATGAAGAACTATTTGACATTGAAACTGGGACTCAGAACAGTTGGACATTGAAACTGACACTCAAACTTTTTTTGCTCTTATACGTTTGTTTTCAGTATGCAGAGGCAAGATATTTTTGAAGAAAAGAAACAGGGGGAAGTGATTGATATAGAGGCAGGGTGGCCTCGAACAGGCTGTCAAGCTACAGGGGGAAGGCTAGAGTGGAGGGGAGGCAGATGCTGGGGGAGATCAACTGAAGGACTTGTATGCATACATATGAGCATAACCAATGAATGAAAGACACTGGGGCGGGGAGGGGGGCAGGTGGGGACATGTGCTGGGGGGTAAGGGAGGCTGGGGGGAGGATATTGGGAGGGGAGGAAAACATATGTACTATTAAATATAAGTTATATTGTAAATAAAATTAAAAAAAAAACAAAAGAAAAAAAACAAAAACAAAAACAAAAGTGTCCACCTCAGGTAATAGGGGAGGCTGAGCTATTGGACCCTATAGGACACCTAGCACACAAAGCCACTCTATCAACACAGGGAAGCAGCCAAAATGCAGAGACAAAGAAACAGGTCACAAATGAAAGAAATATAGGAAAACAAACTACTGGATATAGAGTTCAAAACCATGGTTATAATGTATTTCAAGAATTTTCTAGAAAGGCTGATAAATTTAGTGAGACCCTCAAGGATATGAGAAAGGACCAACTAGAAATTAAGCGTACACTGACCGAAATAATAATAATATACAGAGATCCAACAGGACTCTGAGGATTTCAAGAATCAAGTCAAAGATTTGAAATACAAAGAAGCAAAAAACACCCAACCAGAAAAGCAAAATGAAAATAGAATCCAAAAATATGAAGATAGTGTAAAGAGCCTCTGAGACAACTTCAAGCATACCAACATCATAATTATGGGGGTGCAGAAGAGAGAGAGCAAGATATTGAAAACCTATTTGAAGAAATAATGACCGAAAACTTCCCCTACCTGGTGAAAGAAATAGACTTACAAGTCCAGGAAGTGCAGAGTACCCCAAACAAAAGGAGTCCAAAGAGGACCACACCAAGACACATCATATTTAAACTGCCAAGAGCAGGAGAACCAAGATGGCTGCATAGGTAAAACACCTATCTTGCCGTCATACACAGCAATTTTAAAACTACAACTTAACGAAAGAACAAACACCATCCAGAATCACCGAAAAGCTGGCTGAGTGAAAATTCAACAAATAAAAGTGAAGATAAGACACTGTGACTCGGAGGAGCGGCGGCGGACAGCGTTGAAGATACGCGCGGAGTCAGAGGTTTGGAGGAGCGCGCACCAGCCTATATGGCGGGCGGCTGACAACCGGCCAGTTTTCTCGAACGGGGAGACAAAGACGTCCCACTGGACTGATTCTCCAGCTCTGGGCAAAGTCCAGGGAACCCACTATCATACGGGGTAAAAACTGGAAAGTGGAAGGGCACGCCGAAACTCGGGTGCTGCAGGGGTCTGCCAGATTGTGGAGAAGGTGAGCTTGCACGTGAACTTGGGAACAGCGCAGCTGCGAGAGCGCTCTCGACTTGCTCTCTCATTTGGGAAACCGTCAGACTGCTTTGTTTTACGACCCTGGGTCAGACGTTGGGTGTGCAGACTCATCTGGGGAGAGTCTGAATTCCCCGGTAGCCAGCGGAGCTCGGCAGCGGCTCTCTCTCAGAGGTGCTGGCGGCCATTGCCCCCAGCACAGAGTCCCTGGGGCCGCATAGGGGGGAGCTGACGCTGTCTGCTTGGCCCGAAGACTCCGCCCTTCCAACCTGAGCACAGCTGAACTTCACAGACAAGTGGCCTGGAGGTCAACCCCTCCAAGTGCTAACAACGATTAACCTGAGCTTAACTTCAGCAAGACTGTGCAACCCATAACCACCTCAGGTAACTGGGGAGGCTGAGCCACTGTCCCTAGTAGGACATCTACCACACAAAGCTAATTGACCAACTCAGGGGAGCAGCTGCCATGCAGAGACATGGAAAGAAATCAGATGTGAAAAAAATGGAGGAAAAAAAACGACTGGACATGGAATTCAAAACCACGGTTATCAGGCTTCTCAAGAGGCTCCTAGAAAAGGTCCAGACCTATAAGGAAATAAGCAAGACCTACAAAGAAATGAACAAGACCCTCAAGGATATGAATGAGACCTGCAAGGAAATGATCAAGACCAACGTGGAAATGAATGAGTCCTACAAGGAAATGAACGAGACCTACAAGGATATGGATGAGGCTCTCAAGGATATGAAAAAGGACCAACCAGAAATTAAGCATACACTGACTGAAATAAAAAATATTACACAAAGACCTAAAAGTGCTCTGGAGCACCCCAAGAACCAAGTTAAAGATTTGAAATACAAAGAGGGAAAATCCACTCAGCTGAAAAAGCAAGAAACCAAAAGAATCCAAAAAATTGAAGATAGTGTAAGGGGCCTCTGGGACAACCTCAAGCATACCAACATCCGAATTATAGGGGTGCCAGAAAAAGAGAGAGACCAAGACAATGAAAACCTATTTGAAGAAACAGTGACCGAAAACTTCCCACACCTGGTGAAAGAAATTGACTTAGGAGTCCAAGAAGCGCACCAAACCCCAATATATAGGAACCCTAAGAGGACCACACCAAGGCACATCATAATTAAAATGCCAAGAGCAAAAGACAAAGAGAGAATATTAAAAGCAGCAAGAGAAAAGCAGTTAGTTACCTATAAGGGAGCACCCATATGATTGTCAGCGGATTTCTCAACAGAAACGATGCAGGCCAGATGGGAGTGGCAAGAAATATTCAAAGTGATGAATAGCAAGAATCTACAACCAAGATTACTCTATCCAGCAAAGCTATCATTCATAATTGAAGGTCAGATAAAGTGCTTCGCAGATAAGAAAAAGCTAAAGGACTTCATCACCACCAAACCAATATTATATGAAATGCTGAAAGATATTCTTTAAGAAGAGGAAGAAGAAAAAGATAAAGTGTAAATTAGGAACAACAAATACACATCTATCAACAAATGAATCTAAAAATCAAGTGAATTAATAAGCTGATGAACAGGATGAACTGGTGAATGTAACAGAATCACGGACATAGAGAGGAAATGGACTGACAATTCTTGGGGAGAAAAGGGGTGAGGGAAGTGCAGCAAGAGACTGGACAAAAATCATGCAACTATGGGAGAGGACAGTGGGGGGGGGGGGGTGAGGGCGGAGGGTGGGATGGGTACCAGGTGGAGGGGAACTATAGGGGGGAAAAAAGGGAACAATGTAATTAATAAACTCAACAATAAAGATTAAAAAAATAAATAAAATAAATTAATTAAATAAAATAAAATGCCAAGAGCAAAAGACAAAGAGAGAATATTAAAAGCAGCAAGAGAAAAACAGTTACCTACAGGGGAGCAGCCATAGGATTGTCAGCTGATTTATCAACAGAAACTATGCAGGCCAGAGGGGAGTGGCAAGAAATATTCAAAGTGATGAATAGCAAGAACCTACAACCAAGATTATTCTACCCAAAAAAGCTATCATTCAGAATTGAAGGTCAGATAAAAGGCTTCACAGATAACAAAAGCTAAAGGAGTTCTTCACTGCCAAATCAGTATTATATGAAATGCTGAAAGGTGTTCTTCAAGAAGAGAAAGAAGAAGAAAAGGGTAAAGATAAAAATTATGAACAAATACTTATCTATCAACAAGTGAATCTAAAAATCAAATGAATAAAAAAATCTGATGAACAGAATAACCTGGTGAATATAATAGAATCAGGGGCATGGAAAGGGAGTGGGCTGACAATTCTTGGGGGGAACAGGGTGTGGGAGGTGAGGGAAGGGACTGAACAAACAAAAATTGTACATCTATGGATGAGGAGGGGGGTGGCCAAGGGCAGAGGGTGGGGTGGGAATCAGGTGGAGGGGAGCTATGGGGGGGGAGAACAATTGTAATAATCTGAAGAATAAATATTTATTTTTTAAAAAGAAAATATATTATGCTAATTATTACATTAAAATACATATCTGATTTTGTTAGACCATACTATTATTCCAATTAATTTGGAGTCTGAGCAAACCACTAATTGTAATGTCTAATGTGAACATCTTAACAAATGAACTTTAATAAAAGTTGGCTCTATAAAAACACATATACACACACACACAAAAAGAAAAAACACCAAAAAACTCATGACTGTTTTCAAAGCATCACCTCACCTGATAAGGCCAAAAGAAAAAAGGAGAAAAGAATTAGCATTAAATGCATTTCAATTAAGTGCAATCCACTATTAGGCCCTTGACATATACTAAATAATATGTAATTGCCCTAGCCCGTGGTCGGCAAACCTCGGCTCGTGAGCCACATGTGGCTCTTTGGTCCCATGAGTGTGGCTCTTCCACAAAATACCAAGGCCTGAGCAAGTCTATTTTCAAGAAGTGGAGCTAGAAGAAGTACTATTGATATTTGGCTCTGTTGAGTAATGAGTTTGCCGATCACTGCCCTAGCCAGTTTGGCTCAGCGGATAGAACGTCGGCCTGCAAACTGAAAGGTCCCAGGTTCGATTCCGATCAAGGGCATATGCCTGGGTTGTGGCTCGATTCCCCAGTGGGGGACTTGCAAGAGGCAGCTGGTCCACGATTCTCTCTCATCATGGATGTTTCTCTCTCTCTCTTCCTCTACCTTCCTCTCTGAAATCAATAAAATATATTTTAAAAATAAAATATAATTCTTCTAACAACTAAAGTCATAGGTATTGCTAGTTTCAGTTTTCAGATAAAGAAAAGGATGCTCAGAGAGTTTTGTTTGTTCATAGCAAAGATGGAAATTTATTGAGGAAAAAGTAGACTCCCACGTGGGGAAAGGGAAAGAATCTCACAGCACAGACTCCCATGTGGGGAGGGGGACGAATCCCGAGGCTCAGAGAGCTTAAAGTGCTACACCCAATATTACCTGACAGATGTGTAAAAAGGTCAGAATTATCCCTAGGCCTCCTACACCTGAATGGGATCGTCTCTTGTGCCACTTTGTCTGAACCCCTCAAATGTAGAGGCTACCCTGTAGCTGCCTCTATAGTTGCCCTCCTTAGAGTAAGATGTGAGTACACCCACCCCTATGGCCACTTAAGACCTGGTAATCACCTCACGTTGGCATTTGCTCCACTGTCCAAAAGGAACTTGACCATCTGCTGATGTCCTGCGCTGGTGCAGTGGAAGAGGGCAGTCCAGCCTTGAATATCCTTCATTTCTAGCTCAGCGCCTTGCTTCAAGAGAACACAGAATGCTTGTTACAGCCTCGTCTCCTCTACGTGGGGCGGGTGCCCTCCAGGTCATCATGCTGAAAGAATCAAAGTGATTACACACACACGCACACCATGGCCTACAGTGGTTCACATCTCTGCCAGAGCAGCCAGGAGCCCCTCAGGTTTCTGGGCCTCAGTCCCCTCGTAGCTCACCTGGAGGAGAAAGTAGGCGATGCTCTCGTTGCCACAGCTGGAAGCAAGCATCAGTGGAGTCTGCCCTTCTGGGGTTGGCACATTCACACTCACCCCCGCCTCGAGCAGCAGGTGCACGATGGTATCGTGTCCAATGTAGGAGGCATACATCAGCGGGGTCCAGCCACCACCATTCTTCTTATTCAAATCTAACTCTCTCCTAAACAAATGCAAGATATGCTAGCCATGCACAGACATCTCACATGTGGGGTGTACCAGAGCCAGAGTCAAGGCCAGGAATGAAGCTAAACATCGTAGAGTGCACATGACAGCCCCCACCACAAAGAATGACCTGGCCCAGATTGTCAGTAGTGCCAAGATCAAGAAATCCTGACCTGGAGCCTTGACTACCTTCCACAGTCTGGTAGCCAATGGTGTGGGGAGAGGAAGGGACTTAAGACAATGGAGTTCCACTACAACTGATTTCCCCTTTGTCACCCTATCCTACAGAAACATTCTTAGAAAATCCGTGACCAAATAATCCTCTCTTTCTCACTGATTTAATTAATTTCTAGAAAAGCATTTCCCACAGGAGAAAAAAAAAAAAAAAGTGGGCTTCCCAAGTATGGCAATAACATCCACTTCCAGGAACATCTTGTGTAGTATATGCCCCACAGCCTTTCCTCTTTCAGTCCTTGCCTCTAGTGGAGCTATTCAATCTGCCACTCAATCCAAACAGCTTGTGCCTCTCATAGATGTGCACATAATAAACCACACCATTTACTAGCATCTTCTACTGACTCTGGAATGCCCATACAGCCATTCTCAAAGGTCCTGATTCCAGGAATGCAGTAACAGCCACTGGCTGGGAGAGCCACATGAAGACCAATTTGTCCTCACCACGTGACACTCATTGATGGAGCACTAAATTTCACATGGAGGAGGAAGGACCTGACCATTGGCAGAACATATCTGAGGTTCTCACACCTCCCATCAGCCCAATCCCCTGATTCTAATGCTTCCAACTCCTTGGAACCTCAGTCTATCTTACCATGAGCAAGCCTTAGGATTGGCTAGCATCACAATCCCCACCAGAACACAAACATTTCCCTCTTCTCTTCTGTGGAGCCGTCCTGGACTGTGCATTCTACCAGAATATCAAAGTTAAAAGCCCCAAAACACCATAGCAGCAGAGTTATAAATGGGGTCTGGGAGGGAGATGTGCTGCCTAAGTACCCAGCTACACAATCCCAAGACCGCCTGGTGCAGGTGTACAATGGGATATCCCTCACCACAGTGCACTTGCACTTGACTGGCCAGGTTTTTTATAAGTGACTAGGGGCCCGGTGCACGAAATTCGTGCACTGGGGGTGGGTGGTCCCTCAACCTAACCTGCCCCCTCTCACATACTGGGAGCCCTCAGGGGATGTCCAACTGATGCCCCTCCCCCCCCCAGCCTGCCCAAGGCCTAAAGCCTCTGGGCACCCAGCCATCGCCCTGCTCAGCTCAGCCCTGGCTGCCTGCGACCACCTGGCCCCAGGGGCTGGGCGCTCACTGCCACTTCTGCTCACAGAGCCCGGGGGCCAGGTGCTCCCTGCCGGCTCTGCCCCTTCCCCTCATAGCACCGGGGGCTGGGCGCTCGCTGCAGCCGCCACCACCACCATTTCATCCTCCCCCGCGCCCGCCCAGTGCTTGCGCCACTTGGCCCCGCCCCCGCTCCTGATTGGCTGGTAGCATAGCCAATCAGGGGTGAAGGTACAGTCAAATGTGCATGTTTCTTTTATTATATAGGATGGCTATGATTTGGGCACTGAAAATCTGGGGCTTCAACAAGATTTGACTTTGATGCTCCAGGAACTAGAAAAGGCACATGTAGGTATGGACATGGATAGTTTCTCTGTGTTATCGATGAGAAATGGAAATATAAGCACAAAGTGTGGTGTATATAAAGGGCGTGAAGGTGAGGAGACAAATTATTTTCCAAAAATTACAGTAAATATCACATTGTACTACAAACAAGACAGCCAAGGATCACTGCTGTTATATGAGGACTTAATTTAGGTATAACAATAGTAAAAATGGTACGTGGGCAGTTAGTTCAGGTGGCAATCCTCCAGAGGGGCAGATGAACCTTGCTGCCTTCCATTCCCCCTCCTCCTCCTCTTCCCCCTCCTCCTCTTCCTCTCTTCTCCACTTTCTCCCCCTTCCCCTTTCCCCCCCTCCTCTTTGGCAGATCCTGGAGGGAAGAGGAGGGCACCAGGGATTAAAATGAACCCCTTGGGAAAAGGTAATAGGGCATTGCTTTTTATTTTTATTTGAGCATTTCTGCAGTTAGTAAAAACCCATAAAATTACTTTGGTTAAAGTAAGCTGGAAATGTTTCTAACTATACCTATGAAAAAAAAGTTTAGCTTTTTCTTCCTAGGAATAAAAACGGCCTTCCTTATTAGAGTCCAGCATAAACCATTATTCACAACTGCCCAAGAGAAGCAGGGTTAATCTAGGCCGTACGTACTGAACGTCTATGAATCCTGGTCAGCTTACTAACATCTCTACGTGGGAGTTGAGGACACGGAGATGGTCCTCAAAACCCGAGGAGGAGGAGTATTTCCCAAGATGTCTTACCGCTGCACACATTCCTTCACCACTTCGTACTGGCCGATGGAAGCAGCTGTATGGAGATCCAAGGGGATGGCCAGCTGCTCCCAGCTGACCTGTGCCCCCGGCCCATGCCACATAGACAAGCTGCGTGTCAGGAGTTCTGGCTCACTGGCTTCATCGCTGAGCTCCGACATCGTGCGGACGGAGGTCCGGGGGGTTTTCTCTCCTAATGGTTCCAGGGAGTGAAACAAGACGGTCACATACCCACAGTAGGTGGTTATGTCACAGCCTAGGACTAATTTAGACAACTTTCTTTCATTAGATATTGTATGATTTTGTTCAGTCAGCGTGGCTCAGTAGTTAAGCCTCAACTCATAAACTGAAAGGTCACTGGTTCGATTCCCTGTCAGAGCACATGCCCAGGTTGCAGGCCTGATCCTGAGCAGGGGGCATGCAAAAGGCAGCGGACTGATGTTCTCTCTCATCCATGCTTCTAATTCTCTCTCCCTCTCCCTTTCTCTCTATGAAATCAAGAAAAACATCTTTTTTTTAATTGTATGATTTTTGTGAGCTTGTCACCAGACAGAAAAAGAAGAGCATATATGGTGAGTCATAAACTGCAGTGTTATCTTCCTTCATTAATTCTCAGGCTCCACATTCTAGAAAGGGTATTTTCCAGGAATTCAAGAAGCCTGAAAACCTCCTGGATGGTTAATAAAGAAATGCTAATTGGGTCAGTGGACCAAATCAACTCTTGGGTGTGGGAGAAAGAACCCTGGACTTAAGAATTAGATCAAGATTTAGCTCTGCTGCCCTGGCCAGGTGGCTCAGTTATTTGGAGCATTATCCCTTAAACCAAAAGGTTGTAGGTTTGATTCCAGTCAGGGCAGATACCTAGGTTGCAGATTCCATCCCTGGTTGGGGCACAAACAGGAGGCAACCAATGGATGGTTCTAGCTCACATCCATGTTCTTCTCTCTCTTCCTCTCCCTAAAACAAACAAACAAAAACATTAGAAACATATCCTCTGGTGAGGATTAAAAAAAGTTAGCTCTGCTATTTGGCATCTTCCATCCCATTCTTCACTGTCTAATGGATACATAATATATCTCAAAGGGCTACTATTAAAGACACAAGGAAGATCGAATAAACAAACAGTGGCACATTCATAGGATGGACTGCTATTCAGCATTAAACAGAAAACAACAGTTGATACACATAACATATTACACAACACAGGAACCAATCTCAAACATATTGGGCTAAAAGCCATGTATGATTCCATTTATGACTTTCTGGAAAAAAATAAAACTAAATAGTTAGAGAACAGACTAGTAGTACCAAGGTTTGGGTGTGTGGGGTGCACAAAGGGATAGCAAGAGAGAATTTGAGGGTGATAAACCTATTCTGCATCTTAATTGGTGGATGAGTAACTATGTATTTATCAAACTCACAGACCTGGACACCAAGTGAGTGAATTCTACTGTATGTAAATTGTTTTAAACAAGTAAAATTTGAAAAGAATTGAGAGCCCCTACTACAGGAACTAGGACCTGATTGGTGTTCAGCAAATGTTAAGTAACTACGAATCTTCCTATTTGTCCCTTGAAAATGAGAGAGATAGGACAATACCAGGGAGTCTGGGAATCTTACCCAAATCAAGGGCAAGTCATTCGCTTTTTGGTAAAACCCTCAGGTCCAGGAGTGACATTTGTCTCCTATTCTTCTCTGGGTGAAATAGAAAGAGAAAACAAAGAAAGGCAAAGTCCAATTCAGAAGGCCTAAAGGTACCATAGATGCTGCTGGAACCTCACTCTCTACTAAAGAATGTTTTCGCCCTAAATGGTTTGGCTCAGTGGATAGAGCGTCGGCCTGCAAACTGAAGGGTCCCAGGTTTGATTCCGGTCAAGGTCATGTACCTTGGTTGGGGGCACATCCCCAGCAGGAGGTGTGCAGGAGGCAGCTGATTGATGTTTCTTGCCCATCAATATTTCTGATTCTCTATCCCTCTCCCTTCCTCTCTGTAAAAAAAAAAAATCAATAAAAAAAAAATATATATATATTTTAAAAGAATGTTTTCAAGCCCCCAGGAGACAGCCAAGCTGGCCAAGACAACACACTGCAAATTTTGGAGACAGAAGATTTGTAGGCCTTTTGCAAGAGTATGGGTACATGTGATGGGGCCTACAGGCAACAAAATTCAGAGCAAAACCCTGCTTCCTGGAACCACCACCTTTCACAGCTGGCAGGGCCTGAGCTCAAGCAGCTCTCTCTTTGCAGGTGGGAGCCTTCAACCTGAGCAGCCCTGACCCACAGAGCCCGGATTAAAAGCCGAAAAAAGCTGAGTGTCCGTTCAGAGCTACTTTCAAACACCCCTCAAGCCTTCTGTGGGTGTGTCTCTTCTACCCCAAATGCCTCCTCTTGGGTGGGGCCCATGTTCTCTCTCCTTTTATTGGATGCTCACTTGTCTGGCGCCCTGAAGGGTGCTGAGAGATAATCAGAACCAGGCCCCTACTCAAGAGCTTACAGAGAATCTGGATGCGAAGGGACCATAAAGCTATTATTACTTCCTTTTCACCCTGTCACTGCCAAACGCAACATGATTATATTTAATACTTTTAGAAAATGTCTTCGCATATCGCTTCCAGAACTTATCTCCAGGAAGTAGTACTTGGGATAGGAACTTTTTTCACTCTACCTTTTGGTTCTGTCCACTTTGTAAAATAGTAAAGTACCATTATTTTTAAAATAAGCAAAATGTTAAAAGGTGCCGGTGGTCGACCGTCACGCCCACAGGGAAAAGATCTATATAAGCTTCAGGGCACCCCCTGCGGTCCTACTTCGCTGGCCTTCCCCGGGGCCGGGGCATCCCAATCTCCTTCTCTGGCTCTGAGGAGGGTCCCTAGGAAGAACCGGAGCACCTACAGCACCGACGTCCCTTGCCGTCTCCTTCCAGTAACCCTACACGGAACGTGGCTTCATCTCTCCGCTCCACAGCTGCAGAGGCGAAAGCTCCGAGTCAGAAACTGAGCGAGCAAGCGGCATGCTGAGACGCACCGCTACGGGCTGCGCAGATGGACAGCAGGTGCCGGCACCAGGCAGGGCCGCTGTGGATCCTACCTGCGCGGGTCTCGAGTCCTGGGTCGCCTTCGCCTAGCTGCCGCCACCAACTGCACGCCCGTTTGCTGCTGCGCTCCTCCGGCTGGACCCACTCTGCCCCGCGCGCGTCCGGGACGCCTCCACACCGGCTGCCTCAGCGGCTGGACCCCGCGGCCCTGCTCCCGCCCCGGAAGTGGTTGCGGAGGCGCGGAGCACGCCGGGACGTTCGCGGAATCACGGAGCAGCCGTGGAATTCCCTGGTTCCACACCCGGACCTTACCTTCAGCTCGCCCGGCTCTCTGTGGGACGTCCGCTGCAACCAATGAGCTGGGAGCGTGCGCCCGCCCCGCCCCCCCGCTAACCATAGCAGCCAATCCTCTTGCAAAAGAGACAAGACGCGCCAAGCCCCGAAAGAGCCGGGGGTTGGGGGGCAACGGTTAGCAGTCCAGTAAAGTAAGACTTCCCCGAGGGGCTATTCCGAAGGCGGTGAAAGGTTCAGTAGTTGCGCCGCGGCCCAAGGGGGCGAAAGCGACCGTAGGGACGCGCTGGAGGCTGTTTAGAGCCCTGTCAGGACAGCGTTGGGAGGGGGGCCGAGGCGGAGGCCTGAGGTGAGGGGCCTCGGGCCTGCCGCAGCTGCAGAGATAAATGTCGAGAGTTGGACAGGACGCGGAGGAGAAAGGGGTTGGGAGTGTGTGGCGGGACAAACGCTGGGTTTTCCAGTTTTCGAGTTTTAGCATTTAAAACCCTGACCGCGGGAAGGCCGTTGGCGTCCAGTTGTCATGACAACCGCCGCCCAGTAGCGGGGATGACAGGGGTGGGGCTTTGGGCAGAGCTAACGGGCTGCAGCCAAGAAACGGACGTCCGTTCAGAGTCAGGATTCCGAGGAAACGTGGGATGCCAGTTTGTGTAACATTTGGTTTAACCCTCATCTGCTGGATGAGCCAAGTTCCTCCTCTTGGCGTTCAGGACCCTTCACGATTTGGTCCGTTTTTATCGCAAAGTCCAGCAATTGACACCTTCCCACCCCAAACTTTTTGGGCAGTTTTCATTCCTCTGAGACACTACATGTTCTCCTGCAGCCCAATGCCTTCCCCGGTCCCTTCACTGCCTTGTCCATCTAAAGAACTTGTCAGTCTCTGGTAGTCCCCTTTATCAACGTGACTCTTGTCCTCTGATCTGCCCTGCAGACAGAGAACATCCCATGATGTATGTACTACATGGGTCCACACACTGCAGTTTCGTTCTGGGTGCGCCAAACTCCTGTCCCCACTCCTATAAGCACAGAAAAAGCAAGAAGCCTCGCTGCTGCTACACTGAGAGGAGGGAGCCTTGATGCAGAGTGGTAGCCAGCTAGGGCTGGAGCAGGAGTGTTCTTTTCCCATTTTATAGCCACAGCTGCCTCAGGCTGCAAGGATTTTCCAGGCACTGGCTCTGAAGTATATCACCCTACATTCCTAAAGCCCCTTTGACCCACGAGGGGTTGGACCTTTTCCTTTTAGACTGGGATACAAAACGGGGGGCTGTTTCAGTGCCTTGTAATGAGGGTTAAATTGAGTGATGACTCAAAAAATATATATATGCTGGGGACTCCAAAATGTCTAGTCTATTCCTAAGAGAGCAGTAAAAGTTAGTGGTGCCTAAAATCCCCTCTAATTTTGATAGCAAATTCTCTTTCCCATATACAAACAATATAACTTATCTGAACTTATGAAATATAGATAATAGTATATAGTATCTATGTTACATGATATACAATTTACATATATCTATATATCCTGTGTATACATGTATCACTGTATATATCATATACTTATATACATAATTATATATCAATATCTATATATTATCATATATCAGTATATATTCATATACATATATCTTCAGTCTCCATACTGCATTGCATTGCACACAAACACACACACACACACATAGTACAGAGCATAGTGCCTTTCACTCAATAACAGCAACCCGCAGAACCAGAAGGGAAATGAAGTAGGAGGTCTGTGAGTCAGTTTTCATCCCCCACAAAGTGGTAGATTCTTTGAAAAGGCACATCCTGTCTCCCCCCCCCCCCCCCCCCCCCGCTCCAGCTCTTGACCCCTGGTCCTGCATCCTCTATAGGGTTCCTTGGATGATGGCACACTGAGAAACTTCCTCTGAGCCCAGGCCCCCATGGCATCCCAAGACAAAGATGTGGAGCCCTCACTGCCCTCTCCATGGTCCTCCCATATGGGGCCCTGGGAAGCCATTCATGAGGCTGTCAGGGAGCAGCTTCCGTCTCTGGACTCGGATTCCTCTTTGGTAAGTAACTACCTTCTTCCCATGTCATCTTAGGCCTTGATTGCTCTTCCTTTCCTATGACAGATGTGATGCTGACACATGGATGGCTATGGAGCTTATTAGCTCTGCATTCATCATCACAAAAACATGTTCTCTGAATATATTTATTGGTGCTCAGCATCCTCTTTGGGTTCTTACCCCAAAGGACACCTGGAGAATTCCTCTGAGGGCTTATCACAATGCACTGAATTAGTAGCCACCCTCAGTGGTGGTTCCAGCCAAGTTCTGGCTCAACAGAGAGTTGAGAAAGCACCTCAGCAGAGGAGGATAGCAGGAACATCAGCATCAAGCAGACCTGGGTCCCCATCGCCACCAGTAGCTAACTTTCCATGTAGCCTGTGGGCAGTTGTTACTGGCACAAATTTGGGATTCTGTATGTAAAGTACCTGGCCCAGAATGGGTGCTCAACTAACAGAGTTAACAAAGCCACTCATATCCTCGGGTATATTTTTAATCCTCATCCAAGGGCATATTTCTTGATTTTAAGAGAGAAAGGAAGGGGGGGAGAGAAAATTGATATGAGAGAAACATTGATATGAGACAGAAACATCAATGGGCTGACTCCCGTGTACACCCAGACCAGCGACTGAACCTGCAGCCATTTGCTGCACAGTAAGATGCTTCACCAACTGGGCCACCGGCCAAGGCTTCATCTCCTAGTATTTTTCTCATCCTGGTAAACATCCCCTTTTGCTTTATGGAAGCTGGTGATAAACAGAGGGGTACATCATGTAAAAGTTAAGGATCAAGGCTCCACATTGTAAATTGTTGTAAGGATTAAACAATTAGGTTTTGAGCACAGTGTTTGGGACATGGTGAATGTATAATGCATAGTCATTTTCTTTTTAAAAAATATGTTTTTATTGACTTCAGAGAGAGGAAGGGAGAGGGGGAGAGAGATAGAAACATCAATGATGAGAGAGAATCATAGATCAGCTTCCTCCTGCATTCCCCCCACTGGAGATCGAGCCTGCTGCTGGGCATGTGCCCTGACCAGGAATTAAACCGTGACCTCCTGGTTCATGGTTCGACACTCAGCCACTGAGCCACACCGGCCAGGCCATAGTGCTTTTCTGATTGAGCACATGCATTCAGTCAACAAACATTTAAGGAAGCCTACTCAGCCTCTTCAAGAACCAGGAGGCCTTTGTAACGTTATACACTGTGGTGGGCCTTGCTTCACCATAATGCTAATTGTGCTTCTAGTTTCTACCTACTAAGAGAATGTTGGGTGGCAACAGTGACTCTGAATTTAGGTTTAAGTGAATTGTACCATCTTCTCATGTAGTTGAAATTAGACATGCGCACACATGTAAGATGTGACAGTGACCCCACAAACAAAGTGGGCGATGCACCAGGTGGGAGCTCAGCAGTGGATGTCAAATACACAGGTTGGAGCTGGGTGTGTAGGGAAAGGTTTTAGAAGTAACAAGCCAGATTTGGGTCCTACCTGTGGCACCCGCAAAGAGAAAAATGACACAGCTTTGACCCCAGAGATCTTCCAGGGCACAGCGAGGCTAATAGGGAGTAGATAATGCAACCCCAGTGCCTTTTCACATCTTCAATCTCATTTGCACTTATCTTCAGAATACTCCTGTGAGATGGGCCTCCCCCACCCTACCTTAGAGGCAATAAATGAAGGCTTTATGTCATTAAAAGATAGTTCGAGTCATGGGGGAGGGGAAGAGCTGGACTTTGCTCTTTTAGCTACCACTTTGGTACCCAATTCATTCACACCAGGCATTAACTAAGCACCTGCTGTGTGCAATGTCAAGGGTGGCAGGTATGTGCAGAACTGGGAACTCAGGACCCCACTTCCACGAGGTGGTGCTGTTGAGCTTACTTTTCTAAATCAGCAGCGGGAACCAGCACTGGGCAAAGCCCTTCCGGAGAGAACTGATTGCCCCTGCTGTCCAAGGCAGAATGAGGTAAATGGGGCAACGCCCTCCTGGCTCTGCCCCCTCCCAGGTAATCCCTGAGCTGTCTTGTTGGTCCACAGTCAGACTGCGGAGAAGAGGAGCTATTCATCTACCAACGAAATCAAACCACCTTGATTCCAGACTTGTCAGAGGAGCTGGCTGAAGACCCTGATGGGGCCTGGGTTGCTCCGGCCAACAGGTCTCCTCCTGAGGTCAGTGGAATGTAGGCTCCAGGGAACCTGCTGGCAGAACAGGGTGTGGGAGTGGGTGTCCATGGCTCTCACTGGATTCTAACAGCAGTATGGGTCAAAGAGGTCAAAACCCCTGGTCCAGCATCTCTGCACACCAAGGCCTTTCTCCAGGTACAACCCAAGGAGTTCAGACCCCAGACATCTGCCAGTCTTGTACATAGTACAATTCCAGGAGCCCAGTACACTTGACACCAGGGTTTTTCTTCATTTCTATGACTTCAGCAATTCTTCTGGATGATTTTTTTAAAAATTCAAGATGGAAAAGTCTGTACCAATTTATGGGGGTCAAGCCATGGGCTTGCTTTGGAATCAAAGGCTTGGGTTTTATCTTGTCCACTGCTTAATAGCTATGTAGCCTATTTATAGTGGCCAAAGGTGGAAGCAACCCACATGTCTGTCAATTTTTAAAAAGGTATAAAATGTGGTCTAGCCATACAGATGAACATTCAGTCCACTAAAAGGAATAAAATACTGACACATGCTACAGCATGATGAACCTTGGAAACTGAATTAAGTGAAAGGGCACAAAGGAACAGACAGTATATGGTTCTACTTCATTGACATATCTAGAATAGGCAAGTTTATAGAGACAGAATATAGGTTAGAGTTTACCAGGGGCTAGACTAGTGGAGTAGAGTTCTGGTTGTTTTTTTTGTTTTGTTTTGTTTTTTTTGGGGGGGAGTGGAATGAAAGAGCCTAGGAAATGGGCAATGGTTATGGCTGCAGTGCATTATGAATGTATTTAATGCCACTGAACTTTACATTTAAAGATATTTAACATGGCAAAGTTTGTTATGGAAATGCCATGATTTAAAAAACAACAACAACACAACTTTCCTAAAGTATGTTTTTGAGGCTGCTAACTGAGGACACCTGTTTTCTCAACAGCCACTTGTGGCACCTGTGGAGTTCTCAGCAGAGTCCTGGGGTGAATGGAATGTAAGGATGAAGGAAGGAAAGGACCCTGGCCAGCCATTGGAGAGAGGTGATGAGAATAGCTCTCTTAGGATGCCTGAGGAGACCCCCACATGGCAGGAAGGTGACCTTGGGGACATGTCCTTCAACACCAAAGGATCCCCGAGTCCTCCTTGGGGGCTGCAGGGAGAAGCCACCCTCTGTCTCCCAGGAGAAGACCCTAGGATGGATCCAAATGCTATCCCCTGTGTTCAGAAGGGCTCAGACTCTGCAAACCGGAGAGCCCTTCGGAAAGAGAGGAGGAAGATGATTGAGAGAGACCTGCTTCATAAAGTCACCTGGGGCGCCAGGGACCCTGCCTGCAGTGACCACAATCAGGTGAAGGAGACACCCTGTGAATCTGCATCCACAGGTCCGAGACCAGGAATGCCACCACAGGGGCCCCAGGAAGGCCCGCCAGTGCTCTCCCTCCAGGTAGGCAGCTCTTTTGCCCTGTGCATCCTCAGGATGTGACCTGTAGTAGTCTCTAGACCTGTAGTGGTCACAGGCCAACTTGAGGGCCGGCCCATTACACCTGTCTTAATCTGTGGGAGCTGCTATAACAGAATCCCAAGATGCAGGCACCAGCACATTCTGTGTGCTGCCCTCTTCTCATTTTGTTCTCACTTGATGGAAGGGATTTGGGGCTCTTTTATGAGGCTCCCCCCTCATGACCTAGGCACCTCCCAAAGGCATCACCCCTAAACCCCATCACTTTGGGGGTTAGGATTTCAACATATGAATTTGGGAGGGGCACCAACATTCATTTTACAGCAGCGACCTTAGGCCCATGGTTCCCTGTCCACTGGCAGACAGGCCGTCATACCTGTCTCAGGGTTTGTGCAGTGCTGGCAGACAGACCATCCTCAGGTAGAGTTAACAAAAACAAGGAAGAGGAAGGAGACTCTAGCCTTCTTAAAAAAAAAAAAAAGAGTGCTAATCCCAAGCATGTTTATAAAGACACACAACTGCATATAAGATAAAGAACAGAGCAGGCTCAGTGGATAGAGCATCGGCCTGCAGACTGAAGAGTCCCTGGTTCGATTCCAGTCAAGGGCATGTACCTCGGATACAGGCTGCAGAGCACATGCAGGAGGCAACCAATCAATGTTTCTCTCACATCGATATTTCCCTCTCTTCCACTCTCTCTAAAAATCAGTGGAGCCCTAACCAGTTTGGCTCAGTGGATAGAGTGTCAGCCTGGGAACTCAAGGGTCCTAGGTTCGATTCTGGTCAAGGGCATGTACCTTGGGAGTGGGCATATAGCCAGTAGGCAGGGTGCAGGAGGCAGCTGATCAATGTTTCTCTCTTATTGATGTTTCTGACTATCACTCTCCTTTCCTCTATGTAAAAAATCAATGAGATATATTTTTTTAAATAATTTTAAAAAATCAATGGAAAAATACCCTCAGGTGAGGATTTTTTAAAAAATGATGTTGAAAAACAAACGTAAATAATAAAATATTGTTTTTAAAGATAGAAAACAGACTCTGTCAAAGCATAATTTTCAAACGTTAACACTCCCATTCTCGTACAAATAGTGAACACCTGTTAACATTAGATTTCGCTCATAAATGAGGGATCAGCAGGATGACAAAAGCAGTTCAAAGCGATTATAAGAAATTAGGATTTTGTAAGACATTGGAAGAAAAGAATGGAATGCCGAGATAAAATTGCTACATTAAAGGCAAAATCAGTCAACATCCTACCCAGCAACTGAACTGATATCTTTGGGGCTATCTTGCACTTTCTCAGTTTTACAAAGTGGTAAAACAGGTGGGCCCTGATCAACTGTGCAAACCAACCTCCCCTAGGAAGGCGAGCTTCTTAGAAAAGCTCCAGCATGACATTGAAAGGTCATGCAATTCTCTTTTTTGCCTCATTTACAAATATGAATAATTTTCTTAACAACTAGGAGAAAACTGGCATCAAGGTGTTCATAGAGGTCATTTTCACAAATTCCATTCTTACCAATTCCTTCCTTTCTGTTCACTCCTAAACACCTTTATTTTCACTCACCTACAGGGCTGCAAGGAGCTGCAAGGTCATACATAACAAACATTAATTCATGCTTAATTTCCCTCCTCTGATCACACCAACTCTGCCCCCATCGCATTCTTTTTCAAGTCTCCAGTTTTTAGCACTTGCCTAGAATTATCTGTTTCTTTCTCTTTTTTTTAATACATTTTTTATTGATTTCTGAGAAGAAGGGAACAAGAGAAAGGGGTAGGAACATCAGTGATGAGAGAGAATCATCACTCCTGTACACTCACACTGGGGACTGAGCCCGAAACCCAGGCATGTGCCCTGCTCGGGAATTGAACCATGACCTCCTTGTTTATAGGTCTATGCTCAACCACTGAGCAAAGCTGGCTGGCCACAATCAGTTTCTTAAGAGCAAAACTTTCTTTTTTAATTTAATATATCTATATCGTTCAGATTATTGCAATGTTGCTCTTTTTTCCCTCCCATAGCTCCCCTCCCCCTGGCATCCATTCCATCCTCTGCCCTCCCCTCCCCCCCACTGTCCTCATCCATAGGTGTACGCTTTTGGTGTAGTGTCTTCCCGCATCCCCCACACTCCTTTCCCCCAAGAATCGTCAGTCCACTCCCTTTCTATGTCCCTGATTCTATTATATTCACCAGTTTATTTTGTTCATCAGATTTTTAATTCACTTGATTTTTAGATTCACTTGTTGATAGATGTGTATTTGTTGTTCATAATTTTTATCTTTACCTTTTTATTCTTCTTCCTCTTCTTAAAGAACACCTTTAAAGCATTTCATATAATACTGGTTTGGCAATGATGAACTCCTTTAGCTTTTTCTTATCTGCGAAGCACTTTATCTGACCTTCAATTCTGAATGATAGCTTTGCTGGGTAGAGTAATCTTAGTTGCGGATTCTTGTTATCCATCACTTTGAATATTTCTTGCCACTCCCATCTGGCCTGTATAGTTTCTGTTGAGAAATCAGCTGACAATCCTATGGGTGCTCCCTTGTAGGTAACTGTTTTTCTCTTGCTGCTTTTAATATTCTATCTTTATCTTTTGCTCTTGGCATTTTAATTATGATGTGTCTTGGTGTGGTCCTCTTTGGATTTCTTTTGTTTGGAGTTTGGTGCACTTCCTGGACTTTTAAGTCTATTTCTTTCACCAGGTTGGGGAAGTTTTTGGTCACTATTTCTTCAAATAGGTTTTGAGTATCTTGCTCTCTCTCTTTTTCTGGAACCCCCATAATTCGGATGTTGGTATGCTTGAGGTTGTCCCAGAGGCTCTTTACATTATCTTCAATTTTTTGGATTCTTTTTGCTTCTTGCTTTTCAGGCTGAGTGATTTTTGCTTCTTTGTATTTCAAATCTTTGACTTGATTCTTGTAATCCTCTAGTCTGCTTTTGGGTCTCTGTATAATATTTTTTATTTCAGTCAGTGTATGCTTAATTTTCAGTTGGTCCTTTTTCATATCCTCCGTAGTCTCATTCATATCCTTGAGGGACTTGCTCATATTCTTGAAGAACTCGCTCATATCCTTGAGGGTCTCACTCATATCCTCAAGGGTCTCGTTAAATTTTTCAGCCTTTTCTAGGAGCCTCTTGAAAAACCTTAAAACTGTGGTTTTGAACTCTATGTCCACGTGTTTTTTTCCCCTCCATTTCTTTCACATGTAATTTGTTACCTTCACATTTTGGCTGCTTCTCTGAGTTGGTCGAGTAGGTTTGTGTGGTGGGTGTCCTGTAGGGTACAGTGGCTCAGCCTTCCCAGTTACCTGAGGTGGATACTCTTGGTGTACCCCTTTGTGGGCTGCACAGTCTTGTTGTAGTTAAGCCTAGATTGTTGCTGGTATCTCTGGGAGGGGTTGACCTCCAGGCCATTTGGCTGTGAGGATCAGCTGTGTTTATGCTGGGAGAGCATCTGTGCTCAGCCTGGATGGGGCAGAGTCTCCAGGCTGAGCAGGCAGCTTTGGTTTCCTGTCAGCCCCACCCTTAACGGCTCCCGGGTCTCCATGTCCTGTAACAACAGCTGCATGCACCCTGAGAAAGCTGCCTGGAGCTCTGCCTGCTGCCTGACAATCTAGTCTCTTCCCAAATGAGTCTGGACACCCAAAGACTCACTGGAACAGGAAAACAAAGCAGTCTGGCATTTGTTTTTGTTTTTGTTTTTTTTCCTCCTGAATGATAGAGCCAGCCACGAGCCCTCTCCGATAACTTGCGCTCCTTTGCAGCACCAGAGTTTCAGCTTGCTTCCTCTTTACAGTCTAGTTTCACCCCATAGTAGTCTGGGTTCCCTGAAACTTGCCGGGAACCGGGGCTCCCTCCCAGTTCAAGAAAACTAGCCAGGTTTGCAGCCGCCCGCCCTATCCGTTCACATGCAGCTCTGAACCTCTGTGTATCCGCAACTCTGTTCTCTGCAGCTCCCCTGAGTCTCAGTGTCCTTTTATTTTTCCTTCTGTTTGTGGAATGTCCAGTCAGTCAGCCCTCTGGTGGTTCTGAATGATGTCCGTTTTGTCCTTTAGTTGTAGTTTTGAATTTGTTGTACGGGGCAGCAGTATGGGTGTTTAGATATGCCACCATCTTGATTCCTCTAAGAGCAAAACTTTTTAACTTTCCAGTGTTTTAAACTTGTACGAACTTACAAAGTTTTAAAAAGACACTGGCTTTTCTCCGAGTCAAAGTATACCTTTGTGCCAGACCCAAAAGTATTAACCAAAAAGTCACAGGAAAGAGGTGCAGATCCCTGGTGCTTCAGTCTGCAACCCACACAGGGTGGATGAATAAGCCCCATCTGCAAATGTGGGCATGCCTCCAAATCCTGATTCCTGTTCTGGGACATCCACGCCAGCCTCTGTTGCTCCCAGCACCCTGCGGCAGCCTTGTAATCTCCACTTTAAATCATTTCAGCAACTTGAAGAGTGGGATTTGGATCACATCCTTGAGAGTCTAGCTGGAGAAGAAGATGACCGGGGAGATGGAGCACCTAGAGGAGTGTGGTGGGCAGCTGATCACCTCCAGGGCCCAGGTCTGACCTTAAACACCAGGGCCCAAGGGCATCTCCACAAGTAGCTTCTTCCAGGGCCTCTCAATAAAATAGGTTCATGAGTACAGTCAGCCTTGCAGACCACCATGTCCTCTCTGCTGCTCAGCCCTCACTGTCTTGAACATTCAGGTGCCAGTCCTTGAAAGACTTCATTTATTTACTTACTCATCCATTCACTATGTGTGTGACTGCCTGCCATATGTCAGGCATCGACTAGGCCAAAAGGATATGAGAGGGAGCCCTTCAGGAGTGGTCCCTGCCCTTGACCTTGACCTTTTCCTCCTACCCACCTCCTGAAGCCTACCTCTCTTTCCCTCTGGGTGGAAAGTGTGGAAAGTAATCCTGTCTTTGGCACTTCTTCGGCCAGCTTCTAAACACAATCCTGCTTCTACTTACTACCTCCGTTTACAAAAGAAAGCCAGGGATGTTGATTACTGTCAGTGCATTTGTAGCCTTGCCCTGGGCCAATGGTCGGCAAAGTCATTAGTCAACAGAGCCAAATATCAACAGTACAACGATTAAAATTTCTTTTGAGAGCCGAAAACTGACTTCTGTGCCTGGGCCACAAAGTTTCAATCGCACTGTACGTGTGCGCCCGCATGTGGTATTTTGTGGAAGGGCCACACTCAAGGGGCCAAAGAGCTGCATGTGGCTTGGGAGCCGCCATTTGCCGATCACCGCTCTGGGCAATCCTATATAATAAGAGCTAATATGCTAATTAGACCAGATGGTGGAAGGACCATTGAGGGGGGGCAGCAAGCCTGTGCTGCCAAGCCAGCCATGGCAGTCCTGGCGCCCCCACTTACAGAGGTGGAGGTGGCTGCAGGGGAGTGGGCCTAAACTGCAGTTGCACATTCCCCCGAGGGCTCCCAGGCTGCCAGAGGGATGTCTGACTGCTATCTTAGGCCTGATCCTTAGGAAAGCAGACCTAAGCTGGCAGGTGGACATCCCATGAGGGGTCCTGAACTATAAGGGGCACAGGCTGGGCTGAGGAACCCCTGAGTGCACAAATTTTTGTGCACTGAGCCTCTAGTTCTATAAATAAAACAAAAACTCCCTATTCCCTCCATGCCTGTCCGGTAAAGATAAGTGGGGGCAGGTCTGAGGTAAAGAAGCCAGGACATTCAGTTAGGCCTCCAGTTCAGAGCGAAGGCTCTGGGGCTGATAACCCTGTGCTGTTTTTAACAAGGTTTTGTTGGTAATTTAACCCCTGTTAACAGGATGTGGAAAAACCCTATAAGGTGGGGTGAGAGTAGGGGCTGTAATTAGTACCCCTTTTTTGAGGAAAATGTGGCAGAATGTTTTCTATTTATCAAGCTATTCCACTTCCAAAGTCTATCCTAACATATACTTACATAGGTGGGTAAAGATGTGTATTTAAGGATGTTTAGCTCTGTTGCAGTTTGTTTACAATTGTGAAAAATTGAAAGCATCCCATATTTAGTATCAGCATTCAATAGGAGTCTAGCTAAGTCTGTTAAACCACAGAACAATCTGCAGTGTTAGTCTGTATACATTAACTTGGAAAGATGTGATATATTCAGTGAAAAAAATCTACAGAGGATAATCCAATTGCTGTTTTTTTAAGTGAACACAAGTGGAACTAGGGAGTGGGATAAAGTGTTAAGAAATCACCCCTAAGAGTTATCTCCCTGATCCTGAAGATACCACTCCCCTCAGCCCTGCTGGGTGGAACTCAAATACCAAAGGGATGGGGCAGGGCTTCCCAGGCCCCCTCATTTCTCCATGTACAAGCTGGAGGTTCATCCACATGAGGGGTCAGGCCTCTGTAACCAAGTCCCCATTAGTCAGCCTCCTTTACTGTCTGGTCAGGTCGTGCCGAGCCCAGGGCCCAGGACAGGCTCATGGAACAGCTCACCCTCCTGTGTGCCACGCAATTCAGAGCCAGTTCCTCTGCTTGGAAGATGCCTGCTGACCTGCCCCCAGACAATGAGCAGCTGGAGGTCAGAAGCAGGTGGGACTTTTTGCCAGTCATGGCCCTGTCCTCTTTAGAACTGGCCCCAGCCTTGCAGCCTATTGTGGATGAGGCACCGGATATGTATTTCTCATTTCATCTAAAACATCTGATAAAGTAGATGCTACTATTATCTCCATTACATCGATGGGGAAACTGAGACTTAGAGATGTTGACTTACCCAGGTAATATGTAGCAAAGCTGTGACTCAGCCCCAAAGCACCTCTCTCCCACACCACGGAAAACCTCTCTTCACCATCCACATGGTCTTCCAGGGGCATAAGGTCCTGGTCTTCTGGCCACTGTTAATTGGGCCAGCCCTGAATAGCTGACTCCAACCAGGCCAATTAGAGCCTTTCCCTGGGAACTTTTACCTGGTATCTGGGTAGAGGTGAGAGGAGGAGAAAGGCCAGTTGTGGTGAAAAATACTAAAGATGGGTGTGGGGAGGAACAGAGATGAGGACAGGGCCCAGGTGTATCCCTGCCCTTCCCACACTTTGGTGGCTCCACTCTTTAAGAATCTGAGAGCCAGTGACTCCCTTTTCACTTGAGTTAGTTGGAGTGGTTTCTGTCCCTGGCAATCCGAAGTGTCAACAGAAATGTTGACCTGCACTGTTCAGTTGTAGCCACTGGCCACATGTGGTTACTGAACCCTTGAAACATGGCCTGTGCAACTGAGGAACTGAATTTTTAATTTTATTGTATTAATTTAATTTTAGTTAGCCTAAATGTAAATTGCAACAAGTGGGTACCATGATGAAAAGCACAGATATAGGACATCTCAATCATCACAGAAAGTTCTATTGGATGGCACCCCTAAATCTTAAGGGTTGTTCTGAAGAGTAAAATAATTCATTGATAGGCCCTCCTCAGTGCCCCACACACAGTGGGTGCCGTCAGTGGTAGCCAGTATCCCAGCAATAGTTCCCCTGTAATCACTGAGCAGTGCCTCGGAACCCCTGCTCTTCTCATCTCAGATGTGCTTTGACGGAGCTGAGCTTCCAGGCCAAGCTGAGTCAGCATCGGCTAAGGAAACCAGCAGAGCCTCCCACCACCTTCATCGACCTGAGGCCCACAGAGCCATCGAACCAGGGGTCATTGGAAAGGTACAGAGAGCAATGACAGCCCTGCAGCAAACCCACTGCTCTGTGGATGACACATTGGCTTAGAGGGGAAACAGGGACTTGGAGGGATGGAAAGACTTGGGCATGGGCAAGTCCTGGGAGCACTGCTCAGTTGAGAAGTGCTCTTAGCCAGGAGCCACCAGTCCCACTTGGTTCTCAGGAGGTTCTCCCAGCAGAGAGGGAGGAAGCAGAGGCAGACAGAATCTTTTTAGGTCTAAGCAAACAGTCTAGGTGAGGTACATTGCACTGGGTGCTTCCCTCTACCACCTGGTGGGAAGCCCAGTGGCCCTTTGGTTTGGGTTGGCTGGGCTTTGGCTGGCCTGCCCACCCTCCTGCCTTGGATTACCAGGGAGGTCTTGGCACTCCAAGTCCTGGTAGGATCCTGGCCCCACCAGGGTGGATTGGGCACATCTAGCGAATCCTTGTTTCCTTTGCCCCAGCCCCAGCCCCGGCCCTGGCCCCGGCTCCAGCTCCAGCACCAGCACCAGCACCAGCACCAGCTCCTCTGACAGTGAGGAGGCAGGGGGAGAGGAGACAGCTGCTCGGAGAGACTGGCAAGGCCCAGCGGGGCTACGGTAACCACTATGGGCTCCTGCTGCCTGGGGTGGCTCCCTGTTGCTTTCCACACAAGCCCTTGGCCTGGCACATTTATGTTGTGCTTTCAGCTCAATGTGTTGCACCCAAACCAGCACATAAGGGTCTGGGGAGGTGGGGAGATGGGGAGGGTCTGGGGAGCTGGGGATGGTAATCTTGGGAGCCCACCTGGGACCCAGTATCATCTCAACCTGATTGTTGTTCCCAGTCAACATCAAGGATGCCTTAGCCTGCTCTGAAAAACAGCTCCCCAAATTGATTTCACCCCCAATTGGTGATAGCAGTAGAAGTGAAGAGAAAGTACAGAGATGGAGTAAAGTGATGAAAGGCCTGGATAAATTAAGATGTGAAATGTCAAAATTTAGAGAAGGCGCAAGTCTCCTTTGGGCAGGGGAGGGGAGGTTGGGGGTAAGTCTCCTTGTGTGTGTTGGGGGGGATGACACTGTGGTCATTGGTGAGTTACAATCATGCTATAGCGGTGTCCATTTTGGGGATTGGAAAGCTTGCTGATCCTATCCTTTGAGAATGTCAGTCTAATGCAACTTTTCCCATACTCTGGTCCATAATCAAGCCTTATAGGAAAAAAGGGAAGAGAAATTTGGGTTGAGAAAGGACACATGGGCTTTATCCCAGACATGTGTAACATGATGGCATGAGCTGTGACTCAGCAGGGGCGGGAAGCTGCAATCGTTCATGTACATCTTGAGAACTGGGGAAAATGCTTCTGGAAGCACTGGCTTTTGTGTGTACCCTGTTTCAGCGGCAAAGCTTTGGGAGGTTTGTCCTCCACTTGGCATTGATTGAGGTGGTTCTCTTGTGTTACAGTGACTGTACTGGGAAAAGTCAACTTCTCCAGCAGCTCAGGGCTTTTCGGAATGGGACGGGTCAGCCCCAGTGGCCTGCCAACAAGGTTCCCAGCAGCCAGAAGGCTCCTGAAGATACGGCTGGATCTGGGACTGGGACGAAGCAACATGTAACACTCTGAGTAAGACAGAATGCCCTGGGCTTTGGCTGGCCTGCCCACCCTCCTGCCTTGGGGGACCCTCTTGGGCCAAAGATAGCCAGAGAGTCCTGGTATCTCCTCTGGGCCAACTGTGAATGCCTCTGGGACTGGATCTTAGGAGGTTTTTGGGATGGGTTGACTCTGTCAGCATACCCAGACCTGATGGTCCCTTCACTCTCTGTTTCCATTAGCAGGTGCTTTTGCAGTGCAGGGCCTCTCAGACTGGATCCGTCATCTAGCCCTCTGTTAGAACATTTTTATGCATTTACAGCGGAGATCCCAGGACAAACTTATACATCGTACAACATGAAGACAACACAGGTGACCCTAATCCTCTAAGAGGGTGTGGAAGGAAAGCCCATGAAGACAATGGTTTTGTTCTGATGCTGGAAATTCGAGCCTTTACATCTTTGTCCATTTCTGCATTTTCTCCATTAATGTACACCTGTTATTTTCATCACACAAGGTCTTTTTAAAAAACTGTAAAACATACTTAGAGACTTTCAGAGTGGGAAGGGTCCTGAAAGAGGATTTGCCTGATCTTCTGGGTCCCTGAATACTTGCTAGTTTGTGTACTTACCACACCATACACACATTAAATGAACTTTTGAGATTTCTCTTTTTTCTTTAACTAAGACACAAAGGCACATATAGGTTCTAAGGTTATTCCAAACTAAAAGTTGGCCTTTAATACAGAGAGACTATTGAATGCTCTAACACCCGAAACTCTCATTTCACAAGGTATCCTTGTGGGTAACCAGCAAGAGCTGAGGGCCCACAGAAGGCACTCCTGTCTCACCCTGTTGCTTTGCAAGCTTTATCCTCCCCACCCCCTATTTTCATAGTCCCTTCATAACAGGCTGAAGCCCTGATACATGGCAGCTGTTCCCTCCCCAACTTGTTTCCAAGATTTTGCTCGTCAGTCTCTCCCCGACTACACACCACCACCTGCCCCATGGGTAGAGCAGAAAAATCTTCTGGGGTCTTCCCATGCTGTGGACTGGGGTGGTCCAACAGAGTCCTTGGCATTTGGGTGCATGTTCCAGCACTAGCTAGGGTCACTGGCTGCCATCTGCTGAGGGTGGGCAAGGGTCTCTTCCCATTCTGCTCTGCACCAGGCAAGATAGGCCCTGTAGGGCCTCAGCCAGCATAGGAAGTCAAGATCAGAGCCACAGACACTACTTGATCTAGCCACAGGGTTCCCACAACCAGCCCCCACTCACAACAATGAAGGGCATTTTCATTAGAAGCCAGATGCAACGGGCTTCCGCAAGGCCCTGGGAGCCCCCAGGAAGATGGTTCTGCAGAGAGAATGGGCATGCTGCTGTCGCTTGGGGTCCCCAGCCTTGTCCCACCAAAGGCCCCACACCCTCAGTTCTGGGGCAGACCTCCACCTGTGCTGCTAGCCTGGCTGTCAAGAGCAAAGGCCATTTTTGCCCTTTAACCCCATTTCCCCCATCTCTACCCCTTTTAATGCCAATAAGTTCATTTAGGATGTTTGCAGTGATAAAAAGGAAACTTTGTTCCAAGTTCAACTTTGAATTATTCTGTCAAAGTAAACTGGGAGGATGAGGCAGTGGGAGTTTAGACCTGGATTGAAAGCCTGTTCTGCCACTTTGCTAAGGTTCTTGGAGCTCTCGTGGCTTCAGTTTTCCTATCTATAAAAGGAGACTAATGAAAAGCCCTACATCATAGCACTGCCTGAGAGCACCAGGAACAGGCACTTGATGGGCCCAGCTATCAGACCAGGAAGACAGCCCCCTCAAGCACCAGCGGGACTTGAGAATTGAGCTGGGGCTCTTGGCTGTGTGTATGTGTAGGGGGGGTTGTCAGCAGTGTTGGACCAGCTAGATCTGGCTGGGTATACTTGTCCTACGATAACTCTGGAAGCTGGCCTAGAAGGTGAAAACCATCTTTAAATTAGGCGGCCCCATTCTCCAGTGAATACGCAGGACAGAGCCCAATAGGGCTGGGAGGAGGACCCACATAATGTATTAAGGGAGAACGGGTCACATGGCCTGGATCCTGAGTTATGTAGAAAGGTGAAAATATATACAGCAATTGAATGACAAAACAGTGGAGTGTCAAGAACTGGCATGAAGGCCAATGCCACCCAGCAATAAGGAACAGTCATACTTCTGGATAAAATATTCTAGAACCCAGTGATTTCAGCAGCTGCCCCATGACTCCAGATGACTAAATTGGAAAAGACTCTTTAACTCTTCCTTCAGCCACTCAGGAGACCGTGGATATAAAGAGGCATGTGTACCTCAAAACAGGGCAACCAAGACTGGCCTGTATCTTGGAACATGGCCACTTGGGACTGGCACAGAGGCAGCCCTGGATCCTTACCTGGGAGGATGGCAAGGCCAGTCAAACCCCCAGCTTCCTCATGGGTTAGGCATCCATCCTACGGAATTATGGATTTTCAAAGGTAACACCCAACTCACCCTATTGCCTTTTTTAAAAAAAAATTATTTTTATTGATTTCAGAAAGGGAGAGGGAGAGAAACATAAATGATGGAATCATTTGATTGGCTGCCTCTTGCACGACTCCTACTGGGGGATCGAGCCCACACCTGGGCATGTGCCCTGACTGGGAATCGAATCGAGGTCTCCTAGTTCATAAGTCAGCGCTTAACCTCTTAGCCACACCATTCCGGCACCCCCGTTTCCTTGTTGACACCACTGGAATGTAGGAAAGCCCCCATCACCTACATGGAAGTGCAGCAAGGTTGGAGGGAAGGCTGGGGCATGTAATGCCATAAGCCACTGCAGCCACAGCCACTGCAGCCACAGCAGCTTCCCCTGCAGTGGTTAAAAAGTGTCCCTCAAATTCAGCCAGAACCTTACTTGGAAATAGGGACATTGTACTAGTAGATATAATTAGTTAAGATGAGGTCAATTCAGGGGGGCCAGTAAATACAATCACTATATATATATATCCTTAGAAGGTGAGGGGACAGACACGGGGAGAAGGCCGCAGGGTCTATGGGCCACACCGGATGTGGAAGAGGCACAGTTCTCTACCAGAGCTTCCAGAAGACACCAGTGCTGTAGACACCTGGACTTTGGACTTGTGGCCACCTGGACTGACAGGATGAATTCCTGTTGTTGTAAGCCAGCCATTTTTATACAGCAGCTCTAGGACCGAATACACCTGGCCCCGTGCCCAGCATTCCACCTGAAATGTCCCCTGCTGTGTCCTCATACTAGGCCCAGCGGAGCAGAGTCCATGTGAAGATGCCTTAAGGTCAGCGTTTCTGGCTCTAGCAGCTTCATGAACTGTGCATAGTAGTCAGGCTTTGGCCCCTGAGAACTCCGGGGGCCTCGAGGGTCTGGGTAGTGGCTATACCCCCTCAGTGTAGCTATGTGGTTATTGCTCCACATTGTGGGTCCTCTGGTGTTTGTGGAGGTCGGTACCCCGACGGAAGCCCTGGCCGCAGGATGGGCATGTGTAGGGCTTCTCGCCTGTGTGCGTCCTGCGGTGGGCGCTGAAGTGTGAGCTGTTGCTGAAGCGTTTCCCACACTCGGCACATACATAAGGCCGCTCCCCGGTGTGTATCCGGCGGTGGATGACCAGGCTGGAGCTCTGGCTGAAGCGCTTCCCACACTCAGCACACTGGTAGGGCTTCTCGCCTGTGTGGACCCGCTGGTGGGTGCTGAAGTTGGAGCGGTCGCTGAAACCCTTCCCACACACGGGACACTGGTACGGTCGCTCCCCGGTGTGCGTGCGCTGGTGCTTGGTCAAGTGGGACGTCTTGCTAAAGCCTTTGCCGCATTCGGGGCACGTGTATGGCTTTGCCACTCTGCAGGGCTCCCCTCTTTCCAGAAGTTGCTCAGGGTTGGTCAGCCCCCTGACGGGGGCTGGCTTGTGACCTGGCAATGGGGGGCTGGGACCCCTGCACCGACCCGACAGCACTTGGTCCCATTCTGTTCTCATCTGTGTGTCCTCTCCATCCTTAAACTGCATTCCAAGGCCTGAGACAGAGAAAGCAGAGTTCCTGAGGAGGAGGAGAGCTTCTGAGGAGAAGGCAAAGGCTGAGTGGGCAGCCCTTCGAGGAAAATGGAAAGCAACGCTCTTCAAATCCCCCTCAAAATACAAACATGTCAGGCAGACCCTGACGTGAGGTGCTGTGCTAACACCATGGCCAGAGGCTGTTATAAATACACAGAAACTTGTTTAATCCTTGTAATGCCCATGAGCGGGTGCTGTTACTATCCCATTTTATGGACAAGGAAACTGAGGCACAGGGCAGTTAGGAAACTTACCAGAGTCACTTAGCTGGTAAGCTAAGAGGCCCAGTAGTCTGGGCTCGTAACCTCTAGGCCAGAGGCAGTGGTGACCTCAGGTAACACTTGACAATGTCTGAAGACATCTTGGTTGTTATGTCTGGGGCCTGGAGTGTTGCAACGGGCATCTAGTGGGTGGAGGCCAAGGATGCAGATGTGTAGTCTCTGGTACACAGATGGCCCCGCAACAGAAAATGACCCGGCCCTCATGTCAATAGTGTGCAGGGAGAGAGTCCCTACTCCAGGTTCTGTTTAACGCAGGACCAAAAGGCCTGGTGACCCAGATCCTCAGCCTCCCGCTCATGTACTTGGGGGCAGCCCATGAAACCTCTGCCGACCGAAGTACAAGAGTGACCCCCGTGGTGACACAAGCACAGGATAAAAGGACCCTGGAACGGACCTTGGCTCTAATCCCTCCAGGTTGTGTGACTTTTGTCAAGTGCTTTATTCTGCTTCCTTGTCTGAGACATAAGGCAAACTCCACCTGGGGGACCTTGAGCATGAGGCATGCTGGAGCACTGGGGCTGGGGGGGTTGGGGAGCTGGGGAGCAGATGGCTTCAAGTAGAACCCCCTGAAAAGCTCACAGTGGGGGCACACTGACCTGACAAGGAGGGACAGAACCTTCTGTCACCCTGAGATATGTCTATTCTAAGACCCAGAAGCCAAACATGGGCTTCAGTTCACATTTACTGAGCCTCAATCCTCACATGTGTCCAGTCCTATATAATAAAAGGCTAATATGCAAAGCAACTGAACAGTGGAACAACTGGTTACTATGACATGCACTGACCACCAGGGGGCAGAGCTCAACGCAGGAGCTGCCCCTGGGTGGTCAGTGCACTCCTACAGGTGGAGCACTGCTCAGCCAGAAGCCCCAAGCCGGCTCATGGCCAGCGAGTGCAGCAGAGGGGGCAGGAGCCTCTCCCGCCTCCACAGCACCACTAAGGATGTCTGGCTGCTGGCTTAGGCCCACTCCCCATGCCAGTCGGACATCTATCGAGGGCTCCTGGCTGCCAGAGGGTGCAGGCGGGGCTGAGAGACCCCCGAGGGCACAAATTTCGTGCACCAGGCATCTAGTTAAAATATAACCACCTCACTGGTCTGTTGTGAGACTGTTTTTTGTTTTGTTAATCCTCACCTGAAGATATTTTTCCCATTGATATGTAGGGAGCGTGGAAGAGAGAGGAAAAGACAGAACACATCGATCGGTTGCCTCCTGCATGAGCCCCGACCAGGGCCCAGGCCAGGGAGGAGCCTGCAACTGAGATATGTGCCTTTGACCAGAATCGAACCCAGGACCCTTTGGTCCACAGGCCGATGCTCGATCCACTGAGCCAAACTGGTTAGAGCTATTGAGAATTTTTAAAAAGGAATTGAAACTGGCAGTTTTTCTAAAGGTTGCATAGTCACACGACGCAGCAATGCATCCCCAGGTGTAGGTTCAAAGGAGTAAGTGCTAACAGGGTGATATTCAGGGACTCTCTGATCCAGCTCACGCTTGGCCTGGCTCCTTGCCCTCCTTTCTCCCTTGGGAACTAGTTTCACTTTTGCTCTTGCGGGCAGTATATGGTCCAGACTGAGCTGGTATGACTCTCCATCTCCACTGAGGATTTCTGCTGGAGCCCCAAACCTTTCTCAAGGTCACTATCTCCTCTTGCTTTTGCCTTGGGCAGGGGTCAGCACACCTGGACCCACAGGCAGTGCCTATCTCTATAAATAAAGTTTTCTGTTCTTTTGTGGCTGCTTTCATGCCAAGATGGCAGAGACTGTATGGCCCACAAACCTGAACAACTTATTATTTGTCCCTTTACAGAAAAGGTCTGCTGACTCCTCCTCTAAATCCTTGGCTTAAACTACACAAACACAATCTCTATGGTTTAAACCCCAGGAGAGGCCGAGACCGGTTTGGCTCAGTGGATGGAGCGTCGGACTGCGGACTGGAAGGTCCCGGGTTCTATTCTGGTCGGGGGCATGTACCTTGGCTGCGGGCACATCCCCAGTGGCGGGTGTGTAAGAGGCAGCTGATCGGTGTTTCTCTCTCATCGATGTTTCTGGCTTTCTGTCCCTCTCCCTTCCGCTCTGTGGAAAATCAATAGAATATATTAAAAAAAAAAAAAAAAAAAAAAACTAGGAGAGGACAGAAGCTAACTTGGGACTTTTGTTTCCTTCTTGCTGACCCCATCCCCTTGCACCTGAGCTGGCACCATCAGAGACATCCCCAGGTCGCAAGGCAGCAAGAGCTGGGTCCTGCAGGCCTTCTCCTCACCCCTGCTGGCAGTCAGATGGGGCCTGGGCGTGGGGAGTCCTGCTTACAGGAAGAGAGAGGGGAGGATGTGAGTGTGGGTGTATTAGAACCATGGGACTGCAAAGCCTTTCCTCGGGAGGGCAAAGGGGCATCAGAAGAATCTACAGAAAAGTGAGATGCTCTGAAAGACAGAGGTTTTGCTTCTGTGTGGACTGTTTCCTCTG
This sequence comes from Antrozous pallidus, assembly GCA_027563665.1. NCBI lineage: Eukaryota > Metazoa > Chordata > Mammalia > Chiroptera > Vespertilionidae > Antrozous > Antrozous pallidus. The sequence continues at coordinate 105,496,181 of CM050512.1, read as the reverse complement.
AGGGAGAGGAAGTGAAGAAACAGGGCTCAAGGCTTTCACTGGCTCTGGGAGGGAAAACCCTGCCGCCCTGGAGGAATCTGGAGTTTCATCACAACAGAGACTATGTGGCCAAGGATGACAACTAAGTGGGAGATGGGTATGGAACAGAGAGCATGGAGCAACAGTGTGCCCAGAAAATCAGTGTCCTCCTTCTATGAGGCAGTGGAAAGGCTCATTTTCATTCATTTCACAGATTCTTAGTTTGAAAAAAAAATGAGGATATAAAGGAAAGTATGTAATGATTATGGCTACGTTGTTAGTTTAAATGCCAATGTAGATGTCGCTGTTGGAGGTGTTATGTAGATGTGATTAACATTTACAAATCAGCTGATTAAGTAAAACAGATCATCCTCCACACTGGAGGTGGGCCTTTCTAACCAGGCGAAGGCCTTCAGAGCAAATCCTGAGGTTTTCCAGAGAAGGAATTCTGCCTCAAGACTGCGGCACAGAAATCTTGCCCGAATTTCCAGCCTGCTGCCTTGCCATACAGATTTTGGACTTGCCAGCCTCCACAATCATGTGAGCCAATTCCTTAAAATAAATCTCTTTATATATACACATCCTATTAGCTCTGTTTCTCTGCAGAACTCCAACTGATACAAAGCAGCATCTCAACTCCTTCAGAGAACATTTTAGGGAATAAGTGGCAAGACAAGACAAGCAGAAAGAGAGAGAGAGTGTTGAGTGGGGAGCTGCGGGGCTGGTAAGGAGAGGCCACTGATGGCTAAGGCCTTGCCAGGAACAGCTCTGCCCATGGGGGGCTGAGGGTAGCACAGAGACTGAAGGGAAACTGGACCAATTGTATGGGTGCAGAGGTGAAAGAAGAAGGAACTCAGGTTCCATCTCCTGGGATGTGGGTAAGCCACCACACTGACCCCACTGCAGCTGGGCCACTGACAAGGCACCAGCAAACCTGGCTTTGCAGCCTGGATGCAGCTAGATACCAAGCAAAATTGCCAGAGAGCACATCTGGCTTACTAAACCAATCCCTGGGCATGAGGCCAGTGAATTCCTATTTCTAACATGATTCCCATGATCCCTCAGGCCAGCACAGTTTGAGAATTGCTAGACTGACTCCTGTAAGCAGTAGGGAGCCAGGAAAGGTGTGAGGGGGAGGATGTAGCCCGAGTCTTGGGTCCTAAAGGCAACACACCTGGGGGATGCTAGGCGAGCTACACCCAACATGAGGCAAAGAGCCTCTGCCCCCTAGGACTGGCCCACACCAGACATCATGGTCTCTAATGGGTAGCAGCAGGGTCTTCCCACATGTTACCTTCATTCTCTGGCATCATGTTCCAACTTCGGTCCTGCTGAGCTGGGTCCAAACACCCCCACTCCTTCTGGGACAGGTACATGGCCATGTCCTCCAAGGTCACTGGTACCTGCAAGGACACAGCCCACTCAGTCCTACAAGCTGGGCCAGCCTGGTAAGCTGACCTTTCCCTTCCACTCACGGCACAATGATGGGTCCTGCTTACTTCCCACCACTTTTTCCCTCCCCACACTTTCCCTCTCCACATGCTGTCATACAGCTCTCCTCCCAACCTCAGCTCAGACACGGCAGGATCCTGCTCTTTGGGACAACACTATTGCCATCATGTTCTGTCCTGTTGTTGCAGGGCAATACAGGGTGGACTGATTCACTGTGCAGAGCAGCTGGATCCACTGTGTGCTCAGCCACTGGGGCCCATACTCTTTGGCGACACAGGTTAGCATGCCCTACCTCAACTCAAGCCAATCCTGGGACCCAAACGGGGTGACTTGAGGATTTCAGGATGGCTCTAAGCCAGTGGTTCCAAAATCTAGCACCAGACTGACCTGGGGAACATGATTAAAACTCAAGCAAAAGTAAATAAATAACATAAATAAAACCCAAGCTTACAAGGTCCAGAAGAGACAAATCCAGAAACAGAAAGAGGATCAGCCATTGCTGGGGGCTGGGGAAGGGGCAATGGGGAGTGACCACTAAAGAGTGTGGGAATTTTGGGCAGGTGGTGAAAATGTTCTAAAATTGATTGTGGTAATTGCATAATCCTATAAATATACTAAACATTATATACTTTAAGTAGATGAAATGTATGTATATGAATATTTCAATAAACTTATATTTAAACCAGCATAAAAGACTATTCCAGGCCATGGCTGGGAGAGGAATCTTTATTTTTACCTAGAGTCCCAAGAGATTCTAACACCCAGTTGAGTTTGAGTGATTGCCTAAGCTCACCATTGGACCCCAGACTCCTATAAATATGCCTATTACTCAGGTGGCATCTTAGAAAGACCAAGATACCTCCTCGTAGGCACAGGTCATTTCAGGGGGGAGTGCCTCAGAAACCCACAGTCCTGGTCATGGGAGAGAAGTGTCTCCATGGGGATGCTGCAGACCAGGAATGCCCACTCACCTGGGACCAGGCTGCAAGGAAGGATGTGGCTGGTGCTGCCATCTCCTGGTGCTGGGAGGTGACTGGGTCTAGGGAAAGAGCAGTCACCACTGAAGTCCACACAGCCCACCTGTGAGCACAACAATGAAGGCCAGAACAGGTCCAGCAGCTCCCCACCTGTGCTCAGCTCCCCACCAGGAGCCACATGCATACAGGCCTCAGTCTCCCGCACACTCTTTTCCCTTTGTCTCCCTCTCCTGTAGGGCTGCTTCTTTGAGGGCAGCTACTCACCCCTCTTTGACCAGAGTTCAGGGTTTCTTTTTTGTCTTCGGTTTAGCTGGGCTGGGGGCTGGGGGCTGGAGTCCCGAACTCCTTCCTCCAAGGACAACTCCTTTGGCTGGGCCCCCATCTGGTGGGGCACTGCATGGTCAGAGAGTGCTTCCGGGCCCTGCACACAGATGGAGAGTGCCAACCAGCTCCCAGGTCAGGGGGAGACCCACAGATCTCCAACCCCTGCTGGGCACCCCTGGCCACCCTCTGCAACAATGTGGCCTCGTCATTGCACTCTTGGCCCTCCACATGCCACACACAGCCCTACCTCCAGCAACACTCAGGGCAGATGTGAGCTGGGATGAGGTCAGGTTCCTAGATTGGACACAGGGAGGCCTGGTCTGCTCCTGAATGAGACTCCAGTCTCTCCCTGTCACATTGCATCGGCGTCCCTGTCACACTCTTACCCTTGTTTCTTGGTGCTCTCAACAAACCCTGGGCCAGAAGGGCCCTGTATCAGATATCATTTTGGAAGTTCGACTGCATTTGCTACCTTTTTTGAAATCATTTCTAGGTGCTCTGGGATAATCTAATTCCTTATTCCAGAGGTGAATTGAACAAACTTGAGTCTCAGTTTACTGAGCTCTGCAATAGCACTTGAGATAAGAAACATTCCACGGGGAACTGCTAAGACAGCTGGGGAACCCATTTCAGGCTCCCTCTCATCCAACATCCCACATCTCTACAGATTCCAGGGTACACAGTGACAGAGGGAAGCCATGCAGGAACCCCCAGAACCAGGCTGGAGGGGCTGGAAGGCCATCCTGAGTTCTTATTAGTCACCATGACTGCAGGATATGCTTACTGCACTCAACTCACATTGTGGTCAGGTTTGGGGGGAATGTGTCTGTCCTGCTGGATACCAGGGAACAGCAGTGTGTGGGCAAATGGCACTGCCACAGGAAGAAAGGGACCTGTCAGCATTTGTCAAACATCTAATCTGGGCATGGCATTGAAAAAAGAATTTAAAAAGTCGAAGTGGCATTTTAATTTTTTTTTTTTCATTTAAGGAGTTTAGTGCTTAAAAGCTGGAGAAATTTGTGAGAGACTTCCCACTCCCCAAATCTGGTTAGGAGGAGATGGCATGTGCTATTGAGTTATGCTGTCTGTAGAACTTCTCACGGTGATGGAAATGTCCTATAGCCACATTGTCCAGTACGGCAGTCACTAGCCACGTGTGATGACTGGGCTCTTGAAATGTGGCTGGTGTGAGTCAGGCATTACATTTTTAATTTCACAAGTCACATGGGGCTGTTGGACAACGCAGCTCTAGAGAGATTGGAGAACATCTGGGGGTGCTAATCAGGGCACCCACCAGCCTTGAGCACCTCCCTCTGTTGGGATCTCTTCTACTCCGACGGCTATGCCTTGGAAGGTGTCCGATCTGTGCCTGGCCCATGCTGTGACAGAATTAGCAAACCAATCCACACTAGCTTAGAAAGGTCTAACGGAGCTAGGTGTGGTTAATCAACAGGTGGATACCCCTTGGCCTAGGATGAGAAACTTTATAGCTGCCTTCTTCATTCAAAACGTCTGGTTCTCCCAATGACCCAGCTGGCCACAGCTCCAGAACCCAAGGAACCTCCGAATGCAGACCCCAGCAGCAGGGCCCTGAGGACACAGAGCCCCTTTTCTCACCTCAGGGCCAGAATGCCCCCCACCTCACCCTCTGTTTCCTGGGCTCCCGCTGAAGCCCTTCCACGAGGACCACGGCCTCCTCACCGCTCTCCGGCTGCCGCTCCCGCACCCGGGCCTGGATCTCCCCGGGCAGCACCATCAGGAACTGCTCCAGCACCAGCAGCTCCAGGATCTGCTCCTTGGTGCGCAGCTCCGGCCGCAGCCAGCGGCAGCAGAGCTCCCAGAGGCGGCTCAGGGCCTCCCGAGGGCCGGCCACCTCCTGGTAGCAGAAGAGCCGGAAGAGCTGGCGGAAGGTCTCAGGGCTGGGGTCTTCCATCTTCGGGGAGGGCTCCTCTTCCCATTGAAAGTCCTCCTCCACCTTCACAATCAGGATCTCATCCTCCTCCAGGGGTGGTGGGGACTGGAGGCCCAGGGCTGTCGCCATGCTCCCCAGTGGGCCTTGCTCCTTCTCAGGCCTCAAGAATCAAATCTGTCTCTCCCTATAACCCTGGCCAGCCACCCACTGGGTAGATGTTTTTGTTTGTTTGTTTGTTTTCAGGAATCTGTGGACAGAAGATAACATCATTTGGGGTGCACTTGGGCTGGATAAGCGCCTGCACCCATAAGCCCCTGCCTTAGGTCCAGAACTAACTCACCCTCTTTGGCAAAAAGCAAGGGTTGAAATAGATCAACTTATCTCTGCTACTAACTCCCCGCTAGTTCCCGGGCAAACTGCTTAACCTCTCTGGGCCTAGTTCCTCATTTGAAAAGAAAAGATGGTGAAATCATCCACACACAGGTTGCCGAGGGAACTACGCGGGATGTTTGGGAAGTTTAGCGCAGTGCCTGGAACCGGTCAGAGGACCAGACACGCCGAGTTTTCCTTACATTACAGTTGACCCTTTATGGATGGGGTCCCTTTGGAAATATGGTGGGAACCGGAGTCCCCTCTGCCCAGAAGGACGCAGATTCTGTCTCAACCTGACTCGGGATTCGGGCGCGGTGAGTAAGTCTCTCCAACGAGCCCCGCCGGGTACCCCGAACAGACCGTCACCACGGGGGTCCCTCCGGCTCCAGGCCCCTGGGAGGGTGGGACTCCGGGCGGACTGCCCAGATCTCGGAAAGTGAGCGGTGGCCGAGGCCGCAGCACAAACCATGGTGCCGGAGCGGGCCGCGGGATGGCAGTTAGCGTCGGGACCCCGCGCCCTCGGACTCACCCGCTGGCGCTGTGGATCCTGGAATATTCGGTGCGCGGGACGGGAGCGGGAACGGCGCGCTGGGGGCTGGCCGGGCTGGCCGGCTGGTCGCGGGTGGGGCAGTAGAGGACCCCGACAGCAGAACGCAGCGGACCGACGCAGGCCATTGGTTGAAAGAGCTGTCCAGCTTGGGAACGAGGCAGTGTGGGCAGGTCCACGGGAAGCTTTGGACGGGGCGAAACGTAGTCCTCGAGCGATTGGCCGAGCTGGCTGTCAAGAACAGTAATTAGATTGAATAGGCGGGTCTTTGGGAGTTGTTGTGGGTTACGTCGTCCTCGCACCATTTGTTGAGAGACTGTGAGGCGTTGGCTGGAGGCCACGTGGGCGGGCCTGCGAGATGCATTTTGGATAATGTAGTTCTGGAACCCGGGCGAACCGTTACGAGTGTGGGGAGGAGGCATAGGTGAGCCCGCGGTAAGCGTTGTGGGTAATCAGTGCCCCCTACCCCACACCTTCGATGAGTGAGCACACGCTGGTACTCAGAGGCTCCTCATCTGGGCCATTTCCCAGTCTCCCATCCATACTTACCCTCCCACTGTGAAGGGGACCTTGAGAAGTAACTTTTTTACTTATATAATACTTTGTATGTATTAGGCTCTATTCTAAGGGCTTTCCTATTATTAACCCGACTAGAAGCTTCGTGCACGAAATTCATGCACAGGAAGGGTCCCAGTTCTGGTAGGGGCCGGCAGCTGCGGGGACTTTCCTTTGTTTCGCACCACCCCCTGGTGGTCAGCACACATCATAACGAGTGATCAAACTCCAGAGGGGACACTTTGCATATTAGCCTTTTTTTTTTTAATGCATTTTATTGATTTTTTACAGAGAGGAAGGGAGAGGGATAGAGAGTTAGAAACATCGATGAGAGAGAAACATCTATTAGCTGCCTCTGCACACCCCCCACTGGGGATGTTCCTGCAACCAAGGTACATACCCGGAATTGAACCCGGGACCCTTCAGTCCACAGGCCAATGCTCTACCACTGAGCCAAACCAGTCAGGGCCATATTAGCCTTTTATATATAGAAATTCCTCTTTGAAACAACCCTAGGAGGTAGGTAGTGTTACCTCTATTTCATAGATGAGAAGTCAGAGGCACAAAGAAGTTCAGTGAGGTTGGAAGCCAGACATCTATCCTAGTTCAACCCCTTAATTTAATTTTTAAAATCCTCATGCGAGGATATGTGGTTTTTTTCATTGATGAGAGGGAGAGAGAAGGGAGAGAGAAACTGAAACATGGTAGCAATCATCTCAGGTGAAAACTGCTGTATAATTTTTAACCCTGCTGCTCTGGCTTCTGTAATTGTTTGCTTGCTAAAATAATTGAGAAGTTATTTTGATTTCCTGAATTTCTATAAATCACCCTATTCAATTGTATACCCCATTGACTGTGGCTTTGCTGGTCTTTCAAAATCCATTCCCCTGCACCTGAAGACCAGGACACACAATTGCTTTAATTGCTTCAGTGACTCCAGGAAATGTGTTGACTCAGTGATTCCAAGACCTAAAACTATAATTAATCTTTGTAGATAACTAACTTGCTCAATTTAGCTTCTGTAACTGCAAACCAGGTTCCTCATTCCAAACCTAAAGATGTAATCTCGGTAACTGCTTTTTGCAAAACCAGGTTCCTCATTCCGAACCTAAAGATGTAATTGACACCTTTGTGATATTTGCCTATATAAGCCTGATGTTACCGCCATTTGTGACTGCGAGATTTGGAGTGCTACTTCCCTCTCGCAGCCGCTAGCTCATGAAATAAATGTGGCTCCTTAATTCGACTTCTTGAGGCTTCATTGTGTGATTCATGGCGTACATTACAACAAGACATCAATCGGTTGCCTCCCATAGGCGCCCTAACCAGGGATGGAACCCATATCGTGGGTATGTTTCCTGACTGGTAATCGAATCCTTGAACCTCTGGTCCTTGGGAGGATGCTCTAATCACATCAGCCAGGGTGTCGATCCCTTTAACTTTAGAGACTCTCCATTCTCATGTTTTATTCCCTGTACCTCTACATCCGATACCCAGTTTTTATTGTGAGGGTACCAGACAGAACAAGACACTGGGTTGGCCATGACTGATTTCTGTAGGCCACCACCTCCCTGAGTGGGAGGCATCTGTAAGGGCAGATGTCAGGTTTCTGGACTGCGTAGGCCCCCACAGTCTTACGGGACCTGGAGAAAGCAGGCCCATTAGTGCCTCAGTTTCTCCTTACAACACCAGGCCTCTTGTCAGGAAAGTCAGGATCTAAGAATGAACTGAACTACCTTTGGTTATGGGTGTGTTGCTGGGACTACCAAGGCATGCAGCTGTGTAGAACACTGGTGCCCACGTCCAACCAGGAGGGTGTGGAAAGGGATAATTTGAACAAGTCACATCAGTGTTTTTCTCCCTCTCTCTTCAATCAATAAAAACATACTTAAAAATAAAACAAGCAAGCAAACAAACAAAAAAGCACACCCACAGCAGTGCCAGCATGATGGCAGATGGCTGCTGGCACGGGCCTCTGTGTCAGGGACACAGGAAGCAGTGGGATGTAGACCCCATGCTGCCAGCCAATCAGATTGTTCCCCAGAAGCCAGATATCTCCATGGTTAGTTGAAAACTCCCAATTCTGAATGTAGACTTAAAATGGTTTTAAATCCTGTTTCAAATAAACGAAACACAACAACACATTTCTGGGCTGTGTCTGGCACACACAGACATATAAAATGATGAAGGCAGGATGCAGGCGATGATAATGCTCTGAAGAAAAACAATGCACCGTGAGAGGAGAGAATGGGGCAGTTGCTCTTTTAGGTAGAGAATATTTCAACAAAAGGACTATTCACTCACCTGGGTTCTAGTCAAGGAGGGAAGCTAGCATCTCCTTGGCTTCAATACTTTCTTCAAAGGCTTTAGACATGACAGGAGGTCAGAGCTAAAGGAAGATAAATAGTCAGAGGTAAAATGTCCAGCCTACCCCCCCAAAATCTGTAGGCTGAAGCTGTTATGCCCAGATTACAAGATCCCCAAAGACCACCAGGGAGCCGAATCTGATGCAAAAGCAAAGAGCCTTTATTCAAGCTCAAGCTTGGCTCTCTGCCTCCACCGACACAGCGGCAGGATGCAAAAAGAGAGTGAGTTTCAAAAGCACAATGATTTTATAGGGCTAGGGGTTAGGAGGTGGGGGCATACTCAGACCGCTGAGTTGGCTGATTTTGATTGGTTGGGTGAGGGCTGGGTGAGGGCTGGGCTAGTGATGCAAATAATCCCTGACGCACGTGACCTGTCCTTTGCTCTTGATTGGAGCTCAGGCGCACAGTCTTTCGTGATTGGCTAATTCAAAGGGAGGGGTTGGTCTTTGTGATTTCAAGATGGCAGCCCCAGGTAAGTTTACACATCATGTGGCCAACATGGTGGCTGCCAAGTCACACAGTCCAAAATGGCAGCTGTATAAATTGTTCTTTGACAGAAAAGATGGCTTGTTTATTCTCACAATTCCCCCCTTTTCTTTATGTAAATGCTTTTCTTCAAACTCAGCTGACATTCATTAACTTTCATGCTCTGCAGTGTGTAGGAGGAGATTAATTTGCTGTTTGGTCAATGCAGTTTCAATTAACCCTTGGATAATACCTGGGATGATGTGACATCTCATCACTGTAGCTCCTACTCAAAGGGGTGAAGAGGACACCATTGCTCTAGTGCATCAGAGAAAGGACCTCAATCCCAGGCCCCAGCTCACTCGTCACTAAAACTGCCAGTGCCTTCGGTTAGTTCCCCTTGTATTCCCATCGGCTGAATTAAGGGCAGGCTGAGTAACTGACACGTCCTGTGGTTTTTTTCGGAAGAGGGGACACCGTTACACAAGATGGAGGACATGGTACAAAGTGGAGTCAGTCCTGCTCTGCCCTTTCAAAGCCAGTCATGCAGAGGAGAGCCAGCCTGTGAGACAGAGACAGACAGACACACAGAGAGAGTCAGGAGGGGTGGAATTAATAGCACCAGTGGTTCCCTAAGCTGGTTTGGCTGAATGGGTGGAGTGTCCGCTTGCGAACTGAAGGGTCCAGGGTTTAATTCCTGTCAGGGACACAAGCCCAGATTGTGGGCTCGGTCCCTAGTAGGGGCCGTGCAGGAGGCAGCCAATCAATGATTCTCTCATCATTGATGTTTCTATCTCTCTCTCCATTCTCCCCTTTCTCTCTGAAATCAATAAAATATATATATATATTTTAAAAAGCATCAGTGGTAAGAGAAGATTCTTACTGAACACAGGCCAAGGTGATTAGACATACCCTGAGGGATGCTGAAGGTTGAGGACCCAGTCAGATACCAAGGTAGGGCATTCTGGCTACACTGACTTAGCAGGATTCTTGCTAAGACTGGGCGATGCAAAGATGAACACATGTAAGCCCAAAAGTCAGAGCCTAGTAGAGAAGGGGTTTGAGTAAAGTTTAATCAAGATCATCTTGGCCACACTTTCAGGGTAAACAGACTTCCTATCCCTGACAGGAAGGAAGACTGCTTTGGAGAAGCTGGAAGTGCCCTTTAGGGTTCTCATTTCTAAAGCAGTTGTTCAAGATAAGACTACTAAAGAGAGGCCAGTGCCTTTGCCCACCCTCTGCCTAGGAGATAAAGCCTCCGGGTTCAAGGTGTAGCCCTCCCTATCCAAGCTCGCTCCCAACAACTTCCAACCCCTATTTTTTCTGAATAATAATAATGGCCATCAATCCCTTAGCACCAGGCCATTCTGCACATACTTACATTCCATTTATTCCAAATTTAGTAATAATATACAGGATGTCCCCTAAAATATATATACACATTTTGAATAATTATATAGGCAGTGTTTAAAAATACATTTCATTTTCAAAATTGAGTTACTAGCTGTTAAAATGTGTATACATTTTGGACACCCTGTAGCTACTGTGATTATCTCTACAGGTCAAACAAACAAACCAGAAACCAACTCTGCTCCCAAAGTTTTAAGTGTTGAATCCAGGCAGGGTCATGTGGTTAGGAAGTGACAGAAATGAGACGGGAACCCACACCTTCGATTCCAGGATCCCAGCTCCTAAGGAAGCTCCTCAGCTGGTGATAATAGCCCAGGTACCCGGAGGCCTGGTTCAGTTAGCTACACACGTGTCTCTCTACTTGTCCTATTTGGCGAACTCTCTCTGCCCAGTTTCCCTGTCTGGGAGCTCCCAGGACCCCACTGCCAACAGAAGCCAGGACCGGGTGGCAGTCCAGGCTGGAGTCCCACCTCTGCTCTGGTGGCTGCAACTGCATGAAAGTCATTGCCTGAACGTCATCCCCCCTCCCAGAGCTTCAATCTCTGAGCTGGGGAGAGAGCCCCACTGGGAAGTAGGCACCAGCCCTGCCATGTGGCCAAGTGGTTGAGCGTCCTCTGGAGCACAAAGGTTCGCGGATTGGATTCCTGGTCAGGGGTGCAGAAGTGAGGCAACCCATTGATGTTCCTCCTCCTTCCTCCCTCCTCTTCTCTCTTCCTTCTCCTCCTCCTCCTCCCCCCTCTCTCTCATCAATGAAAAACATATCTTCAGGTGAGGATTGAAAAGTAGGCGCACAATAAATGTCAGCCTCAGGGACTAGGGCCACAAAGACACGCCCCTGATACGCCCTCGTTATCAGCCACCGCTCTCACGCGTGTTTCTCCCCTTCCCCGCCAGCCGAGCTCCCGGATGTTGGAGCTGGGGAGTGGGCCGGACTACATATCCCAGAGTGCCCCTCGCTGCAGCCGGGTGGGCGGGCGGGGGGTGGATGGGTTCAGCGCTCCTTTGAGGGTCTCCGGGGAAGTGGCTCTGCGAGGGACTGGTTGGAATGGGCCTCAGGCTGAGGACGCGGACCAGTCCCTTCGCGTGCTCTGAGCTTCAGTTTCCATGCTGTGAACGGGGGACATTAACTCGTTCAAAACAAGCCGTGTATGCTGGCTGTGCTAGGTAGGCTGTGGGGTTACCGCAATGGTGAGCAGGTGCTTGCTTTCGTGGAATTTGCATTCTACCAAGAGAGGCATACAGTGGATACAATCACTGCACAAATAATTTGGTTACTTCTTTGATAAATGCCGCAAGAGATATGAAGAGGGGACTTTACCCCCTCGGTGGAGGTGATGGAGGCAGCATAGAGCTAACCTGGAGAATAATTGGGGGAGAGGGTTCCACGCAAGGAACCGCAGGTGTGAGGGTCCTGAGCACTGAGAGGCAGGGGTGGTTTGAGAGACAGAAAGGAACCAGTGTAGCCCAGGTGCAGGGGTGAGATTGAGAGACCATCTGAGAGGTGGGGCCATTTAGGAGGGCCTTGGAGGCTCTGGTGGGAATGATGCTTTTATCTTACGAGCAGTGGGAAACCAATGTAGTTTGGGGTTTTATTTTTTTAATCTTTATTCAGTTTATTAATTACATTGTTTCCCCTTTTTTATCCCCCTATATCTCCCCTCCACCCTGTACCTATCCCACCCTCTACCCTCACCTCCCCCTCCCCACTGTCCTCTCCCATTGTTGCAAGATTTTTATCCAGTCTCTTGCTGTACTTCCCACAACCCTTTTCTCACCAAGAATTGTCAGTCCATTCCCTCTCTATGTCCATGTTTCTGTTATATTCACCAGTTTATTCTGTTCATCAGCCTATCAATTCACTTGATTTTTATGTTCATTTGTTGATAGATGTGTATTTGTTGTTCATAATTTATATTTTTATCTTTTTTTTCTTCCTCTTCTTAAAGAATATCTTTCAGCATTTCATATAATATTGGTTTGGTGGTGATGAACTCCTTTAGCTTTTTCTTATCTGTGAAGCACTTTATCTGATCTTCAATTCTGAATGATAGCTTTGCTGGATAGAGTAATCTTGATTGTAGATTCTTGCTATTCATTTTTTTGAATATTTCTTGCCACTCCCGTCTGGCCTGCATCGTTTCTGTTGAGAAATCCGCTGACAATCATATGGGTGCTCCCTTGTAGGTAACCAACTGTTTTTCTCTTGCTGCTTTTAATATTCTCTCTTTGTCTTTTGCTCTTGGCATTTTAAGTATGATATGTCTTGGTGTGGTCCTCTTTAGGTTTCTATATTTTGGGGTTCTGTGTACTTCTTGGGCTTTTAAGTCAGTTTCTTTCACCAGATGGGGGAAGTTTTCAGTCACTATTTCTTCAAGTAGGTTTTCATTAACTTGCTCTCTCTCTTTTTCTGGCACCCCAATAATTCGGATGTTGGCATGCTTGAGGTTGTCCCAGAGGCCCCTTACACTATCTTCAATTTTCTGAATTCTTTTTGTTTCTTGTTTTTCCAGCCAAGTGGATTTTGCTTCTTTGTATTTCAAATCTTTGACTTGGTTCTTGTGGCCCTCTGGACTGCTTTTAGGACTTTGTGTAATATTTTTTATTTCAGTCTGTGTATGCTTGATTTCTAGTTGGTCCTTTTTCATATCCGTGAGGGTCTGGTTCATATCCTCAGAGGTCTTGTTCATTTCCCTGAGGGTCTCATTCATTTCCTTGTAAGTCTTATTCATTTCCTGGTTGGTCTTGTTTATTTGCTCGTAATTCTCATTAAGTTCACCGGCCTTTTCTAGGAGCCTCTTGAAAAGCCTTATAACCGTGGTTTTGAACTCTATGTCTTGTCGTCTTTTCTCCTCCATTTCTTTCACACCTGATTTCTTTCCATATCTCTGCATAGTGGCTGCTTTATGTGGTAGATATTCTCTAAGGGTCAGTGGCACAGCCTCCCCAGTTATTTGAGATGGGTACTCTTACTGCAATCCTTTATGGGTTGTACAGTATTTTTGAGTTTAAACCCAGCTTGTTGTTGTTAGTCCTAGGAGGGTTTGACCTCCAGGCCAATTGGCTGTGAAGGGAGACTGTGTTCAGGTTGGATGGGCGGAGTCTCTGAGCTGCACAGGCAGCCTCAGTGTCAGCTATGTCCTATGCGGCGCGCGCGGGTCTCTGCTGGATGGGGATGGCTGCAGACACCTCCAAGAGAAAGCCGCTAGTCTCTTCCCCTTGCCAGACAACTCTGCCTCTCCCAAATGTGTCTGCACCCCCAAAGTCCAGCCCAGGGTTGCAAAACAGATGATCTCTGGGACCTGGAGACAAGTCTCCAGGGGGCAAGTCGCGGGTCTGTGAGACACCTGCACCCAAACTTCTCTTCCCCACCTCCGGGTTTCTCGCAGACCAGGAGACCTCTGCCGCACCCCGCCTCCAGGGTGCGTCCCCGGGACCTCGGACCTCGCCCGGCACTGGGGAATCTGTGCAGTTGGACGTCTCCACGTACCCCGGATCTCGGACCTCGCCTGGCGCTGGGGAATCCGTGTAGTGGGAAGTCTCCGCCCTCCCCGTTGGCGAAATCCAGCCGGGGTTGCTGCTCTAGCCCCAGCCCGGGCACCGCTCCTCTGAGTCTCAGTGTCCTGCCTTTACTCTTATTTGTGGAGTTTTCACTCAGCCAGCTTTCTGGCGATTCTGGGTGACTTTTGTTGTTATGTTGTAGTTCTTAAATCGTTGCGCAGGGCAGAACAATAGGTGTTTACCTATGCCGCCATCTTAGTTCCTCCCGGAGTTTGGGCTTTTAAATAGGGTTGTGTCTTGAGAGGCTAGGAAGCTTTGTGGAATACATATCCCAGAGACCAAAGGGTAGCAGTGAGACCAACTGGAAGCTCCTGAGTTGAGGTAATGCTACTAGTGATGGTGGCAGTCGTGAGGGATGGAGCTGAGCCAGATTCCTGAAGCAGAATCAACTGTGCCCTGTGGTTGATTGGGTTGGGGTGAAGAAGTAGAGCAGGCAAGAATAACTCATTGGTAAAATGGGGATAATAAAACATGGGATAGGTCATTGTTATTTAAAGAGACAAAATCAAGTGCCTGACACACAACAGAGGCAATATACACGAATTTAGTGAATAATAAAGATGACCTCAATGTTCAGAGCGGTGTTTCTAGTGAAGAAACCTGAAAACAACCTAGGTGTCAATAGAAAAGAATTGATGGATAAATGTCAAAGGGATGTTGTTGAGCAAAAAAAAACAAACAAATGGCAGTATATAATTTCCATAAATTATAAAAATATGCAAAACCGTATTGCATATGAGTTAGGGAATATATACATACATAGTAAAAATATAAAGAAATACTTGGGGTTTGGATAAACACCTAATTCAGGATGATAATTTTTCATGAAGGTGGGTCAGGTGTTGGAGAAAGCTGTGATGGGGGAAGGGTGCAGGAAGCTAAAACTGCAAGTTTTAAACAACAGAAATAGCCATTCGTGAGAATTTTCATTCTTTTAAAAATATATATTTTTTTATTGATTTCAGAGAGGAAGGAAGAGAGAGAGTTAGAAATGTCAATGATGAGAGAGAATCACTGATAGGCTGCCTCCTGCACACCCCACACTGGGGATTGAGCCCACAACCTGGGCATGTGCCCTGACTGGGAATTGAACCGTGACCTCCTGGTTCATAGGTTGATGCTCAATCACTGAGCCATAATGGCTGGGCAAGAATTTGTATTCTTTATTGAAACCTAGCAAATGTTTTCATAAATAATTTTTAAAAAATGAAGTGCTTATTTTTTGAGCAGGCCCGTTGGATATATGCTGTTTCTATTCTAATTTTTAAACATTTATCTAAAAAAAAATTTTACTCGAGGTATATCTATAGTAAAGTGTACAAATATAAGTGTATGTCTCAAAGAATTTTATGAATCAATACACCTGTGTAACCTCCACCCAGATCAAGATATAGGTCATTTTCAATAGAAGGCTCCCTTGGCCTCCACCACCGCTCCCCACCCCCTCGTTGAAGCCACTGATCTGATAGCTATTACCTTTCATTGATTTTTCCTGTTCTTGAACTCTATAAATAGCATCCACACAATATGTTCCCTTCGCTGTCTGCCATCTTTCTCTCATTGTGCCTGTGAGCTTCATCCACACACAAAAAAACAAATGGCAATATATATTTTCATTCAAGCATCATTCCCACCAGAGCCTCTCATTGTGTCTATTGCTTGTATCAGTAGTTGGTTCATTTTTGTTGCCAAGAAGCATTCCATTGCATGCCTAAAGCCTTTATGCCAAGCATGTCAAACTCAAAGGCTAACACGGGCCAAATAAACAAGGTTTAAGTTTATGTGGGCCACAAAAAAACAAAAGCTTCAATTTTCATACAAACGTAGGTTTATTTCAATAGAGACATGATTTTAATAAAAATTAATATTTTTCTTACCAGACCCTGAATAACTGCACAAATAAACCTATTTTTCTTGTTCCCTGAAAGCGAAATATTTCCTATTGCACACACCAAAAAGTCAGTACAAAACTAATGACGTGGCAATCAGCTGCTAAAATATTTGCTGCTGGTGTTAGCGGAGAGAAATGGTGCGCCTGTGTATAAGGCACATAAGAGAAATGACTACAACACGATTATATCAGTCACTAGTGAACATTTGTGATTCGTTATTAATAATTATGTATAACAGGATATTGTGAAAACTAAGTTAATAAATTTTTATGAAAACATTTTTTACATACTATTATATTTACTGGGCTGCAAAAATATTTGTTGTGGACCACATGCGGTCCGAGGGCTGGAGTTTGACATGCTTGCTTTAGGCAAAACCGTATTGCATATGAGTTAGGGAATATATACATACATAGTAATGTTCTCACTGAACATTTGCTGTCTCCAGTTTGGGGCTATCATGCATAAAGCTGCTATGAACATTCTTATCCATGTAATCTGGTAGATGTTTTATTATATCAGGCATGTGGGACTTCATTTTGTGATTTTCTATTTATTAAAAATGCTCCTTATTGTTACTTAATATGATGACTGCCTCATTATGACATGGGCCTGTGTAGTTTACCATACCATACAAAACACCCCCCGTCTACAAAACAACAACATAGTCAGAAAAACTGTTCCTTGTGGGATCTTGGCATCTGTGAGCAGGTTTTTCATCACACAACCCCGAGGTAGGAGGTTGGTGTTGCTATCCCCTTTCACACATAAGGAAGTGGATTACAGAGTGTAGGGTGACTTCTAATGTCTTGGAGTTTAAAAGAGGCAGAGCTTGCCCTGTCTCAGTTGGTTGAGTGTTGCCCTGTGCATGGAAAGGTTGCCAGTTGATTCCTGGTCAGAGTACATGCCTGGGTTTTGGGTTTGATCCTCGGCTGGGGCATGTATAATCAGTATTTCTCTCTCTCTCTCTCTCTCTCTCTCTCTCTCTCTCTCTCTCTCTCTCTCTCTCTCTCTCTCTCTCTTTCTCTCTCTCCCACAACATGTCCTCAGGTGAGGATAAAAAAAAAAAAAAGGAGGGGGTGGACAGAGCTGGGCTTGGAACCCACACTTGCTGGGTTTGGGTTTGAGGAATCCCAAAATGTACCAGATAAGGCTTTTGTCCTCATGTAGAGCAGGAATTGCAGAAGAAATCTGTTCAGTACACAACTATTAATCTATGCCAAGCATGAGCTGTAGAGTTGCCATGGGTGTGGCAAGAGTTGCCAGAACTGGAGGTAAAGTCATCAGTAGAGAGTAGGACCAACACTCCTTAAAACACACCCCTCTCCCCAAAGATTAGCCCAGTGAACACAAGTGCAGCAAGGTGAGAATGCAATGAGAGCTTATTGGAGCCTGGAATAGGTGCCATTTTGGGGAGGGCCACAACAGGGTGACCAGTAAGTGGGGATGAGGAGTTAGACTATCAGACCCTATGGTGACTTTGGTTGGAGGAGATCCTACCTTCCAGAGTAGGGCCATGGGCTAATATTTTATTTATTTATCTTAAAATATATTTTTGTTGATTTCAAAGAGGAAGGGAGAGGGAGAGAGAGAGAAACATCAATAATGAGAAAGAATCATTGATCAGCTGCCTCCTGCATGCCCCACACTGGGGACTGAGATTGAAATCCAGGCATGTGCCTGACTGGAATCAAACCATGACCTGGTTCATAGGTCCACACTCAACCACTGAGCCACACCGATCAGGCACAAGGGCTAATATATTACATGCACTAAAGTTTTCTGAATATATAATACATATGCCTGGATAATAAGCCATTCACACATTCACACAGTGCAAAAATTAGAGTGAAAATTAAGTCTACTTCCCACTCTTGATTCCTATTCCACCCAGAAACAACTATTTGGCCCAGTGTCTTGAGTGTTTTTCCAGAGATATTTAGGCTCCCATGTGCCATCAGCTATGCACTCTATTGCCCCTTTTTTTCCTTTAATAAATATTCATAGGAGATCCATCAGTTATTCATCTTATAACTAAAAGTTTGTACCCAATATCTCTGCAAATAGTGTTACAATATAAGGAACTCCAATTCGACAGGCTGTGAACCTGCCCTTCACCTGCCTCTCTGTCCTCATTTCTCCCCTCTCTCTCCACTGGTTCATGTTGCTCCAGGCACATAGGCCTTTTTGCTATTCCTTGAACACATCTAGTACACCCCTGCCCCAGGGCCTTTGTACTTGCAGTGCCCTCTTTTCCTTCTGTTTGGAATGCTCTGCCCCTCCCCCCCCCCCATTCCCATGGTTTATTCCTTTACTCCTTCACATCTTTACTCTAAGCTCCATTCTCAGTTTGGCCTTTCCTGACGTTCTTCTTACAATTACAAACCTAGACAGTGAATGCCTTACTTGGTACCAGAGTGTCCATCACAGTACAACATGCTCAGCATTTTATTTATTTGTCTTGTTTATTGTCATCTTGCCCCACCCGGGGGCAGGCTTCAGAGGGCAATGACTTGCTTTGTTCCTCACCTAACTCAGCCTCTGTGGCAGCATACAGTGGGCCCTGGAGATCTGTTCCTAGAAAGAGCACATGGATGATTGTAGAGCAGCCGCAATTTTTTTCTCCTCCAGGTTTATTGAAATGTAATTGACAAGTAACATTGTGTAAGCGTAAGATGATATATGAATATATTGTGAAATGATTATCACAATAAAGTTAGTTAACACATAGTTATCTTTGTGTATGTGTGGTGAGAATATTTAAGATATATTCTTTTGGCAACTTTCTTTTTAAATTAAATTAAATTAAATTAAATTTTATAAATCTTTATTGTTCAGATTATTACAATTGTTCCTCTTTTCCCCCCATAACTCCCCTCAACCCGGTTCCCACTCCACCCTCTGCCCTTACCTCCCCCATACTGTCCTCATCCATAGGTGTATGATTTTTGTCCAGTCCCTTCCCACACCCCCTACACCCCTTTCCCTGAGATTGTCAGTCCACTCCCTTTCTATGCCCGATTCTATTATATTCACCAGTTTATTCTGTTCATCAGATTTTTAATTCACTTGATTTTTAGATTCATTTGTTGATAGACATGTATTTGTTGTTCATAATTTTTATCTTTACCTTTTTGTTCTTCCTCTTCTTAAAGAATACCTTTCAGCATTTCATATAATACTGATTTGGAGGTGATGAACTCCTTTAGCTTTTTCTTATCTGTGAAGTTTCTTGCAACTTCCTTCTGGCCTGCATATTTTCTGTTGAGAAATCAGCTGACAATTGTATGGGTGCTCCCTTGAAAGTAACTAACTGTTTTTCTCTTGCTGCTTTTTAATATTCTCTCTTTGTCTTTTACTCTTGGCATTTTAATTATGATGTGTTTTGATGTGGTTCTCTTCAGATTCCTTTTGTTTGGGGTTCTGTGCACTTCCTGGACTTGTAAGTCTATTTCTTTCACCAAGTGGGGGAAGTTTTTGGTCATTATTTCTTCAAATAGGTTTTTAGTATCTTGCTCTTGCTCTTCTTCTGGCACCCTGATAATTTGGATATTGGTACACTTGACGTTGTTCCAGAGGCTCCTTCAAATTTTTGGATTATTTTTTCTTTTCCGGTTGAGTGTTTTTTGCTTCTTTGTATTTCACATCTTTGACTTGATTCTTGTGGTTCTCTAGTCTGCTGTTAGGTCTCTGTATAATATTTATTATTTCACTCAGGGTATGTTTAATTTCTAGTTGGTCCATTTTCATATCCTCGAGGGCCTTGCTAAATTTATCGGCCTTTTCTAGGAAATTATTTTAAAAATATACATATATCTTATTTATTTTTTACAGAGAGGAAGGGAGAGGGATAGAAAGTCAGAAACATTGATGAGAGAGAAACATCAATCAGCTGCCTCTTGCACACCTCCTACTGGGGATGAGCCCGCAACCAAGGAACATTCCCTTGACCGGAATCAGTCCACAGGCCAACACTCTATCCACTGAGCCAAACTGGTTTTGGCTCTAGGAAATTCTTGAAAAACCTTATAACCGTGGTTTTGAACTCTATATCCAGTCATTTGCTTTCCTCCATTTCTTTCATTTGTGATCTGTTTCTTTGTCTCTGCATTTTTGCTGCTTCCCTGAGTTGGTGTCTACGCTGGGAGAACTTCTGTACTGGAGACACCCTTATGAGATAAGACTTGCAAAATTGCAGAAGTCTCTGTGCTCAGCCTGGAAGGGGCAGAGTTTCAGAGTGGAGAAGACAGCCTTGGTTTCCCATCAGCCCTTCCCTATGAGGCTCCTGGGTCTCAGTGCCCCTTGGTAATCACTGCAAGCACTTCTGAGAGAAAGCCGCCCTTGAGTTTGGCCCACTGCCAGACAATCCAGTTTCTTCCCGAGTGAGTTTGGGTTCTCAGAAACTCGCCTGGAACTGGAGTTCAGAGCAGTCGGGAGCTTTTGTCTCCCTCCCACTTTAGAAAGCCAGCCATGCACTTAGCTGCCCCTGCATTCAGTAGTCAGTCCTCACCGTGTGCCCGTGACTATGGACCTCTGCCTTACACAGCTCCCGAGTCTCAGTGTGCTTTCTCTTTTCCTGCAGTCCAGATCCACTCCGAATGAGTTTGGCTTCCCAGAGTCTCGCCCGGTACTGGAGTTCAGTGCAGTCGGGAGCTTCTGTTTCCCTCCCGCTTTAGAAAGCCAGTTATGCACTCAGCCACTCGCCTGTGTATACAGCTGCTCGTCCTCTCTGTGTGTTCGTGTGCATTTCTGAACCTCAGCCTTTTGCAGCTCCTCTGAGTCTCAATGTGCTTTCCTCTTCTAGTTGTAGAATTTCTATTCAGCCAGCTTTCCTGTGGTTCTGGATGGTGTCCTTTTTGTCTTTTAGTTGTAGTTTTGATATTTTTGTGCAAGGCAGCAGTTTAGGTGTTTACCTATGCCACCATCTTGGTTTCTCTCTCTTTTGGCCATTTTCGATTATATAATACAGTATTGTTAACTATGATCACCATGCTGTATATGAGAGCTCTAGAACTTACTAATCTAAAAACTGAAAGTTTGTACCCTTTGACCTACATCTCCCCATTTTCCCCACCCTCAGCCCCTGGCAACCACCATCCTATTTTGTTTCAACTCTTTGGTCTACATATAAGAGGGATCATGCCATGTTTGCCTTACTTCATTCTTCTTAAGGACCATGTTATATTTCATGATGTGGTGGGCTGAAGAATAGCCCCCCTAAATGTCCAATTCCTGCTTCAGAACATACAAATATATTATCGTATATGACAAGAGACTTTGCAGATGTGGATTGAGGATTTTGATTATCTTAGATAATCCCAGTGTGTCCAACATAATCACAACGGTCCTTATAAGAGGAAGGCAGAGGGAGATCTGACTGCAGAGGCAATGTGACAGCTGAAGCAAGGTGGAGGAAGAGGCCATGAGCCAAGGAATGAAGGCTGCTTCTAGAAGCTTGTAAAGACAAATAAATAGATTCTCCTTTCAGCATCCAGAGCCAGCACCACCCTGCTAACACCTTGATCAGGACCCAGTGATAATAATTTCGGATTTCTGATCTCCAGAATTAACTGTGTCATTTCAGCCTCCCAGTTTGTGCTAATTTGTTACAGCATCCATAGGAAAACCATAAAAACCATACATATGGTATGGATGTCCTATGATTTATCTCCAGTCCACTCCTGATGGAGAGGTAGACGACTTCTTGTCTTTACTATCCTAGGTAGTAAAGACAAGGGGATACCAGGAAATGTCTAAAGATATTTTTGATGGTCACAATTGGGTGGGTGGTGCTACTGGCATCTCCTGCATGGAGGTGCAGAAATGCTCTAGTCTAAACATCCTACAATACATAGAACAGCCTTGACAGCAAAGAACGATCCGTCCCCAAATGTCAATAGTGAGGTTGAGAAACTCTGGTCTGTCCATAAGATCTGTTTCTAGAAATACACTTGCTGAGCCAAAGGGTGTTTGCTTTAAAAACAAAAACAAAAAACGTTGTAGACATTGCCATGTTGCCTGGGGCTAATATTAACTTTGGGAATGTGTATAGTCCCTATGTAGCAACACACCAACTCTCAGATGATGGTGTGGATGGTGTGGGTTCCCTCAAACCTGGAGTCAACTGCTTTGTGAATCTACAGGTAAATAGTTATAGGGCAGGTACTGAAGGGTTCATTTATTTAATAGCTGGATCCTGAGCACCTGTCAGGTATAGAATGAAGCTAATGTATCCCTGCCCTCACAGAGCTCCCAGTCTAATGAGGGAGATTGACCAGAAAACAAACCCTGTGATATATGCAGAGAGTGGGCAGCAAGTATGTTGACCTGGGAACTCAAGGAGCAATTCTTGGAGAAGGTAACTTTTAGCTGGAGTCACTTGAAATCTATATAATTTGATTAACCAATGTCACCCCGATAAATTCAATTAAAGAAACCCTTTTAGCTGGTGTGATGGTTAATTTTGAGTTAACTTGCCTGGGCTAAAGGATGCCCAGATGGCTGGTAAACATTATTTCTGTGAGGGTACTTTTGGAAGAGATTAGCATTTGATTCAGTAGACTGAGTCTAGATGATCACCCTCCCAGTGCGGGTGGGCATCATCCAGTCAGTCCACTGAGGGCTTGAACAGAACAAAAAGGGGAAGGGAGAAGGAACTTGCTCTCTCTGCTAGAGCTGACACATCCATCTTCTGCCCTTGGACATCAGAAAGCTTGGGTCTTGGGTGTTTGGGTTCCGGCTGGCACCTATGCCCTTGGTTCCTGATTCTTAGGCTTTCTGACTACAACGGAATTACATCACTGGTTTCCTGGGTCTCCTGCTTCAGATGGCAGACAATTAAGACCCCTGGTGGTGCTGGCTCTGGATGCAGATGTGGATTGAGGATTTTGATTATCTTAGATTTTTTATTATCTTATGCCATGGCTGCGTAAGCCAATTCCCATCATGTATATCTCCATATATATGTTCTGTGGGATCTGTTTTCTGAAGGACCCAACATACCCATGGTCACTTACTGGATGCTCACCACATGCTCTCTCCCTCCAGGCACTTGGGTTTTGGATGAGTAACTTATTTTTTTTGTTAACTAAACTAACCGAGCTTCAGGCCCCAACCAGGTAGGCTTCTATGCAGTTCTTTTATTTTCTCTTTATTTTATTTTTTATTGTTTAGTATATTTTTATTGATTTCAGAGAGGAAGGGAGAGGGGGGAAGAGATAGATACATCAATGATGAGAGAGAATCATTGACCAACCACTCACGCATGCCCCCTATTGAGGATTGAGCCCACACCCCAAGCATGTGCCCTGACAAGGAATCGAACCTGGGAACCTCCAGTCCACAGGCTGACGCTCTATCTGCTGAGCCAAACCAGTAAGGCTTGTGTTCTTTTTTTTTTTTTTAATATATTTTATTGATTTTCTACAGAGCAGAAGGGAGAGGGATAGAAAGTCAGAAACATCGATGAGAGAGAGACATCGATCAGCTGCCTCCTGCACGTCCCCTACTGGGGATGTGCCCGTAGCCAAGGTACATGCCCTTGCCGGAATCGAACCCAGGACCCTTTAGTCCGCAGTCCGATGCTCTATCCACTGAGCCAAACCAGTCTCGGCAAGGCTTGTATTCTCTTATTTTTTTAAAAAATATTTTTATTGATTTCAGAGAAGGAGAGAGATAGAAACATCAATGATGAGAATCATTGACCAGCTGCCCCTCACTGGGGATTGAACCTGCAACTTGGGCCTGTGACCTGACCAGACACCCGGGCCTGTGACCTGGTTCCTAGGTTGGTGCTCAACCACTCAGCAATCCTCATTTTTAATCCAGGCCCCATCCTGGCCCAGCAGCACCTGGGCGTAGTTTGCCCAAGGAAAACAGGCTCCTAGCCTTGGAGAGCCCTGCTCCCAGCCAGTGCACAAGTCCCCAATCCCCCCTGGGCCTCCAAGAACCCCCACCCCCACCTCAGCCATCTTCCCATCTGAGGGCACCTGACCTCTCCCCCAGCTTCTCTTGTTGACATTGGTGGGGGTGGAGTCAAGCGGCATGTGTACCCAGGGCCCAGCATCCCGTCCTCCATCCTGGTTCCAGCTGACATCATGGAGAAGGCCCCCCTGGAGAAGGCCCGGGCCTCATCGCGGAGCTACTGGCTGCCTACCCGGTGGACACGGAGATGGCAGAGACCGGCTGTGCGGTCCTCTGGCTGCTGTCCTTACTGGGTAAGGTCCTGGGCCCCCAGGGCTGGGGGTGGCCTGGGCCCAGGTGGTGATGAGGCCTCTGGCCCCCTGCAGGCTGCATAAAGGAGCACCTGTTGGAGGAGGTGGTGGAGCTGTTCCTGCAAAGCCCCCGGCTGTGCCAGGACCGTGTCCTGCAGGTGAACATCGTCTGCCCTGCCGAGGGCTGGCCAGCCTCGCCACCGTGTCAGGTGAGCCGGGGTGGCCTGGCCTGGAGGTGGGGTCTTCACTGCTAGGAGGGAGGCTTTGAAGGACGTGCAAGGATCTTCCCTCTGGGGGAGGCTGAGGTGCTGAGGGCGGGAGGGACTTGGTTCTGATCATAAGCAGGGCTGTCGGAGTCCAGTGGGCAGGACCCCTGAGTGAGTCGGGTGAGGAGTGTGTCTTGACACCTGCTGGCTGTGTCCCCCAGGTCCCAGAGGGACACTCTAGGTCACTGCTCACACAGGCTGACCCCTAATGCGGGGCGCTGTGGAGCACCCCACGCCCTCCCACAGGTGGAGGCAGCCCTGCAAGCGGCTGGAGCCTTTGTTGCCGGGCAGAGGGCAGAGGGTCGTCCCCACTAGGAAACAGCCAGGCACGTTTTACAAGCTTTGCGCCTGCAGTGCGGAAACTGACCCAGGAGTCCTGGCTGCAGGAAGCCTAGGCTGTCCCATCCCTCGGCTGAGGCCATGTTGTTCCAACCCAGTCCCATGCTCATCCCATTTCCCAGAGGACACGGGGGCTGCAGGGAATGAACCCTGTCATGCCTGCCAGCGCCTCCCAGAGCTGGTGGCACTTAATTTTTATTTTTATTTTATTGATTTCAGAGAGGAAGGGAGAGGGAGAGAGAGAGAGAGAAATATCAACGATGAGAGAGAATCATTGATCAGCTGCCTCCAGCATGCTCCACACTGGGGATCGAGCCAAAAACCTGGGCGTGTGCCCTGACAAGGAATCGAACTGTGACCTCCTGGTGCACAGGTCAATGTTCAACCACAGAGCCAAGCCCAGCAGGCTGAAGTCCCTTTATTTCCCAGGTTTCTGGAAAGTCCTGGGAAGTGCTAACACATTCTGCTGGCGCATCGTCCACCCCAACCAAGCTCTCCCGTTCCCCTCACCCCTGCCTGAGAGCCTTCTGCAGGCTTGGCAGGCACATTACACAAATTATCCAATTTTGTTAGCACAACAACACTATGAGAGCGATGCTACCATTCGGTTTTATAGGTGAAGACACCGAGGCCCAGGAAGAACCAGTGACATGCTGAAGATCACATGGCACAGGGATTTCCATCAGCTTTGCCAGACTCCAAAGGTGGAGCGTGTTTCTCACTGTGCTGGTCGGCCAGGGCTAGGGTAGGAAGGCAGGGGCAGGGGCACCGTGTCAGGGGAAGATGGTCAAAGATGGGAGTGTTATGACACTGTGGGCCTGGCCCTGGGCTGGAGGGAGGGTCAGGATGGAGGGCAGAGTCTGATTTGGAACTTGACTCTAGTTCTGTGGCAGAAGGGGGTCCATCATCAAGGCACTCCCCACCAGGGGCCTGGGTTTCATGCTGTTACTTAAAAAAGAACCAATCTGTTTTTGAGGATAGCTCAAAGAAGTCACTCACAAAACTCCTTTTGTTTTGACAGCACAGCTTGTCATAAAAAGCAATGTCCACCTTTAATACATGTTCTAGTACACAGGTGTGCGTTGGGGGCTGCTGAGCACTTGGGAAAGCCAAGTGGCCGGGGTGTGCCTGTGTTCAGTACTCCTCTGAGGGAGTGTCCTGGGTCCATCGGCGGCACGCCTTTGAGGGCCCAGCGATGGGTGGGGGACTGGCAGGGGTTGGCTCCAGGTTTACCCAGCCGGGCCCCCGGGGCAGCATGTGGCTTTCGTTGAGTCTGCAGACACGGTAGTTCTCATAGTGGACATTGTGGGTAATGTCCTTCAGGTCTTGGAGATGGGAGCTGGGAGAGAGATGGCAGGTCAGCCTGAGCTGGCCACTGCAACCCCCTGCCCGCCCCTGCCCCTGGGCTCCCTGCACCCTCACCGGATGAGCAGGTCTCTCAGGAGGGGAAACTCACAGTGCTCCATGTTCTCCACTGCAAGATAGGAGACTTAGCACTAAGTGTCTACTGTATGCTGCACAACACCTGTACCCACCACCATCTTTTCCCCACATTTCTGACTGTCTTATCCCACATCCCATTCTTTTTTTGTTGTTAATCCTCACCTGAGAATATTTTTTCCACTGATTTTCAGATTGTGGAAGGAACGGGTGGAGGGAGACAGAGAGAGACAGAGAAAGAAGGAAACATCGATGTGTGAGACATACATCGATTGGTTGCCTCCTGTGCTCACTCTGACCGGGGCAGGGATCGAACCAGCAATCCAGGTAAGGGCCCCTGACTGGAAATCAAACCCAAGAACATTCAGTTCATGGGCCGACGCTCTAACCACTGAGATACACTGGTCAGGGCCCACCTCCCTTTCTTGATTGATTTATTCATTGATTCCTTCCTTCATTTATTTATTCGTTGCTGTGACTCCAGTGGTTGGTACAGGTGGCCTTGAGCAAGGCCGGGGATTCAGTTGTTAAATCAGTCAATCCACTGGTCACTTATTATCTTATATATCATATTGTATGTATAATATAATGTATACATATAGTACATATTGTTTAACATATTGTATGTAATGTATATAAATATACATTTAACATAACGTATATAAATTATATTGTATAGAGTATAATAT
Source organism: Antrozous pallidus (assembly GCA_027563665.1). Classification (NCBI taxonomy): domain Eukaryota; kingdom Metazoa; phylum Chordata; class Mammalia; order Chiroptera; family Vespertilionidae; genus Antrozous; species Antrozous pallidus. The sequence continues at coordinate 105,469,386 of CM050512.1, read as the reverse complement.
ACATAAGATAATCTAGTATATACATAAGAATAATAGATATTATATTCTAGTAGTTTTAATAATTACATTGCTAAATCAGGGCTCAGGCCTCTGACTGCTGCTCCTTTACCTGATAGTCTTATCCTTATCCCTCTCTGCTCCCCGAGGTAGCCCTCCTCTCCCACCCCACGTATTGCCTTCATCATGCTTCTCCCGCCTGTCGTCATCTTGCCAGCTCTACGGGGACGGGAACCCTGTTGGTCCTATTTTCCCTGTCTTTCCCTTAGGAATAGCACATAGTATGCCTGACACATAGTAGGCCTTCAATAAATTCTGGGTGCCGGGCACTCTCCAAAGTGGTGGCTCTGTCTCTTCCAACTACCCTATGAGATTGATGTTACTATCATGCTCACTTCGCTGTGAAGAAACTGAGGTCCAGCCCTAGCTGGTTTGGCTCAGTGGATAGTGTTGGTCTCTGGACTGAAGGCCTATAGGTTTGATTCCGGTCAAGGGCATGTACCATGGTTGCAGGCTGAATCCCCGGCCTTGCTCAAGGCCTATGTGGGACGCAACCAATCCACGTGTCACTCTCACATCGATGTTTCTCTCTCTGTCTCTTCCCTCCCTTCTATTCTCTCTAAAAATCAATGGAAAAATAAATAAGGATTAAAAAAAGAAAGAAAGAAACTGAAGTCCAGAGTGTCAGTAACTTGCCTAAGGCCTCCCAACTATAAAGGGGCTTGCTCCCAGGTCTGTCTCTTCCCTGGTTGTGGGCTTAATCACTAGGGCCCTGTGATAGGTGCTAAGCGTCCCAAAGGAAAGAGGGTGTGTCCTGGCTTCCAACCCATTCTCACCAGTGGCTTCCCCAAACGCCTGCACTGACCTTCAATGATGCCCCACTTTGTCTTCCGGCCCAACACACACCTCCCGTTCACCATGTGCTCTCGGTCAGCCCCGACCACAGCAAAGGGGATCCGGTCCTTTGGGGAGGGGACAAGACCGGAAGGTTGGCCGAGCCGGGCATGTGGAGAGTAAAGGTCCCGAGGTGGGGGGTGGGGCTGTCTTTTGTGGGGAAAGAGGTAGAAGGAGCACAGATATCTAATGACTTAGAAGATGTAAAGTCGAATCAGTGCCTCAGTCAGTTTCCATATCTGCAGAGTGAGAGTCTTAAAAGTACTGACAGAGTTTTGTGAATGTTTGGGAAGTGCTTAGCATTATTAGGGGTTAGGAGAGTAACCCTTCAAAACTGTGTGGTCACCAATAGTCACGTGACCAGAATCTTGCTGACCTCAGTATCTTACCTTACCTATGAAACAGGAACAGAAATCACATTCAGCATGATAATTTTGTAAACCAGGGTTGGCTCCGTCTGGCTCACGGCAACCCGGCCAACCTCCTGTTTCCCGCTGAGAAGTTTAACACAGCCCCGTCCCTTCAGTTACTCTCGTCTGTGTGGCTTTCACGCTGCCACAGCGGAGCTGAGTAATTGCGAGAGCCAGCTTGGCCCACACAGCATAAAATCCGTATTTACCATCATCCGGCCTGTCACAAAAATGTTTGCTAAGCCCTGTATTCAGTTCTAGTGTTTACTTGCTCCTGACTGGAAGTAAAGATTCAAACTTGTGGACTCCAAAGTGCTGTATATGGGTTTGTCTTTATCCATAGAATTTGTAATTTGATGCTAATAATAGTAACCATTTGTTGTAACTTCTTATGCGCTTCCCAGCCGGTAGCAACTAAACCCTGGATCAATGTTCTGTTGGATGGTTTACTGCGACGTTAATTTGAGCAGTACCTCGCTCTGTTGGGGCTGTGGCCAGGCTGTCTTTGCCTGCCTCAGGACAGAATGCAGGGCTGGTGAAGGTCGGGTGCTTTGAATCTTTGACGGGGAATCCTGTTCCTTGCTCCAGTGGGAGGGAGAGAGGGGATGTTCAGAGAGACTGAGTGCCAGGTGGGAAGCAGGGCCTCCACGTACGGAGCTGCAGTTTGTGCAGTGCACAAAGGCAACTGGTCACGACCGGGCAGGGCTGAAATTAGGGTCGGCCTGCAACGGGGAAGGCAGCTCTGCCTTTTTCTAGTCCAAGCAAAAGCACTGTGTAGGCTGGCAGGGCCCCCAGAGCGGGAGCTGAGGTCTGGTGTCTACGGATGATGCAGGTGCTTGGCAGGTTCCAGGGGCCTGACGCTGACTGCACCCTACGGATAGCAGGATGGGGGCTTGGAGCTGAGTGTCACTCTCACATCGATGTTTCCCTCTCTGTCTCTTCCCTCCCTTCTATTCTCTCTAAAAATCAATGGAAAAATAAATAAGGATTAAAAAAAGAAAGAAAGAAAGAAACTGAAGTCCAGAGTGGAATTCAGTTAATTCAGAGAAAACAAAGACGGGGCTACTTTCCTCTTTCTTTTTTGTAACAGCTTTATTGGTATGTGAGATACGCCACATACCACGCAATTCACCCTTTTGAAGGTACAGCCCCGTTGTTTGTAGGATGTTCACTCGATTGTGCAACAATCTAATTTCAGAGAACGTCCATCATCCCCAAAAGAAACCCGTTCGCCCCTGGCAAACACTACTCCACTTTCTGTCTCTACAGAGTTGCCTGTTCTGGACATTTCCTACAGCGGAATCGTGCAGCAGGCGGCCTTCTGTGTCTGGCTTCTTTCACCGAGCCTCATGTTCTCAAGGCTCATCCAGGTGGTGGCACTTATCCGAACTCCAGTATTTTTTACGGCGGTAAGACCCCATTGTGCGGACAGACTACGTTTGTTTATCCATCCACGAGCTAAAGGACATTGGGGTTGTTTTCACTTCTTGGCTCTTACGGATAATTATACTATAAACACGTGTGCATACGTTTTTAGGTGGACATAAGTTTTAATTTCTCTTGGGAGAGAAATTACTGGGTCACAGGGTACTTAGTGTTTAACTTTTTTTGAAAGGTTCTATTTTTAAAAAATATTTTATTGATTTCAGAGAGGAAGGGAGAGGGAGAGAGAGAGAGAGAGAAACATCAATGATGAGAGAGACTCATTGACCAGCTGCTTCCTGCACAACTCACACTGGGGACTGAGCCCACAACGTAGGCATGTGCTCTGACTTGAACAGTGACCTCTGATTCATAGGCAGATGCTCAACCACTTAGCTAAGTCAGCTGGGCAGTGTTTAACCTTTGTTTTCAGTCTTTTTATTTATTTTAAAGAGACATTTTAGAGAGAGTGAGGTTGAGAGAAACATCAATCAAACTGCCTCCTAGATGCCCCTACTGAGATTCAAGTCCACAACCTGTGCATGTGGCCTGACCGGGTATGGAACCAGCAACCTCTCGGGCATGGTGCAGTGTTCAACCAATTGAGCCACACCAGCCGGGGCAGTGTTTAACCTTTTGAAGAATTGTCCAACTGTTTTCCAAAGCTACAGTACCCATTTGATATTCCTACTGGCAGTGTGTGAAAGTTTCAATGTCTCCACATCCTCACTAACACTTGTTCTATCTGTCATTTGGATGATAGCCATCCCAGTGGGTGTGAAGTGATTTGTATTTCCCTGATGACTGACGACCTGGACCATCTTTTCATATGCTCACTGGCCATTCCTATAAAGTATTTGGGGAGCCGAATCGGTTTGGCTCAGTGGATAGAGCGTTGGCCTGCGGACTGAAAGGTCCCAGGTTCGATTCCGGTCAAGGGCATGTATGTATCTTGGTTGCGGGCCCATCCCCAGTTAGAGGGGTGCAAGAGGTGGCTAATTGATGTTTCTGACTTTCTATCCCTCTCCCTTCCTCTCTGTGAAAAATCAATAAAATATATTAAAAAAAATAAAGTATTTGGGGAAATGTCTAACTCAGGACCCTTTGCCCATTCTTATATTGGGTTGTCCTTTATTGTTGATTTGTAAGAGATCTCTTTATAATCAGGATACAAATCCCTTGTCAGATACAGCATTTGTAAGCATTTTTTCTTATTTCCTGGGTTGTTGATATGATTTATTTCTTGCTCACCTTAGAGATTCGCATCTGCTGGAAATACGTGAAATTTCCCCCAGTGTAATCTTCAGATGGAAAGAACGAGCGGGAAGAAAATCACTCTGCCTTTGTCCCACTAGCCTCCCTGCCCCCACGGCCTCCTACCCGGATCTTGCAGTTGAGGATCTTGTCATTGACGTCCTCATCGAAGCACTCCTGTGGGTACACGTCGATGCTGTGAGTCTTCAGGTTTTGCTGGATCTGGGGACCAGGGAACTTTCAGGTCAACCTGTGCACTTGTCTCCTCCCCACCCCCACCAACCCCATCCTCGCCTCAGGCACCCAGATCACCGTGCGCCTGAAGTCCTCTCGCTCCTCCAGGGTCAGGCTGTCTGCCCGAGCGATCACGGGCACCACGTTCACAGTCCGGCAGAGCCGCTGCAGGAACTCAATGTCCAGGGGCCGCAGGCTGCTCAGGCAGGACAGGGATGGTGGTGGTGGTGGTGAGAGCAGCAAGTGTGTGAGTGAGAGGATGCCAGCCTACAGCCCATGCCGGGAGTCCCTCCCTCACCTCCTCCTCCTCTCTGCCCTGGTCGCCCCGCCACCTCACCTGTGCCCCGTGGGCGGCACGAAGTACACACAGCAGTGCACCCGGGTGTCGGGGATGTGGCGCTGGCGGGTGATGAGGAGCTCCTCCTGCAGGTACTGCTCATACTGTCCATTGATGTAGCTCAGGATGGGGTCCCAGCTGGGGTGGGGATGGGCCCAACCTCAGGGCTTTGCCCAGGAGCCCCACCTGTCTCCCTGGGTCCTTTGGGGAGTTGCCTCTGCAGATGACCAATTAACCTGTTTGCCCAGGACACAGCACCTTTGGTCTTGCACAACTTGAGGTGCTCGGGCACCTGAGTATACTCCTCATCTTTACTCCCTGCAGCATCAGAGAGGCCCTCTGCCGTTCTCGAGCTGAGGCCTCATCTTCCCTGTCTACAAAATGGGGACAATAAGAATACCTAGTTTGGGGCGGGCGGGTGAGCATTAAACAGGAGAAATTGCTGCTGGCCTGGTTCAAACCCTGGTGGACTTCTGCCTGACTGTGGAAGGATTTCCTGACTCCTCTCCGTGGGCCTCTTCTCCCTGTGGGCTGTTGTCAATGGCAACCAAGAAGATCCTTCCCAAAGCAGGAGTTACATCACGTCCCTTTCCTGCTCAACCTCTAGGGACTGAACAAAAGCCAGTCCTTACATTGCCCTACAGGGCCCGACACTACTCCACCACTGCTTCCTGCCCGCCCTCTCCTCCTCCCCCTATTCCTCCTGCCCTTCCAGCACCCCAGCCTGCCTACCTCAGGGCCTTTGCTCATACCACCCTCAGCCACGGACACTCCTTCCCCATGTCCACGTGGCTCATTCTCTCATCTCCTGGAAGTCTGTGCACAAATGTCATCTCTCGGGGAGGTCTCTCTTGAGGACTCTGCTTAAAATTGCAACCCCCCTACAGCTATGACCCCTGCCGCTCTCAGAAATGTCCTGTTTGGATGATAGAGTTCAGGCTCTCCCTCAGATTAACCGATTTTTTTCATTGTCTGTCCCTCACCCCTTTGGCGATGTAAATTCCATGCAAGCAAGGATGTTCACCTCTTTTGTTTATTGCTCTTAGAACAGAGCTTGCATGTAGCGAATGCTCAACAAAGCATCTGGTGCAGGGCCAGCTTCAGTGGAATGAATGGAGCCCAGGGATCTGTACTGAGAAGGGCTCGGGCTTGGTTGACCGTTCCGTGTTTGTGTTCTTACAATTCTTGATCATATTTGAACAAGGGACCCCACATTTTCATCACACTGCGTTCCGCAGATGATGCAGCCAGTCCTGATTTTGCGTGTCTGTCTCATTTAGAGCCTTGAACAGCTCTGCAAGGTGGGTGTCATCATTCCCGTCACAAAGAAAACCGAGGCTCAGAGAGCTTCTGTGACTAGTCCCAGCTTCTGTGCAACTAAAAAGTGGTCTAACCCGGGTCCCGCCCGAGTGTGGGTTTCTACCTCCTGCTTATGCCTTTACTGAGTGCTTACTGTGTGCCAGGCAGCGGCTACAGCTTTACACGCTGACTCCCTTCAAGCTTGGCGGGAGAGCTGTGTACACTCATCATATAGACGAATAAACTGAGGCTCAAAGATACCACAGACGGGTCATTCTGGGGCTGGGAGGTTGCAGGGGAAGGGAGGGGCAGGGCAAGCAGGGCTCCGCCCCACTCCAGGGGACCCACCACTTGTCATTGTTGATTTGGTCCCCAAAGCCAGGCGTGTCGGTCACGGTCAGCTTGAGCTTCACGCCTTTCTCCTCGATGACTGTGGAGGAGAACGGAGGCAGGAAGGGATTGGACTGGGTGGGACGGGGGTTGGGGGTGAGGTGGGGTCTCACTCACCATGGGTCACCGAGTTCAGCTGCAGCGTCTGGGGCATGGGCCCCTGCACCAGGCCCGGTGGGGTGGACTTCCATATTTTGGACTTGAACAGTGTGTTCACCATCGTGGACTTGCCCAGCCCACTCTGCCCTGGGAGTAACCAGATGACAGCAATAATGGTGGACATTTTAGGTGTTTCTCAAACTTGTAAATCTTTTAAAGAAAGTAAACAGTTTTCTAAGTATAACAAATATAAAAAAGTGCATACTATCCTAAGTGTTCAGCTCAATGTTTACCCCATTTCTTATTGAGCCAAAATTCATATAATAAAAGAATTAACCAGGAACCACTTATTTTTTATTTTATTGTTTTTTTAAAAAAAATATTTTATGGATTTCAGAGAGGAAGGGAGAGAGAGAGAAACATCAAAGATAAGAGAGAATCATTAATTGGCTGTCTCCTGCAGGCCCCACACTGGGGATCAAGCCCACAGCCTGGGCATGTGCCCTGATCAGGAATCAAACCGTGACCTTTTGGTTATAGTTCAATGGTCCATGCAGCCAGTAACCATTTAAAGTGAGCAATTCAGTAGCATTTGGTGCATTTAGTAGTGTTGTGGAACCGCCACCTCTATCTAGCACCAAAACATTTTCATCCCCTCCCCAAAAGAAACTCTGTTCATTAAAGCAGCCACTTCCTGTTCCCTCTGCCAGCCTCCAGTAGCCACCATCTGCTTCCTGTCTCTATGGATTTACCACTCTGGATATTTCATATAAATGGATTCATGCAATATTTGTCTTTTGGTATTTGGCTTCTTTCACTCAGCTTAATGTTTTCAAAGTCCATCCATGTTGTACTATATATCGCCACTTCATTCTTTTAAAAGAAATTCCTCACCCAAGGATATGTTTTTATTGATTTTAGAGAGAAGAGAGAGAGAAAGGAAAAAAGAGAAATATATATGTGAGAGAAACATCAATTGGTTGCCTCCCCCATGTGCCCCAAACAGGGATTGAACCAGAAACCTAGGTATGTGCCCTGACCGAAAATCAAATCCACTACCTTTTGTGTACGGGATGACGCTCCAACCAATGGAGGCGCCTGGTCAGGGCACTATTTCATTGTTTTTCACAGCTGAGTGATATTCCATGGACTAGACAGACCACATTCTGTTTATCCATTTATGTGTTGATGGACAATTCAAGTTTTTACAAATGAAACAACCTGTGTACGAAGCACCAGATCATAAAACACAGCTCCCACAGCCCACTCATGCCCCATCTCAGCGACTATTAACCCTGTCCCTCTGGGCCTGCCACTCTCCTAACTTATATCAGAGAGGTCCCTTGGCCTAGGGCATCACTCAGCAGGTATTCTTTTGTGTCTGGTTTCTTTTGCTACTTGGAGAGGTCCTTGCATCTGCCTTTGGAGACACCTCTCCAGCTCTATGGACGACATCTCCCAATGGTAAACACCCTACTGTACAACCCAGGACACACCTTTGTGTATATAACCAAATTGTCCGTAGGGTTGTTCTGTCCAATACTGGAGCCAGACCTGGTTATTGTAACTGGCAATATGGCAGATCCAAATTGAGATGTGCCCTCAATCCTATCTAATAAAAGGGTTAATATGCAAATTAACCATCACTCCATCACAAAGATGGCAGCACCCATAGCCACAAGATGGCAGTGCCCAGTCCTCTCAGCCCTGCTGGAATCCCCCAGGCCCAGTGTGTGTGTGTGTGTGTGTGTGGGGGGGGGCCTGGCCGTTGAGAGCGGGCAGTGTGAGTGGCCTGGTGGAATGCTTGCTTTATCGCTGCACCCGGCTTAGGCTGGCCCCCTGGAGCCGGAGTGGACACAGACAGGGGTAAGGGGCCGGTCCACAACCTCTGTGGCTGATGCAGGCCCTGGAGAGGAGATGGTGGGCCTGCCTCCCGAGGAATCGGCATGGGTCCCTCCCGGCTCCCGTGGAAGCCGCGCGGAGAAGCCGCGAGTGGCCTACTGTGCATGATATTGCACAATGGGATACTCGTGGAAAATACAAACCAGGTTTTATAGACTTGGTAAGACAAGAAGAACATAAAAGATATCATGAATTTTTAGATGGATTACATGTTGAGATAATAGTATTTTGGCACATATTGGGTTAAATAAAATAGATGACTAAAATTAATTTATTCTGCCCGAGTCAGTTTGGCTCTTTGGATAGAACATTGGCCCTCGGACTGAAGGGTTCTGGGTTCGATTCTGGTCAAGGATACGGACTTTGGTTCCAAGCTCAATCCCCTCTGCCTAGTCGGGGCACATGAGGGAGGCAATCAATCAATGTGTCTCTCTCACATCGATGTTTCTCTCTCTCTCTGCCCACCCTCTCCCTTCCACTTTCTCTAAGAAACAGTGGAAAAATACCCTTGGGTGAAGATTAACAACAACAACATTTTATCTTGTTTTATTTTAAATTAAGTATGTGGCTCATATTACATTTCTATTATACAGTGCTGCCTTAGAATAATGTCCTTAATTGGAGATACACACTCCAATATTTTGTGTCCTGTTGTATCTAGTTTGTTTTGTTAAAAGTGTAGTAGTGTCTTGGCTGGGTAGCCAGTTGGTTAGAGTGTCATCTCAATACACCAAGATTTTGGGTTCCATCCCTGGTCTGAGTATATATAAGAATCAACTCATGAATGCATATACAAGTAGAACAACAAATCAATGTTCTTTCTCTCTCTACCTTCCTTTTTCTCTAAAATCAATCAATAAATTAAAAAATTAAAAAGTATAATATTGACTTGCAAAATCAATTGTGAATATATAAGAAAGCAATTCCAGGGCAAATGCGGGGTTGAAGGAATTGGGGGTGGGGGTGGGGGAGGGGAAAAGGGCCATCTGTAATACTTTCAACAATAACGATAAATTAAAAAATAAAAGCGCCGAGACCGGTTTGGCTCAGTGGATAGAGCGTCGGACTGTGGACTGAAGGGTCCCGGGTCCGATTCCGGCAAGGGCATGTACCTTGGCTGCGGGCACATCCCCAGTAGGGGACGTGCAAGAGGCAGCTGATCGATGTTTCTCTCTCATCTACGTTTCTGACTTTCTATCCCTCTCCCTTCCACTCTGTGAAAAATCAATAAAATATATTTAATTAAAAAAAAAAAAAAAAGCAATTCCAGATAAACTGACCCAGGGAGAACTTACTAAACACCAGGCACTGTGTTAAGCCAGATGAGGGGACTGAGGCGAAGAGAGGTCAGAAGCTATGCCCAAGATCCCTCCCTGCTGGGTTGGTGGGCTTAGGGCTGGAACCAGGATCTGAGCAGGATGTTCACCACTTCCTGCCTCAGCCTATAGTCTATTATTCTGTTTGGGTTTGGTTGGGGCTTTATGGGTGATTTTTTACTTTTAACTCAGTGTTTCCCAGATTTTCAACTACAAGGCCCCCAAGAGGTGAGGTGACATGCCCTGGCCCATTGGCCCTCTAGTAAGCCCCGCCTCTCACTCACCCACCACCATGATGTTGAACTCAAAACCCATCTTCATGGCCTTGATCTTCAGTTGGTCCAGCACAGCCTCAATGCCCACATAACCAAGCATCTCGTAGGGCGGTGACCCGGGGCTGGTGGGCCTTGACGAGCTGGGGGAGGGGGATCGCCTTAGGGGGTCCATGGGGCCTAGGGCACGACGATGCCTGTTATCTGGGTGAGGTGGGGAGAAGAGGGTTGCTGGGGCTCCAGAGGAGGAACATCTGAGTTCTTATTTTGAACCCTGACTCCTTGGTTCTGCTGTCAGACACTCCCACACATTATGCCCCTGATCCATCTATCCTCCAGGCGCCCGTGGCCCAAGAGATTTGGTGAGCGGTGCCCAGGGGAGCTGCCTCTGGAGGGAGACTGAACTCCATCTGGACATGCACCTTCCCAGGGTTCTGTTTCTCCTGTACCCCAGCTCCCAGTCCAGACCCAGACATGCCCAGGCTCAGACACTACCAAGCAAAGCCCAGAGGCCAACCTGTCGGGGACAGAGAGAGAAGCAGCCTCGTATGGCACCTGGAGGCCTGGGCTCCTGTGGGAGCTTTAGGGGCTGCTCTGTCCGGGAAGATCCTGGCGTTTGTGGTGAGGGGGAGGGGAGAGGGTGACAGTTAACTGAAGAATCAAAGACCCGCTGCTCCCTGTGACACCACCTGGGGGCCCCTCTGCAGCAGGGAGCCAAGGGCAGGGACAGGTAAGCTGCTCCTCCAGGCCCGTTGGAGACACTACCCTGCAATCCTCACAATGACCTTGGCATAGGACTATAGACAGAAACCCAGGTGCCCAAGGCAGCTAGCTCCCTTGCCCAAGGTCACCTAGCTGGTATGAGTGGCAGATCTGGGCTTCATTCAGCCAATCTCTCTGGCTTCCAAGTTCATGTCCCTTAACGACTCTGCCAGAGGAAGCAAACTCATGACCTACGGCTCGAAAGCAGAACATCCATGTACTTTCTTTGGTTTATCCATTGCTGGTAACATAGTGTTTTAAATGGGCAGCATTGAAAATCAAAGCATCAATTTAGCAAATACTTAATTACATGGCATTGTTCTAAGGACCATAGAAGGAGAACTTGTTTAATAATCATCATAGCTTATGAAACAAGTGCTGTTACTATGCCATTTATAGATAACACCGTTTATAGGGGATTGTTCAAAGTCACACACAAGGGGATTGTTCAAGGTCACAAACACAATGAGGAAACGGCAGAGATGAAATCTGAGGCCATGGGCTCATCTTTTCTGGTCTCTTTTCTTATTTACACAAAGATCTAGCTTTCCAATGTTATGTTAGAGATTGTAAGCCCTGGCAACTCTGGGCCCAGCCCATAGCTGATTCAAACTGCTTTCTTGCGGAGCCATATGCTCTTCAATTTGCTACAGTCCTCAGCCTTCCCTAATGTTTCTTTTTTAAAGACTATTTTTATTGATTTGAGAGAGGAAGGAAGAGGGAGAGATAGAAACATCAATGATGAGAGAGAATCCTTGATTGGCTATCTCTTGTACACCCCCTACTGGGAATTGAGCTTGCAACCTGGGCATGTGCCCCGACGGGGAATCAAACCTTGACCTCCTGGCTCATAGGTCAACGGTCAACCACTGAGCCACACCAGCCAGGCTCCCTGATGTCTCTTATACAAACCCATCTCACTTTTTTTCTCACCTATTTTCTGGCACTTGACTTTGCAAGCCCTAAGCAATCCTTGGTCTCAGATGTTGATAAATAGTTCTCAGACAGTCTACAGTATATACTTGGTCTCAGATGTTGATAAATAGTTCTCAGACAGTATTCAGTATATACTGTCTGAGAACTATTAGATTTCAGGTTTTGCAGATCATAAAATCTCTGTTGCAACTGCTCTTCAGCTGTGAAAGCAGGAAAGTAAAGGGGAGGGTGTGACTATGTGCCAGTAAAACTATTAGGGTTGTTCTGTCCATCACTCAGCTCTGCCCCAATACACTTCTTACCGACTTTGCTCCAACCAGCCTGTCCTTCTCTGCCCTCACTCTTCTACTTCCCCACTGTCCACCCATCTGACAAGAGGCTTAATCTTCATTGTTAAGGCTTAGAGGCTGGAAGTGGGGCTGGGCAGGGCTCAGGGCAGGACTGGGACAAAAGTCTGCCCTGAACGTGGTTCCATTCCCAGCAGAAAAATCTCTCAAGTTACAACTCCACGGCTCTTGAGGGACTCAGCAAGGCTGGCCTCGTCAAAGCAAATGAGAACTTTAGGTGCGGACGACCAAAGACTGCCAGTGACCTGTGGTGTGACCTTGAACCGGAGCACATTCTGCTTCTGGGCATGTCCCCTGCAGAAATAAGCCTCTCTGCAGAGAAAGCACTTTCTCCAGGAAAACCATCACATGTGAGTGATATGGGATTCTGAAAAATGTTGGGAAGCAAGTCTCAGCGATTGTGAACTGGAGGGTCAGAAAGCAGCAGTCATTTGCACAGACACGCTTGGCTATGTGGTTTGGGAGACGAGGAGGGGAGGCTAACTCCGTCTGAGCAGTGTGAGGATAGCAGCTGAGCCCAAAAGTATACCAAGAACTAAGAGCTAGAGGGGATAACAGCCACAAAATGATTGAGAGCAACCCATGGTCACTTGGTGCCTGCTTTCTATTGTACGTCACTGAGCCAGAGACACTTCTACGTCAATTATTTCAGTCAATCCTCACAACCATCTGAAGAAGGGACATTGTTCTCACACACAGATGAGGAAACCGAGGCAGAGAGGGGTCAGGGATCGTGTTTCCGGTCACACACATACTGGTGGGTGTTAAAAGCTGGGACCAGGATCCAAATCTGAACCCTCCCCACCCATCATTACCGTTTGGGTTTGGGTCCTCTTTGTGCTTTTGTCTTTTAACACCTTGGAGTTTCCCAGATTTTAATGATAAGGTTTTAATTTCATAATGAGAATCACAAACAAGAACCGAGGCAACCAAGGGTCTGGGTTGTAAGACTGAAGGCCAGTGGGGAGGGAAGGGGCTGAAGTTATTGGCCTCCCTCCCCACTTTTTTCCAACTGAGATAAAATCCACATAACATAAAATTAATCATCAGCCATTTTAAAGTGAACAGATTAGTGGCACTTACTGGTAGTACATTTACAAGGTCGTCACCCTCTACCTAGTTCCAAGGCATGTTCATCACCCCAAAAGGAAATCCTATAACTACTAAGGACTCAGTCACCCATCCCCAATTCCTGGCAACCATTTCTTCTTTTTTTTTTTTCCCCAAACTGATGCAAAATATTTATTCCAAGTTAGTTATTTTATGCAGTAGTTTCCCCTTCAAGACCTGTGATAACCACATCTTTTAAATCTGTAAATAATGTTATCAAAATAATCTTAATCTTTGAAATCTCACAAAAATTTATATTTTACAATCCACCCTGAATATCAAGGCCACAAGAATAACACATTTCCTATATCCAAACATTTTACAGCTGTACCCACAAAAGGGAAAAAACAAACAAACAACCCCCCCCCCCCCCCATATGCTTGGTTAAGGGCTAATGTTACCCGAGCAGCCAAAAGTAAAATAAAATATCCAAATTATTAGCATTAATTTAACATAATTATAACTTCAATAGTCACTTTGTCATTGACAGTGATTGCTTGAGCACAGGGGTGAGTGCCCCAAGGGCTGGTGGAAGCTATTGCTGCAGGCCAGCGTCTCCTCCTCTCTGCACTGTCAGCTCCCACTTGTGCACCGCCCCATATATACTGTGTGTGTATTTTAAAAATATTTCTCACCACACAAATTTTCTCTACAAAGCAAATAACAGGAAAGAAAAACAACAAAAGCTAAACAAGCCAATTGCTCTCTCTTTGGGATATGATTATTTCCCTTGTGCATGAAATATTCAACAACGACGTAAGAGAAAGGAAAGTTTTTTTGTATTCTCCTTAGCACACAAGCTGAGTTTATGGGTCAGAGTTAACGGTGAACATTTATGTGCCTGGCAACCACTTCTGTCTGTCTCTGTGGATTTGCCTGTTTCGGACATTTCATATAAAAGGGATCACACAATATGCGGCCTTTTGTGACTAGCCTCTCTTACTTGGCATCATGTTTCTGAGGTTCATTCATGTTGTAGCATGTCAGTGCTCCCTTCATTCCCTTATGAATAATATTCCATTGTATGGATAGACCACATTTTATCCATTGATAAGTTGATGGACATTGGGTTGTTTCCACCTTTTGACTATTGTGTATACCTAGGAGTGGAATTGTTAGGTCATAATGATGACAGGATGTAACTTTTTGAGGAATTGCCAGACTGTTTTCCATAGTGGCTGCACCCCACTCCCTCCCCATCTTTAAACAAAAAATTCTAGTTTGTTTAAAAATATGGCCCCTCCCTCTGCACCAGGAATCTGAGATTTCAGAATAGGATGGAGGGTGTAAGATGGGGATCCCAGCAAAGGAAACCCCATAAAATGATGGTCAAGGGCTCTGGGATCTGAATGCCTGAGTCCCAATTCTGGCTTCTCTGCTCACTGGCTGTGATTGACTTAGAATCATAGCCCCTAAAGATATTTCCCTCCTAATCCCTGGAACCTGTGAACATGTCACCTTAAGTGGCAAAAAGGTTCTTTGCAGATGTGATTAAGAATTTTGCTGGGGAGATTATCCTAGGGCCAATGTAATCACAGGGTTCCTTATAAGAGAAAAGCAGGAAGGCAGAGAAGATGTGAAGATGGAAGCAGAAATTAAAGTGATGTGCTGGGGCATGAACCAAAGAATATGACCTATAGAAACTGGAAGGGCAAGGAATGGTTTCTTCCTTACAGCCTGCTGAAGGAATACAGCCCTGCCTACCCATTTAGACTCCAATCTTCAGAGCTGTGAGGTAATAAATTTGTATTGTCTTAAGCCACTATGTTTGTGGTTGTATAACAGCAACATGAAATGAATCCCTTAGATGTGACTTGAGAGCTGGCTGCTGAGCTTCTCAAGGCCTGTTTTCATATCTGTAAAATGGGAATACCAATAATACCCACCGTAAGATTGCCATGAGGAATAAATTGGGTAATGTACATATAGCCTCACATTAGCTGATATGTTCTTCCCTACAAGGTCATAAGCACTCTGAGAACAAAACATTGTGTCTACCTGTTTTATAGCCAACCTCAAGTGCGGAGTAGCGTTTGGCCCCTAGTGGGCCTGGAAACGTCTGTGCTCTGCACGAAGGCAGAGGTGAGAGCCGCCTCACTGACGTGATCAGGGATGGCAGGGTTAGGGGCCCCAAGTCCCAACTTCTGGGCAAAGAGCTTTTAAGAGATAACCATAGGGTTATTATGAGGAATAGAACAGAAAAAATAAGGATCCAAGACTTCTAATATGGTGCCAGGTACATCCCAGCAGCCCAAGGGTGGTGGAAAGATACTTCTTCCTCTCTCCCTTCTCCTCCTTTCTCCTAAAAAATTTTTTAAAAATTTAATCTTGACCCAAGGATATGCTCCTTTTTTTAAAGAGAGTAAGAGAGAAACATCAATCAGTTACCTTTTCTATATCACGTACTGACCAGGAGTGAACCCATGATGCTCTGGTGCAAGGGCCGATGCTCCAACCGCTGAGCACACGAGCCAGGGCAAACCCATCACCTTTTGGATATGGGACGATGTTTCAACCAACTGATCCGCCCAGCCAGGGCTTCTTTCTCCTTTTTAACCTTCCTTCCCTCCCTCCCTCTCTTCTTTTTCTTTGTCTTTCCTTTATTCATGGTCAGCAGCAGCTGAGTCCCTGCTGTCCCAGCTGCTTGTATGGTCTACTGAGAAAAAAGTGAAAAAGCCCTGGAATGAGGAGACTGACAGGCCCGTGACCTCCTCATGAGACCAGCAGGACCAGCTGCTGTTGGGGAGCAGGAAGCATACCTGCTGGGGCACAGGCCCCTGGCTGACCAGGGGAGAGAGGAGCTGGTTGCTAAGGCCTCAGGTGGAGTGGATCCGGAAGCAGGAAGCCTATGCTCCCAGGAGTGAGGGCCTGCCTGGCTGGGAGAGCTTGGAGGCAGGTCAGGTCTTGATGTGGGGTCGCCGGGGAAGTGGGAAGAGAAGGGGCTGGCCAGGTCAGGTTCAGCACCAAGGGAAGGGCCCAGCAAGGAGAGGAGTGGAAGAGATTTGGGAGCAGAAACTGAGGCCCAGAGGGACCATGTGAAAGGGGCAGGGGCTGGATGGCGGAGGCCTGTATGTGACCTGGCCCCAGAGGAGCCCGAGCTCTAAGGGCTTCCCTCTGGGGGGCTGGGGCAGGTGGCATCCAGGACCCTCTAGCTGGGATGGCCAACCTGACGTTTCTGAAGACTACAATAGAGGAAGTGCTGAGGAAAATGAAGAGCAACCAACTGTTCCTGTCCAAATGGGACACCGCTTACTTCATTATCTTCCTCATTGTCCTGGGTATGGTCTCTGCCTCGGGCCCATCAGCCTCCCATACCAGGCCCTAGGTGGAGGGCATGTCTGGACACCTGTCCCATCCCCAGGCACTCTGTTGCTCCTGATGCTGGTTATTTGCCTCAACTGCTGCTGCAGCCCCTGCTGCTGCTGTCGCTGCTGTTGCCGCTGCTGCTGCCACGGCTGCCACCGCTGCTGCTGCCACCGCTACCTTTGCTGCCACCACCATTCCTCCAGATCCCAGACAATGAGTGTCAAGCAGGTGAGCCCCACTGGCCCTGGAAGGCCAGGAATTGCACTGGGATGGAGAAGAGGCTGCTGAGGCTCCTCAAGATGGGGGGTTAGCAGGGAACCGAGGCCTGAAGCCCACCGGGCCACCTCTGTTCCTCTCTGACAGGAGAACTCCATGGGACGGGGTAACTTGGCTCTGGAACAATATGAGGCGAGTCCCCCAGCCCCTCTGCTCACATGCCCTGCTGGGCAACAGTAACAAGGCCTTGTGTGTCCAGAGCCTGAGTCTGAAGTGTGTTCCAACCTCCCACCAAGGGGTGGGCAATGCAAGTACTCACTGCTCCATCTAGGCGCCGACATGACTGTCACCAGGAAACCTTAAGTAACTTGCTGGGGGTCATCCACCAACTGGGCTCAAACTCGGGGCCCAAACCTCCAGGCAGACCCCTTGTCACCATTTCACTCAGTCGCTCAGCAGCCAGGGGAGCCTCTCAAGGGAGGCATGAGTAGGCCAGAAACTCAGTCATTGGGTGCTCCATTTGGCTCCTACAATCAGAGACCCCCAGCTTGGTCCCTACTCAGACAGACAGACAGACAGACAGAGGGGTCCAGGCAAAATTGGATGATCTTTATTTCTTGGATGTCCTGGTAGGATTGCTGAGTAAACAGTCAAGGGACCCCAGCTCAAGGTAGGTGGCTTCTGTCTGCCCTTTCCTTCTTCCCTCCCAACTCACAGCTTAGGGACACCACCTACTCCTCACCTTCCAGCGGGGAGGAGTGCAGCTGCCCCTCACCTGGGGGCAGCTCAGCAGGGAGGAAGGAGAGGCCTGGGCTAGACTCCACCTTGAGTCCAAAGGGCAGGGATTGGAATGTGGGCCAACTCCTGACCCCACCTCCTTGACCCACCCCCATCCAAAAAAAAAAAAAAGAAAAAAGCAAGTCAGCCTCCCTTCATTCCAGAAGTTCCAGTGTTCAACTCCCATCTGTGCAAATGTGATGGGCAGGACAGGCAAGGAGGGAAGTATCTGCTCTGGCTTGGGCCACACTCCAGGGCATGTATGGTAAGGGCAGGGACACCCTGGGTAGGGGCCACTTCTCAAGGGGACAGACTCTTGGGCGCTCTGCTTAGAAAGGCCTGTAGCTCCAGTAGCTGGAGAACACCGAAATCTAGGGAGGGAGGAAGGTGGGGGGGGGGGGCATGGTGAGTGGTGGTGCTGGGGGGCCTGGCCCCTGTTGCACCCTGTGATTCAGGTGAGATTTCAAGGTTATCCAAGGGCAACGTGTCAGGGAGAGGGTACTGTTGCCCAGCAGCACAATGGCCCATCAGCCTGGTGTGTGCAGCAGGTACAAAAGACCTTAAGATTTGGGGGTGCTTTGGTCCTGAGACAAGAGCCCCTGGAATACCCCCAAAATGAAGGGGCTATTGCCTGGCTGGCCTCATCTGTTTGAGATGATGGCACAGCCCAGACCCCACCACCCCTGTGCTCCCACCTTATCCTTGAGCTGCTGGCAGAGCTGCAGGGAGACGGTGAAGAAGACCAGGGCATCATTTAGCCACGGGATCACTGACTCCACTTTGTGCACATGGCTCACCTCCAGACGCTGGGAACCCCACTCACTGTGGGCAGAGGGTCGGGTCCCTGAGTCCCGCAGCCCCTGAGGTGCAGAGGGCCCCCCAGGGCACCCCTCCCAACAGTGTACTCACAACATGGCTCCAGGGCTGTGGAGCACAGAGCCTCCAGCTGGGCGGAAGTTCTAGGCAGAAAAGCATCAGACCCAGTCTCAGGCTTTTGGGGTTGCAGGACATAGGTCATAGGTCAGTGGGGACAGAGGTCAGGGGTTGGGGTGGCAGGGTTCTGCTTACCTTGGTGGAATTTGGCTGCAGGGTGTGCAGCTGGTACACAGTGAGACAGAGCTTGTTGAGGTTGATGTAGACGTTGACCAGCAAGTCGGAGGGCAGGGCAGGGGTGAACATACGCTGGAGGCCGGGGTGGTGGGTAGAGAAGACAGGCAAGTGAGATAAGGGCAGGGCAGAACAGGGAGAAGCCCCCCAAGAACTACCTGAGGGAATCTAAGTCCTCATCATATAGAATGGGGCATCTAGCCTCTTCCCAGGAGCCTTGGGTAACTGCTTGCTCAGCTGGGTTGGGAACCACTGACTCAGATAGGGTGATGTATCTGGGGGGACACAAGAGGGAAGCTGAGGACTCTATCTCAGAAAACTGAATGGACATAGACATAGAACCCCTACTGATGACAATTTGGAGCTTCTGATCCCTTGGCACCGTGTCCCTTTCCAGGGACCCGCTGTCTTGGCCCGAGGCACTGACCGTGAGGCCACTGGCGGCAATCTCCGGCAGAGTGAGGGTGGCCGGTGTGGTCAGCCGGTTGCGAGCTCTGGTCAGTTGCAGCATCACAGCATCCATCAGCTGGAGGGAGGGGTTAGTCACAGCTGCTGCAATGGCTAATTCTTCCCCCCCACCCCAGCATCAGGGAGCGACAAAGTTATGATGGCTCCAGCTCCTGCCCTGGTGGTCCTGGTCTCAGGGCCTGAACCTCCCTAAAATGGGGGCTTGTTAAAAATGCAGGTAATTGGGGTCTGGAGGTGGGGTGGGGGGAGGAGGGTAGGATGTCTGTACTATGTATCACCCATCCAGGAGGGTCTACTGAATGGGATCCTGTGAACTGGCCCAATGGGGAATGAGATGCCAGGAGTTGGTCTCTGCAGCGTGTGGGCTTGGTGGATGGGGATACAGGTAATGAAGGACTTACAAGGGGCCCAAATCTGGCTAGAGTGCAAGGGGCAAGGGAGGGCTTCCTGGAGGAAGCAATGTGACAGCTGAGTTGATGATGCCTTAAGTCAGACATCAACCCCATTTCATAGGTGAAGAAACAGAGGCTCTGAAGAGGTAAAGTCACATAACTCGTGAACTCCTGAACTACCTAGAACTGATTTCTTTCCTTTACCACAGAGCAGTCCCCTTGCTTGGACTCCTTTGAGCCCCAGCTTCCACTGTTTCCAGTGGTTGCTGTAGGTACTAGGCTGACCTGGCTCCCAGGAAAGGCAAAACTACTGGGAGGAGGCATGGGGTTGTAGCTTATATCCCCCGCTCCCCGGGACAGTTACAATTCTGGGAGGGACCTTAGTCTATCTAGTTCAAAGTTGCATATGAAGAATCAGAGGTCCAGAGGGGGTAGGTGAACCACCTGAGGAATGGTCCAGGGCATCCAGTCTCAGTTCTCCCCTCCATTCTTTGTGAATTGACTTTGTTCATTGCCAGGGCTTGTTCTTATTGCTAGCACTACTATTAGCAGCTACTATTTACTGAGCACTTACTAGGGGCCACTACTTGCATTATAACAATTACTGGTCGCTACATCTTATCCCCCGTTTGCAGGGGAGGATATAGAGGCACAGAGTGAGCCAAGTAAGTGACTTCAAGTTGTACAGCTAATAGTGGAGGCCCTAGGATCAGAACCCAGGCCTGATTCTGCAGCTTGGGCTATGAGCTATTTGACTATGGCTGGATGGACATGTGTATACTGAGAGGTGAAAGGTTAACAGTCAGCTATACTTGGGGACATGGGGGCAGAGTTCTCCAGGAACCTGGTCAGGGGTCAGGGTGGGTGTGGGAAACCTGGCCCCCCTATCCCTGCAGGCAACTCACCTTAAGGACCTCTGCTCCTGTCCTGAACTGGTAGCTCTCATCCCGGTTGTTGAGGAGGTAAATGGCTTGGCTCACATGGTTCCTGGCATCCTGGATCTGAAAACAGTGCCCACGGAGTGGTTAGTGGGCTGGCCCCAGCCAATGAGCCCCCACTCAGAGGGGCTGCCATTCTTGGAGGGGTGGGTGGGTGCTGCTTGCCTGACTCCACCCCCACAGCTGTTGACTTCCTGCCCTGGCTGGGTGCTTGCACATAGCACAGACTGAGGCAAGCTTGGTCCCTGGCCTCATGGAACTTACTTTCTAAAGGAGGACAGATGGTAACAGAGTAAAGGCACAAGAAACAAACTGCATGGTTCACACAAGGAAATAAATAGGGTGACGGAGAGGGTTAGGGGAGCCTCCACAGATGGGGATCTGAGGAGGCCCCAGGGAGGTGATTCCTGAGCCGACACTCATCACTCTTGTGATGAGAAAAGCTTGTGGAGAGGACTCCAGGTAGAGAGACAAGCAAGAGCAAAGGCCCAAAGATGGAGACTGCCGGTGGGCAGTTGTGTGGAGGGGGAGTAGAAGTTGAGGCCCAGTCACATAGGAGTTGATAGGGAGCATGGACTTTGTCTTTGGAGCCATGGAGCAACCAAAGACTATCTATGCATAGTCCATGGACACAGACAATAATGTGGGGAAGCCCTGGGGGAGGGGGGAGCAGGGGCAGGGTGGAGGCAAAGGGGGACATTCATAATACAGGGGGGAAATGAAAACCCGACTCAGGTGGCCCGGTGGTTGACTTCTACCTATGAACCAGGAGGTCACAGTCAATTTCTACTTGGGGCACAAGCTGGGGTTGTGGGCTTAATCCCCAGTGGGGGGTACAGGAGGCAGCCTATCAATGATTCTCTCTCATCACTGATGTTTCTCTCTCTCTCTTCATTTCCCTTCCTCTTGGAAATCAATAAAAAATTATTAAACACAGAAAAAAAGAGCCATGAGAATTCCCTGGAAGCTTTGGATAGGGACTGACTTGTTCAAGGGGGATTCCTGTGGCTCTGGCTAAGGCCTGGGGACATACAGACAGGTTCTCCACCTCCCACAAGACTAGGTTCCGGAGCCCAGGCTCCTCCCACCCCAGCTTCCCAGCTAGGAAACACCCTATCAGGCTTCCCATGGCAGAAAATCCCCAGGGTCCTGCCCCTGGAGGCCTTAGCACCACTGTGCAGGCCTGCCCCTGCCTGTCCTATGGCCTGAGCCCTGGCTGGGGAAGGGCCTGATTACCTGCTGCAGCTTCCACTGCTTGTCCTCCCGGAAGGCAAAATGCAGCAGCTGGTTGTTCCGGGGCATCTTCAGGTTCACATCCTGATGGGTGAGAGTGGGGTAAGCTGGGCAGAGGAATGCCCTCCTGCTTTGGCCATTCTGAGCCTTCGAGCCAAGAATGGAAACAGTGGTGGTTCAGGCCCCAGCCTCTCCTAGGCAGGGGAGGGAGAGGTAGGACTCCTAATATCATGGCCATTTGGAGAGGTGAACAGGAAGTCAGGAAGCAGGAACTCAGGCCCACGAGGAACCGCAAAAAAATGAAAGGGAAAAGAAGCCAAGAAAGGGGAAGGTGGCCTCAGTTGGGAGGAGGCATGTGACGGTGGACAGATGGAGAACATCTGCACAGGCTAGTGGACTGAATACCCACTCATGAAGGACAGGACCTTCTCCCATACCTTAGCATCTGGCACAGGGCCGGGTGCATTTGGAGCTCAGATGATGGTGATTCCACTTTGATCTGGGGCCAGCCTAGTCCTGCCAATGCCCATGTTTCACCAGGCCCAGACTCTGGGCTGGGCCCCGTGCAAAGAATCACTCTCTTGTACTCAATGAAACCTCTCCCTAATCTCATGAGGAAGTTGGGGGTTGTGGTCATTTACAAATGAAGAAACGGAGGCCCAGAATGGTCAAGGATTCTGCCTTGCTCACACAGCCAGTCAGTGGCAGAGCTGAGATAAGCAGGAGGACCTCAGGCTCTTCCCCACTGGCTTCTCTAGCAACATAGAAAGGGAGAGGGTCCAGGGACTCACCGCCTGGCTCAGCGCGTCGCCTTGCAGAGTCAGCACGCCCTTCACCTGGTCTGTGCTGCAACACACGCCTGTCAGAGCAGAACCTGCAGCCGATCCCTCCCACCACCCAGCCTTCCCATTGGGCCGCTTGTGGCTCTGTCACAGGAAGTTCCAACCCAGGTGTTCTCACTCCCTAAGGAGTCCATCCCAGGGGTTTCCACCAAGCCAGGGCTTACCCGCTGCTGCCCAGAATGAAGTTCTCTTGCTTGGCAGGCCCCTCCATGCCTGAGCCTGGCAGAGTGAAGCGAAGAGAAGCTTCCTGGGGGGCATAGGGGAGTGGGGCAAAGTTCACCCAATCCAGCCCAGAAGTCCCACTCCCAGGTGGGCCAGTTGAGGTACAAGATGGGCTGGCCTCACAGGAACCTCCTACCCAAGCCCCCAGGGGACCTTCCCATGGCCCTGGCTCCTTCCCCAGGGCCCGTTTCAGGTCCTACCCAAGCCAATACCAGCTCCTTCCATGTTCCCTGGGGGCCTGTGCCCAACATGGGGATATAAAACAGGAGGACTACTCTTCCAGCTTGGTTAAGGTGCTCTGTCTGGTGTGAAGAACAGGATCTTCGGTAGTCATGGCAACCCGCAATTCTGGCCATGCCAAGCAACGAAAGCCTGAACATTTGAGTTGATTGGCTTATCTACAGGTCAACCTTGAGGCAGGTTCTGTTACTTCCTTTTTGCAAATGACAAAAGGGAGGCCCAGAGAGACTGAGTACTTAGCTAGTGTCACAATGTTGGGGTCCTTGATCTCAGATTAAATGTCACTGCTTCAAAGAAGGCCTACCCCGTCCAGACCCCGAGGCTCACCTAGACCCACAGCACTCAAACAGCTGCTGGTGGATTATCTGCTGACACCCCCGACTAGACTCCCAAGTGCACCGACGACAAAGCCCCGCCTGAACACTGCGCTGCGCGTACCCAGTAGGCTCTAGGGAAGAAGTCGCTGCCGGCCAGGGGAGGAGCCGCATTAGGGAAGCCTGCGGAGGGTGGACGTGCGCAAAGGCCCCCGGCCACCCACGAGACGTTACCTTTAGGATGTCCTGTAGCTGCCTCAGCACGGCGTGCACTTCGTCGTGCAGTAGCCAGCGGAATTCCTCCTCCTGGCGGGACAGGCCGCGGTCAGCCGCCCGGGCCCGCGTCCCACCCTGCCCCACCCAACCGCCCGTGCGCCTCACCAGCACCGCCCGCTCCACCGCCGTCGGGGCCATCGCGGTAGCCATCGCCACCGCTCGCTGTGCAGCTACTGTCCCCGCCAGCGGTCCGCGACCGTAGCTTGGTCGATACTCAACGTCCGAGCCCAGCCCCCGCCGCCGATTGGCTAAGTGGGAACCAGCCCCATTCCGCCGATTGGCTGAGAGGACACCCGCCCCGCCCCCGGCTCGCGACACTGCGGAATGAAACTAGGCCGGCGGCAGTGAGAACCCGCCCGGTCCAGCTCGACCCAGACGCCGCCGGCACGGGCCGCGGGGGCCACATCCAAGCTGCTCTTCGGCTAGAGCGCTCTCGTCCCGCCCCTTCCGGGCTCTGATAGGGTGCCCTTACCTACTTGCGCTCTATTGGCCGGCGGAATGGCTGGCTCTCGCCGCGCCTGGCGATTGGCCGACGGGGTAGGTAGCCTGCTCCAGTTGGGCCTTGCCTTCCACCCTAGTTCATGGGTCCAGGGCTTAGCCTCCGCCCTCCTCCATACACGGCCGGGCGGTACAGTATTTAGGCGCAGGCAAGGTAATCAATCAGTCCCATTTGGGTTACCAAGAAACGTTTTATTCTGCTTGCAGTAGCCTTTTGTTAATTGCACAAAATCATTTGTTTTTGCCATTTAAACATTATCACACAATCCTATTCTGAAAAACATGTTCATGAAAAAAAAAAGCAAAAATAAAAATTCACAACCTTAATTACCAGATTTGTCATTTAAAGAAAAAAAAGGAGGGGGGCAGAGGAGGGGCTTTCTTACAAGCTTTTCCACAAGTGTCACATTTTTTCCTTAAAAGGGAAGGATTTCAAAACAAAGGTGAAATAGCTTAAACAAATATTCATAGAAAGGAACTTTACAGAATTGTCAACAATATTAAGACAACATTGACTAACAGTTTCATTACAGCATCTTCCCCTACTCCCCCCCTCCCCCCAGTGTCCAGCTAGGACTATAACAGGCTTTGTGTTGAGAGAGAAAATAATTCAAAATCCCAGTGAAATCAACTGTCAAAACCCACAGGCATCTTCCCTGCCCTCTCCCATCTTCTAAGAGCCCATAATTTGGGTTCTGTGGGAAAGGGCCCATGTTGTGAGGGGAAGGGACCCACACCAGTGTGGCCACCTCATTTTTTATATATAATTATATATTCACTATAAATGCCGACTTTCTGCAAAGTGTGACTTTGAAAAATCCAACCCATGACACTGACAATCTTCAGATTACTTCTCCTTGTTCTTTCGCCACATTCCAACACGCTCTGGTCCCCTATCCAAGGAGATACACTAGGTCTTCAAGGATGTCTTGGATCCACTTCTGAGGGTCAGTTAGTTCAGGTTCAGTCAAGCCCAGTTCTCCTTTTCCCTCCTGACAGACCTCAGGACCCTGGAAGTACCAAAGACCACCAAGTTGCTGGCTGAAGTGAAGATACTCATTCTGTTCAAGAGCTGAGCCTAAGAAATGGTCATCGTTGGTCAGGCTGGGTCTGGGCCAAAGGGGCAGATAGGAAGAAACTCTGCTCCCATGGGAGGAAAAGGGGAACGGGAGGAGAATGGAGAAAGGTGGGCATGCAGAGGACTTGTACAGGGGCAGGTTGGATGAAGTGGGACCACTGTGAGGGCACCCGGATCAGATTGGCTCTTCAGGACCAATAAAGTGTGTGGCATAAAGGAAACAGCCCATCCCCCTCACTCTTCACTGGTGGCCCTCAGGATCCCCTTCCTAAGGGCTGGAATGCAAATCTAAATACTAAAACAGCCTGCTGCGCAGTGAGACCCCCTACACCAAAGCAAGAAAGTCAGATCCTAGCCCAGGGCTCTGTAGTGATGGCGACTTGTAGGATGGGTGCTGAAGAGCAGTGAGGAGATAGGTTTCCGTGAGACTCAACCTACAGTCTGACTGCTGCTCTCCTGGAAAGCCAGAGCCTTGTCTTCACTTGACTTTGCCAATCTCTTTTCAGTTCACAAAGGCATTTCCGGAGAGTTGGTTGCTTAAACATGACAATCCCCATCAGCTGGTCACCTGAAGTTGGGAGGGTCCACAGGATCCTCCTTTTAGTCTGTATTAGTTCATCTTGGCCCAGAGCCTCTCTCTGGAAGGGATCCAGTCGGGAATGTGAATGTGACCACAGCCTCTTCGCTCTGAGGGAAGCAGGAAAGCTTCCAATTCTCATTGCTGATTCTAGTTCCTCGACTGGAAGGGGTATGAGATAAGACAAGCTTGGAAGAAGGGGAAAAAAGCCAGGCAGCAGTTTCCGGGCAGCTTCTATCCTGGAGTAAGAGCCAGTGTGAGTGTGGGTGTATGTGTATGTGTGTATGTGTGTGTGTGTATGTATGTGTGTGTGACCACACGGCCACCTGGTTCAGGGGCCAGTGCCCAGCTCAAGAGCTATGCTACAGGCCAATCCTGCTGACACCTCCCCTTTCCTAGTACTTTCAGGGGAGGAGTAGTGCTGTGCTGACGGCAAGTCTCAAAGTCTGTATAAAAGGAGATGGAGACAGGTGGACTGGTCCAGAGTGAAGTCCCAGGATCCCAACTCCGTGTGAAGAAGAGGGGGTCGGAGGGAGGGAGTGGGGGCTTAGTGTATGTAGGCCCGGTACACGGCAGACATGTCGTTATCAGACTGGTCCAGTGCCTTGGCTCTTTTGTACACCTGGAAAAAAATGAGATGAGTTCAGTCTCTGACCGTATAGCTGACTTAAAGACATGGATCTGCTTCCTGGAGGTGGTTCTAGATGTGGTTAGACAGGTAGGTTCTGGAGTCCAGGCTGTCTGAGTGTGACCCCCGGTTCCTTTGATGACTGGCCTGATCTTGGATAAAGTGCCTCAGCCACTGCTTTCTGATATCATGGAGGAGGTAATAGGGTTACGAGGAGGATTAAATGGAGGGATGTATAATGTTCAGAGTGTGGGCATAGAGGGAGGGCTCAGTGTTGTTAGCAATTATAACCATGTCTCTTCTTGCTGATGACCCTTCCAAGGACTTCCCCTGATATTCTCTGGGATACTGTTCTTGCCCTTTCCTCTGCATAGGATGTCCTTCCCTCAGCATGGCTGGCTCCTTCCCCAAGACCTTCCCTGACTACCTCATCTAAAGCAGCAGCTGCACCACTTTACCTTGGTCACTTCTTTCCCCTTACTCTGTTCTGTTCTATTTTATTCATAATTCTGACCATCTGTAATCATCATTTGTCTAAATATGTATGTGCTTATTTTGTTCTTCCTTCCATTAAAATGTACACCAACCTGTCCCCAGAGCCTAGTATGGTGCTTGGCAATTAACATTTGCCTTGGTGATACTAGATGAATATAAAGAAGTACAAAAATAATTAAAAAGCTATTGTTCAACAACAGTAGTATGACATAACAGTCATGCTGAGGAGATGCAGTTGGACACAAACTTCCTCTCTTACATATGGGGTACATTTTAAAAATTTATTATTATTTTAAAAATGTATTTTATTGATTTTTTACAGAGAGGAAGGGAAAGGGATGGAAAGTCAGATACATTGATGAGAGAGAAACATCGATTAGCTGCCTCTTGCACACCCCCATAGCCAAGGTACATGCCTTTGACTGGAATTGAACCTGGGACCTTTCAGTTCGCAGGCCAACGCTCTATCCACTGAGCCAAACCGATTTTGGCTAAATTTATTTTTTTACTCATTTTATTAGTCTAAAAAATATTTTTATTGATTTTAAGAGGAAAAGAGAGGGAGAGAGATAGAAACTTCAATGATTCTCTCCATCTTGATGCTTCTATCTCTTTCTCCCTGACATCAATAAAAATATACTAAAACAAATAAATCAACAAACTCCATTTGGAGCCACCATAATTGCCCATTACAGCTCAGGTGAAGTTATCAACTCAGAATAAAGGCTAAAGAAAGACCTTTTCAGATAAAAGAAAACCACTTGCTGCCAGCAGACCTGCATTACAGGAAATGCTGAAGCAAGTTTTCTCAGCTGAAAGAAAATAACACCTGAGAGAAATTCAATTCTTCAGAAAAGAGTGGAAAGCACTGGAAAGCGTAATTAAAAAAATTATAGCCGAGACCAGTTTGGCTCAGTGGATAGAGTGTCGGACTGCGGACTGAAGGGTCCCGGGTTCGATTCAGGCAGGGGCATGTACCTTGGCTGCGGGCACATCTCCAGTGGGGGGCGTGCAAGAGGCAGCTGATTGATGTCTCTCTCTCATCGATGTTTCTTACTTTCTATCCCTCTCCCTTCCACTCTGTAAAAAATCAATAAAATATATTTTTAAAAAAATTATAAAATTATTTTCTCTTTATTTCTTTAAAATACATATGACTAATTAAAGCAAAACATTTCAACATTATCTTATGGGTTTAAAACAAAGGCAGATATAACACATAGGACTGCTTCCTTTGAGCTCCAGCACTAGGGTAGCGGCATGGAGGAATCCCCAAACATATGGGGAGGAACTGGATTGTCTGGCATTGGAGTAAGTACTCAGGGGTGGCTTTCTCCCAGACAGGAGTGTTCACAGGGGTCATTCTTCCTATGCTGAGACCTCCACTGTCACAGAGCTGACTGACAGCCAAATGAGAGATTCCATCAGCCAGGCTAACACTGTTCACTCCACAGTGCTGATTGCCCGAGACCCTGCCCCATCCAATGTGCAGCCCCACCCAAGCTGTTTGTAGCAGTTTTTCTATATGACTGGCTCAGGCTTCAGATTTTCATAAAATCTCTCAAATAAGCAACAGCTGGCATCAGCATGCTCTACACCTATCAATACGAGGCCCAAGACCAGGCACTTGCTTCACAGGTTGGCGTGGCCTAGGCACTTCCAAGTCTAGCACAAGTAGCCACCATTTGCAGATTGCTCTGTAGCTCCTTCCCAGGTCAGCCAAGGCAGTGGCTGACTTTGCACCTTTCAGGAGACCTCAGAGCCAGTGTACCCAGTGGTCAGCTACAGACCATACCAGATTACAACTCTATACATCCACAAGTGACATGCTCAAATAACAGATTCAGTGAGCACCAAAGCCCTACTGAAGCAAGTCCTGCTCCATAGGGGTGTCTCCTGCACAGCAGCTCTTCCATTGTAGCTGCAACTAGTCCTCACAGCCAATTGGCCTGAAGGTAAATTTCTCCCAGTGACACCAACAACAATTAAGGCTCAATTACAACGTGACTTCACACAGCCTGTCCTGGGTGCACCAAGAGTGCCCAGCTCAGGTGACTAGGAAGGTGAGTCACTGAACTTTACAGGACCCCTACTACACAAGGCCACTACAAATTCCAGGTGATGTAGCAGCTCTATTGAATACATAGAAACAAACACAGGAAAGCAGCCAAAATGTGGACACAAAGAAGTATGTCACAAATGAAAATACAGAAGAAATCTCCAGAAAAAGAACTAAATGAAATGGAAGCAAACAAACTACTAGATATAGAATTCGAAACAATGGTTATAAGGATGTTCCAGGATCTTACTGAGAGCTTCAAGGGACTTAGTGAGACTTTCAAGGATCTTAGTGAAAACAAAGACATGAAAAAGTACCAGACAGAAATTAAGCATACACTAACTAAAATAAATAATAATTTATAAGGATTCAACAGTAGAGGATTCCAAGAATCAAATCAATGATTTGGAATATGAGGAGGCAAAAAACACCCAACCAGAAGAGCAAAAAGAAAAATGATTAAAAAAATGTTAAGATAGTGTAACGAGCCTCTGGGACAACTTCAAGCGTACCAACATTTGCATTATAGAAGTGCCAGAAGAAGAAGAGAGAGAGCGCAAGATATTGAAAACCTATTTGAAGAATGACAGAAAACTTCCCCTATCGGGTGAAATAGACTTACAAGTCTAGGAAGCACAGATCCTAAATAAGAGAAACCCAAAGAGACTCACACCAAGACACATCATAATTAAAATGCCAAAGGTTAAAGTCAAAGAGAGAATCTTAAAAGCAGCAAGAGAAAAGCAGTTAGTTACATCCAAGGGAGTGTCCATATTACTGTCAGTTGATTTATCAATAGGCCAGAAGGGAGTGGCAAGAAAAGTCAAAGTGATGAATAGCAAGGACCTACAAACAAGATTACTCTACCCAGCAAAGCTCTCATTTACAATAGAAAGTCAGGTAAAGATTTTCACAGGCAAGAAAAGCAAAAGGAGTTCACCACCATTAAACCAGCATTACATGAAATGTTGAAGGGTATTCTTTAGGAAGAAGAAAAAAGGATAAAAAATGTTAACAATAAAATGGCAATAAATACATTATCAACAATTTAATCTAAAAAACAAAATAAACAAGGGATCTAATTAACAAAATAAACTGGTGAATAAAATAGAAACAGATACATGGGACCATGGAACAGACTGACAAATCTCAAGAGGGAAGAGGGGTGGGGAGTGCAGGAAGAGATTAACCAAAGAACTTATATGCATTTCCTATGGACACAGGCAATAGAGTGGTGAAGGCCTGGGTGGGGCAGGAACCAGATGGAGGGAACAAAAAAGGGGGGCATCTGTAATACTCTGAACAATAAAGATTAAAATAAATAAGACAAACAAACAAATAAAAATACAGGAAAAAAACAATTAAAAGAAAGACAGATTTAATACGTAGGACATCTGTAACTTAAAGCAGGGGTTCCCAGCCTGGGGATTTTGGTAATGCCTGGATATATTTTCTATGTATGGGGGTGCTGCTAATATCTAATGAGTAGAGGACAGAGATGCTGTTAACATCCTATAATGTACAGGACAATTCTTACAACAAAATATCAATAATACTTGCATTGAGAAATCCTGCTGCCCTAAAGGATGAGGGACAGAGAGGTAAATCAATCTGTTTTTGGTAAATATTAACTCTAAGTAGGCTGTGAAGATAAGTGCATACTGCAAGTCCTAGAGCAAAGGTAGAAGATTATGCCTCATTAAAAAGCCAATAGATATCTAAAATGAAATTCTAAAAATATATTCAAATAACACAAAAGAAGGCAAGGCAGGCCTGGCCAGTGTGGCTTGTGGTTAGAATATATATATATATATATATATATATATATATATATATATATACACACACACCTGTGTTACAGGTTTGATGTCCAGCTCTGGTGGTAGCTTTGAATTTAACCACACAACAGACTTCAAGACAAATTAGATGTTAAAAGACTAACTTTAAGAGCCAATCAGTAGGGAGCTTAAAGTCACACTATACAAACAAATGGTCAGAAAGTACCATGCTCCACTGAGAAATTAATATGTCTATTTCCAAGCTAATGAAGGGTGTGAAGGCAAGTCGGAATCACCTCATAAAGAGATGTTGCCAACACAAACCACACACAGAACCCTTTCAGTGAAAGATAAGCTTATCAATAAAATGTTGATAAAATACATGCAGAATCTACGGCCAAGAGAGAACCCACAGGTGAAACAAACAGGAAAAACATGAAGTTGTACTATAATTTAAAAAAATGAAATAGCCCTAGCCAGTTTGGCTCAGTGGATAGAGTGCCAGCCTGCAGACTGAAGGGTTGTGGGCTTGATTCTGGTTAAGGATATGTACCTCGGCTGCAGGTTCAATCCCCGGCTTGTCAGGCGTGTGAGGAGGCAACCAATTGATGTGACAACCAATTGATGTCTCTGTCTCTCCCTCTCCCTTCCACTTGCACTAAAAATCCATGGAAAAATATCGTCGGGTGAGGATTAACAAAACAAACAAAAAAGAGTGAAATAAGTACTTTTAGATATTCAGCCAAGGAAGAACAGAAGATATAGAATTTAGGGACAGAAGACTATAAACTATGAAAAGGCAGGTCTGAAAAGAGCAGTATGCTATTTTGCTAGAATAAGCCACTTGAGACCTGTAAGTATTTAATTTGATGAAAATGTGTATCAGTTTATAGCATTTGAAGCTATAGCTTCTATAATAAATGACCTGGAATGTAACCAACCATCTTTCAGCTGTTTTTTAAAAAAATATATCTTTATTGATTTCAGATAGGAAGGGAGAGGAAAAGAGAGATAGAAACATCAATGATGAGAGAGAATCTCTGACTGCCTGCTTCCTGCATGCCCCCTTGCTGGGGATTGAGCCAGCAACCGGGCATGTGCTCTTGACTGGAATCACACCCAGGACCCTTCAGTCCACAGGCCAATGATCTATCCACTGAGCAAAACCAGCTAGGGCCATCTGTTTTTTAAGATTATGTTTCTAGCATGTTGAGATAAGAAAGTTGAACTTCTAAACAACTGTTTTCAATAAGTGCATGTGTAGGTGCTTAATAAATGTCATTCAAAAAATGTTAATGATTAAACATTCCAATTAATAGGCAGATAGTGTCAGAATGTATAAAAATGTAAGCCCCAATTATAGACTGTCTACAAAAGATACAATTTAAAGGCAGAGACTGAAAGTAAATGGATGGAAAAAGATATACCATGAAAACAGTAAGAATGAGAGGTTATATATAGTAGTGATATTAAAATTAGACAATAGATTTTAAGACAAAGATTGAGAGACATTTCATAATAATAAGGAAAGGGTAAATTCATCAGGAAAACATAATAAACAAGAGTTTCAAAGGTATTAAGCAAAATGGACAGAATTAAACAGACAATCCCATGATCATAGTGGAGAGATTTTACTATCCCTCTCTCATTGACTGAAAGAAGCAGAAGAAAGATCAGTAAAGATGATCTGAAAAACATTAACCATCTTGATCTAACGGATATCTGTGGAACATAGCACCCAGCAACTGCAGAACAGTCTTATTAAGTGTACATGGCACACCCAGCAACAACCATTAGGCTACAAAACAAGTCTGAATAAATTTAATGAGCTAAAAATCATACAGGGCATAGTCTTTGGCCACAAAAGTGACCCATTACAAATCAATAATTACTAGACAACCAGGAAAAGCCTGAATATTTGATAAAATTTAAAGTAATCCACAGGTCAGAAGCAATCACAAGAGAAGTACACTCGGCTCAAAAGGAAGTGTCTAGTTTTTGGTCCTTTTAGAAAGGGCAGGTCTAAAATCAATGACCTAACATTTTATCCTGAGAGATTAGACCAGATAGCAAAGAAAAGTAAAAGTAAGTAGAAGGGAGGAATAACAAGAAAAGCAAAGGGAAGGCTGTTGAGACTTGAGCCACTGGCTCTTGTAGTTCGTTACCTCATTGGCTGCAGCTGCCATAGGAGTTGGATGGTTGACGGCATCACCCAGCGCAATGGCTAAGCGAAGATCCTTCTGAATGTATTTCAGGTAGAAATCAGGTTTAAAGTTTCCTTGCAGAATATCTGAGGAGAGAAAGCCACTTATCAGAAGAAATAACAGGACCCAAAATAAGAAAACACCTGCAAGTACCACCAGAGTTCAACACATAGCATTTCTCACCCCCTCAAACACCCAAGAGACAAGGTTCCAGCATGTACACCCAAATCCCATCTATTGTCTCTGGACCCTCACTACCTGGAGATATAGAGAGTGTGCATGGTTCATGCCTAATCAGTCCCTGAAAAAGAGACTGTTGTGATAGTGGCCTTCCTTACCCAGTTCCTCAGCTCTAGTAAAAAAAATGAATATTAAAAAAAAGGCAAGAGAGGCCAATGACAACTTACTTTGGCACTTCTGATCCAGAAAGATGCTGGCCAATTGTCCTTGATTGAGAATATCCAAGAGTGTCTGTTGGGACTGGCCTGTCACTTGGGCCAGAGTCAACCCCTCAGCGATAGTTGCCATGAAGCTTCCCTGGACCATGTTCACAATCAGCATCATTTTGGCTGCATTGCCAACCTCACCTGCCCAGGGCAAAGAATCACCATCACTTCCCAAGAATCCAACAAGCAGGGACTTTCAATCCCCCTCATCTCTGCTCAGACCCACCTCTACGCCCCATTCACCTCCCCCTGACAGAACTGGTTCTGATCCTTCTGGTTCTTCCTCCGTCCAGGCACTGACTGTGCAAATCAAAGGAAATCTTCCCACGGTGGCCCCAGGGTGAAAGGCCATGTGGGATTGATGTTGTCATCAGTGCAGTCTAGGGGGAATGTGGCCCAACAGGTGCGCAGGTATATTACCTAGAAAGAAGGAGGTCTTCCCCATCGCCTGGAAGCAGCTGCTGCAGTCCTCATATAAGCCCCTGTCTCCGGCTGCTAAGATCACCAACATCCCATCATTAGACAGCTGCTGGTTCCCTGAGACTGGGGCTTCCAGAAAGCGACCCCCCCTGGACACAATCACCTGGAAAGGAAAGTCACAGCTTCTGGAGTCCTTGCCTCTTCCACGGGTCTCAGGTAGGGAGTAAAGAGGGCTCTTGAGTGGAAGTACTTAGCCCGCCACTTGGAAGCCCCAAAGCCAACATCTGTACAAAGGTGCTGGACTAATGCTGTGGAAGGGTCAGCAGATATCCTCCAACAGATGCCTGACTCACGTAGTAAACAGAGAGGCTGGGCTCTCCTCGTAAGTTCCCATTTACTCTGAATTTCTTATAAAGACCACAGATTATAACCAAACATGGCTGTGCCAACTGCTTGGTGGTCCACACCTCTTATAGACACTGCCCTTGATGGACTTCACTCTTAGAACACACACGAGCCAGAAGTCACCACTCCCTCATTTGGGCCCAGTAGCTCAGGCAGGAGGAATACTTGGCAGACAGATGCTTAAACCAAAAAGGCTGTGCTGACAGCTTGGATTGCTTCTCACTGTGAGGCTGCCAACTATGGGATTTGATGCCCATCTCAGCCTGGGAGCACCTCTCCTCTCATGGCCACTTAGATTAACTGTGACTTTGAAGGTAGAGAATGAAGACAGGCTCGTCCCAAGGCTACTGGCCTCACTTTTCTCCTCTCTGGCTTTGGCTCTAGAGTAACCAAGTTATCCACACTTGGGCATGGTCAGCTTAGGTCTTAGGATCCAACCAAAAGGATGCTGGAGGGCCAGCCCGAACAAGGCTGCTACCTGGGCCAGCTCGGTGACTGTGTCAGCATCCACTGTTGACATGTCCACGTAGCACTTTCCAGGACGGATCCCTTGCAGTACACCACTGGGGCCCAGCACCAGCTGTGGGGACACAAGGGAGAAGCAATAGCCCAGGCCCCCAGCCAGATACCCAGGAACCCCTTTGACCCAAAGTCAGAATTTAGTTGTTTCGGTTCATTTCTTGATAAGGAGCTAATAAATATTAAGGCTGAAAAGGGAGAAGTAAAGAAGCAAGGGAAAGAAAAGTATTTCTGGTATGTTCCCATTTATCTTTAAAAATAGTATATTTCTATTAAAAACTTCCCATTTAAAAGATGGAATCTCAGTGTTTCAGTTTTGGGGCTTCTTTGGATTTACTTGGATTAGACAGACCAGTCACCAGTTTAACAAGATGACTACTGAACTTGAACTTTTAAAACATACAAATACAGTGATAGTCAAACATAGGAACTCGGCACAGAGACCAAAAGCACACACAGTCCCAAAGCTTTCAGCTCAGTAAGAATATACCACAGACCATTTTGGCAGACCTCAGGGATCCTAACCATTTTCATTCTTTGCTCTGAATTAAAGAAAGTCTGTATTCAATTTATGCAAACACCCTTCACAATGGGAGAAGGCCCCCAGATGGGAAATTCAACCCCCCACATGCAGACACTCACTCCGTATGCAGGGGAGAAGGGGAGGAGGCCAGCCAGCTTTCCTGGCCACAATCTGAGACGCTGAGGGGAGGGAGGGGATCCTTACATCCTTGGCCGCCTTTGGATCCGACACACAGGCAAAGGTGATGTCACAAGTTGAAACAACTTCAGCGGGGGTTCTTCCTAGGCGGGCCCCCTCCTGGATGAACAAATCACACTGCAAAAGTCACAGATCCTAATGTGAGCTGCAGGCATTGCACAACAAACACGACAGCCAGTCCAGAGATACAGTGCCCAGTCCTCCTGGCTGGCCTCCCAAGGCAGAAGACTGAAGCTGAGGCTGGGAGCCCCAGATACCAGAGCTGGTGGTCTGACATCTTGAAGACTGTTTTGTGTTTTTGCATACTTGGTGCCTAGACTGATGTTTTACTTCACAGTAAGCATAAAACAAGTGTTTGCTGAAGAATTGATTCTGTTTGAAAACAGGATGTAAACAGTGCCTGTTTGCAGCCCTGCTTTATCAGCACTGTGCTAGGGAAGCAGGGCTGGGGGTGGGAGGTTGCCATCTCTTACTACGATGTTTCTGGGGAGTCTAAAAACATTAATTTAGTGCATTACCCTTTTCCAACGACATTGAAAAAGTAATCAGAGTAACTACTATTTTATATCCAACATTTACTAATTTGTAAGGCTTATATTTATCCATATTGTCTCATTATTATCACTTACAGTAAATGGCTGTAAAATACTCCCTTAAGGGACATATCTGGATTTACCTAATGACTCTGCTACAGCTTGATATTTGGACTGCTTTTAATTATAAATGACTCTAACAAATATCTTTATGTTTTCAATTTAGGCTTCTAAGAATAAAACAGGCTCCAATGATTTTTATGCTCTTAATAAACATAAACAAATGGTTTTTCAATAGGGCTGAGAATATACAATGATCACCAACAAGCTCTTAAATCACCAGCACTGAGTACATCATTTAAAAACAATGAATAAGCATCCATAAATATATTAAAATTTTATCCTACTTGATTTAAACAGCTAAAAATAGCAACTTTTTATGTGATATATTTTGATTAGTCCTGATAATCCTTTTAAATACCTTTGTTTTAAAACTGTTTGCTCTTCTGTAAGCTACCTCTTTACTTAATAATTCTTAATTGTTGAAAGTATTACATGTCATCTTTTTTCCTCCCTTGAACTCCAGGCCTTCAGCACCCTAGTCTGTGTCCATGGGTTATACACATATGCATACAAGGTCTGTGAGCTACTTCTTTTATATATTGTTGAACGTAAGCTACTTTTTAACTTAAGAGTTATCAAACTATGTGTTTCATAAAATCAACATATTACCCTTTTCTATCGTATTTGCTATAAGCACTTTTAGCTGGTGTACCTTTCACTTTTTTGTTGTTGTTGTGGGGAGTATCTATGTTAATATTCAGTTGTCTTTCCTTTTTTTGTTTTTAAATATATTTTACTGATTTTTTTACAGAGAGGAAGGGAGAGGGATAGAAAGTCAGAAACATCGATGAGAGAGAAACATCGATCAGCTGCCTCTTGCACACCCCCTACTGGGGATGTGCCCACAGCCAAGGTACATGCCCTTGACTGGAATCGAACCTGGGACCTTTCAGTCCGCAAGCCGATACTCTATCCACTGAGCCAAACCGGTTTCGGCAAGTTGTCTTTACTTTTTAAAAAAATGTTTTTATTGATTTTAGGAGGGAGGGAGAGAGGAAGAAAAACATGGACAAGAGAGAAAGAATGGACTAGGGAGAGAAAAATCAGTCAGATGCCTTCTGCACACCCTCTAATGGGGATGGAGCCTGCAACCAGGTACGTGCTCTGATCAGGAATCAAATACTCAAACTTTCAGTGTATGGGATGATGCTCCAATCGAGCCACATCAGCCAGAGCTATTTAGTTTTATTTTCTTCTGTTTTTTTCTTTGAGGGAAAAAAAAAGTAGTAATCTATCTGGAATGTATTTTATTATGTGGTAGGAAGTGAGATAAGTATCTCCTCCAATTTCTAACCAGTTGTTCTGAACATACTTACTGATCAACCCTTCTTCAATTATTACTGATTCACAGTGTGATGGCTCTATCAGAGGAGTCCTAGGCTTTCTGGGCTACCTGGTAGGTCTGTGTCTTTGCTATATGAGTTGTAATGTAAATATCTGTGTTTTCCGATGATCTTAGGTTCTACTGCAGCGGTTCTCAACCTGTGGATCGCGACCATCAGAAGACACAGATAATTTACATTATGATTCATAACAGTTGCAAAATTACAGTTATGAAGTAGCAACGAAAATAATTTTTATGGTTGGGGGTCACCACAACATGAGGAATTGTATTAAAGTGTCGTGGCATTAGAAAGGTTGAGAACCACCGCTGAAAACTAATCAGGAAGGAATGGCCTTGTTTACAACATTTCTACATTTTAATCAGGAAAACAGGAAGATCATAGGCACTTCTATCAAAGGGGAATGTACTTATAAGCAAGCTCCCGGGTTCCCCTGATGTTCTGCCACTGTGTACCTCTAGATTTCCTGACTACTCTAGCCTTGAATCACAAACTACCCTGCTGATGAAGCCTCTGAGATCTCACTCCTGACTTAGGTCCACACAGTGCCAAGCACTTAAAGCAAGCCCTTAACATGGCCTTCAGTGCCCTCTTCAACCAGTTTTTGTTATTATTTTTTTTTTATGTTTGCAAAACTCAGTTTTCAATGTTTTTAAAATTTAATCTTTATTGTTTAGTTTATTAATTACATTGATCTCCCCTTTCCCCCCTATAGCTCCCCTCCACCTGGTACCCATCCCACCCTCCACCCTCACCTCCCCGCCACTGTCCTCTCCCATAGGTGCATGATTTTTGTCGTCTCTTGCTGCACCTCCAACACCCCTTTTCTCCCCAAGAATTGTCAGTCCATTCCCTCTCTATGCCCATGATTCTGTTATATTCACCAGTTTATCCTGTTCATCAGATTAATTCACTTGACTTTTTAAAACTGTTATTTTTTATTTTTAATATTTTAATCTTTATTGATAAGTTTATTAATTACAATGACCCCCTTTTTTCCCCTTTATAGTTCCCCACCACCCAGTACCCATCCCACATTCCGCCCTCACCCCCCCCTACTGTCCTCTCCCATAGGTGCATGATTTTTGTCCAGTCTCTTGCTGCACCTCCCAAACCCCTTTTCTCCCCAAGAATTGTCAGTCCATTCACTCTGTATGCCCAGGATTCTGTTACATTCACCAGTTTATCCTGTTCATCAGATTTTTAATTCACCTGATTTTTAGATTCATTTGTTGATAGATGTGTATTTGTTGTTCATAATTTTTATTTTTACATTTTTCTTCTTCCTCTTCTTAAAGAATATCTTTCAGCATTTCATATAGTATTGGTTTGGCGATGATGAACTACTTTAGCTTTTTCTTATCTGTGAAGCACTTTATCTGACCTTCAATTCTGAATGATAGCTTTGCTGGGTAGAGTAATCTTGGTTGTAGATTCTTGCTATTCATCACTTTGAATATTTCTTGCCACTCCCGTCTGGCCCGCACCGTTTCTGTTGAGAAATCTGCTGACAATCGTACGGGTGCTCCCTTACAGGTAACTGTTTTTCTCTTGCTGCTTTTAATATTCTTTGTCTTTTGCTCTTGGCATTTTAATTATGATGTGTCTTGGTTTGGTCCTCTTTGGATTCCTATAGTTTGGGGTTCAGTGCGCTTCTTGGACTTTTAAGTCAATTTCTTTCACCAGGTGGGGGAAGTTTTCGGTCACTATTTCTTCAAGTAGGTTTTCATTATCTTGCTCTCTCTTTTTCTGGCACCCCTATAATTCGGATGTTGGTATGCTTGAGGTTGTCCCAGAGGCCCCTTACACTATCTTCAATTTTTTGGATTCTTTTGGCTTCTTGCTTTTCCGGCTGAGTGGATTTTGTCTCTTTGTATTTCAAATATTTGACTTGGTTCTTGTGGTCCTCTAGATTGCTTTTAGGTCTTTGTATAATATTTTTTATTTCAGTCAGTGTATGCTTAATTTCTAGTTGGTCCTTTTTCATATCCTCGTAGGTCTCGTTCATTTCCTTGTAGGTCTTGTTCATTTCCTCATAGGTCTCAGCCTTTTCTAGGAGCCTCTTGAAAAACCTTATAACCATGGTTTTGAATTCTATGTCCAGTCATTTTTTCCCCTCCATTTCTTTCACATCTAGTTTCTTTCCATGTCTCTGCATGGTGGCTGCTTTCCCGAGTTGATCGATTAACTTTGTGTGGTAGATGTCCTCTAAGGGACAGTGGCTCAGCCTCTCGTTACCTGCGGTGGATACTCTTGCTGAGCCCTTTATGGGTTGCACAGTCTTGTTGAAATTAAGCCTAGCTTATGGTTGTTAGCACTAGGAAAGTTTGACTTCCAGGCCAATTGGCTATGAGGGTCAGCTGTGCTCAGGTTGGATGTGTGGAGTCTCTGGGCTGAGCTGGTATCATCAGCTCCGCCTTATGCGGCAGCTGGGTCTCTGT
The DNA here is from genome assembly GCA_027563665.1 of Antrozous pallidus. Lineage (NCBI taxonomy): Eukaryota > Metazoa > Chordata > Mammalia > Chiroptera > Vespertilionidae > Antrozous > Antrozous pallidus. Next base: position 105,429,806 of record CM050512.1, on the reverse strand, counting down.
GCGCGGTGGTAATGGCTGCAAGCACCTATGACAGAAAGCTGCCGCCGAGCTCTACCCGCTGCTGGACAATTTAGCCTCTCCCAAAATGAGTCTGCACACCCAAAGTCTCACCCAGGGTTGTAAAACTATGCAGTCTGGTGGTTTCCTGAATGAGAGAGCAAGTCACGAGTCCTCTCCGCGCGGTTGCGTACTTCTAGTCCCAAGTTTACGCGCAAACTGCTGTTCCAAGCTTACACCACTCTCCACAAGCTCGCACACCTCCGCCACACCGGGCTTCAGCGTGCTTTCCCACTGCCTAGTTCCACCCCATGTTTGGGGTCCCCGGACCTTGCTCGGAACTGGGGAATCAGTGCAGTGGGATGCCTCTGCCCTCCCCGCTGGAGAAAACCAGCCAGGTGTCAGCTGCCCGCCCTCTCCGCTGGCACGTGCGCATGACTCCAAACTTCTGGCTTCGCGAGTATCTTCAATGCTGCGCTCTGCCACTCCTCTTGAGTCACAGTGTCCTATCTTTACTTTTATTTGTGGAATTTTCACTCAGCCAGCTTTTCGGTGATTCTGGATGATGTTTGTTCTGTTGTTAAGTTGTAGTTTTGAAACTGTTGTGTGGGGCAGCAAGACAGGTGTTTACCTATGCTGCCATCTTGGTTCCTCCTTTTCCCAGTTTTTGTTATTCTTGAAAAGGACTCTTGTTTCAGCAAAGTGAATTTCTTACTTTAATAGGACATTTTTGTTAATTCAAATACATCAGCCTCGCCAACTCCTTTAGCAATCACACCTTATTTCAGCTCTAACCTCTGCACATAGAGACATGCAACCAGTCATTACACAAATGCTCAGCCACACCTTGTTCATCAGGAAGCCAGTCCTTTCTCAGTCTTTCTTTGGTCCTGGCAAGTAGTGTTTAATTTTCTGGTACTCAGATGACAGTTCTTCATCTTTTTCTTGAATGATAGACTTGATGGAAGCCAGGGCCTCTCCCCATTACAAAAGGTACACCATTCACAGCTATGGAATTCCAAGGCAGGCCCCACACAGATCCCTGGAAGCTGTGGGTTGCTACTTTAGGTTAAGAACTTCTAAATGTGTTCTGTCCAATATGGTAGCTACTAGCCATGTGCGATTATTTATTTTTGTTAATCCAATGACATTTTTTTCCATTGATTTTTAGAGAGAGTGGAAGGGAAGGGGAGAGTCAGAGAGAAACACTAATGTGAGAGAGATACATCTATTGGTTACCTCTCACAGGTGTCCCAATTGGGGCCAGGGATTGAGCAACCTAGGTACATGCCCTTGACCTGAATCGAACCTGGGACCCTTTAACCACTGAAAAAAAACTAGCTAGAGCCAATGAGGACTATTTTAAGTGAAATAAAATTAGAAATTCAATCCCTCAGTTGTGATAGCCTTGATTCAAGTGCTCAAGAGCCACATGTAAGCTACTGTGCCCAGCAGAGCAGACTGAGACCACAGGTTCAGCACACAGGTAACAGGAATCCTAGAAGGCCTGACCTTGCTGGCAATGACTATGGGCTGCTGGTTTTTGCAATACAGGTGGGATGGGACAATTCATTAATATTTGACTTTAATAAGTGGGTATGGATATATTTTTTTGTCTATGTTCTGTTTCAACTTATGTAGATTATTATAAATTGATATAAACCACACGAGAGGAAAATGTTAATAAAAAAAAATGCAACGCCCCCCCCCCCCCACCCCAGGCAAAGAGCTACATGTGGCTAGTGACTATCAAACTAGATATTGCAGATTCAAACATCATCACTGCAGAATGCTATATTGCACAGCTAACACAATCCAAACTGAATACAGTACAGTCACTGAAAAGGATGTTGTAGATCTATTTATACACATTCCTCAACAATGACTTCATAATACACACACTCGTATTGTGGACATGGAAAAAAAAATGCAAACGCTAACATGGGCTAGCTCAGGTAATAAATAGCAGAGGGAGGAATTTTTTGTTTTTCATTTTTACTTTTGTTAATCCTCACCCAAGGATATTTTTTCCCATTGCTTTTTAGAGAGAATGGAAGGGAGAGAGGGAGAGAAGGGAGGGGGGAAAGAAGGGAGAGGGACAGAAGCATGGATGGAGGGAGGGAGGTAGAGAGGGGGAGAAAAAGGGAGAGAAGGAGAGAAATGTGAATTGAACCCACAACTCTTTGGTGTGGTGGGGCAATGCTCCAACCACTGAGCCCCACCGGCCAGTGCAAATTTTCACTTTTATATTCCTGGATATCTATAATAATAAAAGCATAATATGCTAATTAGACTAGACATCCTTTCAGACGACCTTCCAGATGAAACTGGGGCTGTGAGGAAAGCCCGGGTCATGGGTGCCAGAAGGGACCTGGTACCAGCAGCGAGGGGAAAGAAAGTCTACTCTTCTTCTTCTTCTTTTTTTTTTTAATGTAGTTTGATTGATTTCAGAGAGGAAAGGAGAGGGACAGAGAGAGAGAAACATCAATGATGAGAGAGAACCACTGACTGGCTGCCTCCTGCCTTCCATCCACTGGGGGGTGGTTGAGCCCACAACTCTGGCATGTGCCCTTGGCCAGAATCGAACCAGGAACCCTTCAGTCCATAGACTGATGCTCTAACCGCTGAGCCAAACCAGCCAGGGCAGGAAGGCCTACTCTTGCACGAATTTTGTGCCTCTGATTTTTTTTTAAACAAACACACACACACACACACACACACACACACACACACACACTTTTTACTCACTTTAGACAGAGAGGAAGGGAGAGAGAGGTAACATTGATCAGAAAGAGAAACATTGACTGGTTGCATGCCACAAGTACCCTGACTGGGGATCAAACCTGAATCCTGGGTATGTGCTCTGAGTGGAAATCAAACCAGAAACCTTTCAGTGCATGGGATGATGTTCAACTAACTGATCAACACTGGCCATGGCACCACTGAGTACTTTTAAATGTTTCGTTTCTATATTAATACTCTAAACTTATTTGTCTACATATCTACCTGCTTGAATAAAAGCGTGGCTCCTCCTACTCTACCATATGTAGAATGCTGAGTGAAGACATTAAGAAGACCTTCCCATCTTTAGTAACCCAAGCTCCATGGGTCAAGGCTTGTTCCCTCCGCATCTGACAAGCAGCACTCATTAATGCTTACTTTTTCTGCAGTCCGGTTCCAGACAGTCACTGTGTGACCCATTTTTAATAAGTTGGAGACAATGCCACTTCCCATTAGGCCGAGGCCCAAAAATCCTATCCTGAAAGAGAGAGAGACTAATTAGTTTGGGGAGGAGTGAAAGGGACAGGGTAAGGTGCCCTGAATGTATAGATTCTGCTTCCTCATAAACCTGGGGTGGGATCTCAGACCACCAGAAACATCGCTCAGCAATGTTCTTACACTATGAGCACTGAGGCAGATGTGGGACATGCAGATTGTGCCTTTTCTTATTATGCCATCACTTAAAAGTGTCCCTAGATTTAAAATGGCATTTCTAAACCCTTGATTGCTACAGAAAGAATTATGACATTTTTGGTTTAGGTGTTCCAAATCATTTCTTTGATGCTTTGATAGAAAATCTGAGCTTACAATTCCATAACAGTGAGAAAGCAGACATTTATCTCTGGTTTTGCAAGAGTTCTGAGTTCTAGGTCTTCAGATGCCTCTTGAAAGCACACCAGGATCCATGACAAGTAACTGAAGTGATGAGTCAGAGCCAGTCACCTTCCTCAACTGCAGAAATCTTGGTGCCAGTCTTCCCCTTCCTTTTCAGGCTCCAAACCTATACTTCCTTTGCATTCTTCCTGATAGCAGACAGTGACAAGCCATGTCCCTCTGCTTCAAAGATTTGCCTGAGCTTTGGAGCCAACCTTTCCCAGTATACGAGTTCGTCCCAAATCTGCCATCTCCTGCACCTTTCCCCATCTGCTGGCCCACCCCTCTCTGTTCTCCATCAGACCCTTCTAACTACATGATTTGCCCATTATGATCCTTTTTTATGCTGTTTACCTTCACTTCCCATAGCCTGCTTCTTTCTCCAACCCCAAGAACTTGGGGACTGCTGCTTTTACCCTGCCCAAATATTTTTTCTTGATTTCTATATTTCTTTATTATCTCTCCTGGCATGTGACTTGACTCAACTATGCTTCTTTCTTAATTTCTTATTACATTACGTTGTAGTTTTCACCACGGGTTTTCTCTTAGCTCTGGATACACTCTGCAGCTTCTTCACTTTGACCTGTGTTATCCTTTCAGTATTTTTGTTCTTGGTCTCTGATAAGACATCTGCAGCCACTTCTGCAAATTGGCTCTTCTACTCAGTTTCCCCTAATCCCTGCTGTAATATGTATTTCTCATACTCTCTGTCCCAACCAGCAGTTATCAGAATCAAATGTAAAAAATGGAACAGGATCTGAATAGACACTTCTCCAAAGAGGAAAGACGTCCAACAGACATGAAAAAACGCTCAAGGTCACGAATCGTCAGGAAGATGCAAATTATAACTCCAACAAGGTATCACCTCACACTTGTGCACCGGGCCTCTAGTGTATGTGTGTGTGTGTGTGTGTGTGTGTGTGTGTATATAAAAGCCTAAGTGACTGGTCTACAGATTGACTGTCTGGTGGCTATGACACACACTGACTACCATTGTGGTGCAACCCTATTCAATGCAGAAGCTGTCCCCTGGTGGTCAGTGTGCTCACAGTGGGAATGGGCTGGCAAGTGCTGCTGTGGTGGTGCAAGCTTCTCCAGCAGCAACGGCAATCACAGCAGGGCTGGGATGAGCGGGAGCTGCGCCCTGGCCACCTGCCGCTTTGTGCACTACTATATCCCCTGAGGGATCCTGGATTTCAAGAAGGCACAGGCAACCTCTAATTAGTATACAACATGCCTCTATTTCCACCACTCTACAAAGAGAAGCCATTCCAAAAAAAACCTGGTAGAATCAGTGATTTCGATAGCACAGAAAATTAGAACTGAAGTAAAAGATGCACTGTTTTTAGGCTGTGAAAGAACCTTTTGGAAGACACAGACAGGAAATTCAGACTTGGTTATCTCACTCAGGAGAATGTTTGTTTTCAGCAAAAAACCCTTTTCATCATCATGACTTTGAAAACACAACTGGCCAGAATGAGGGCAAAGGTGAGCATGGGTGCAAGCTAAAGTTTGGGTACAACAGTCAAGGCTCTCCAACCTGCCTGAGCAGGACAGAGAGTAGCAGGCAGGTGCATGAGGAGGACTGGAAGGTGACTGCAGGGAGAGCCAGGGAGGGCAGGATATTCTAAATATCTTCATCTCTCACCCCCCACAGTCAAATTCAGGATTTTCATCACACTTTTACTAAGCTAGGGGATTCTCAAATGTGCTCTCCTGACTAGCAGCAGTATCGTATCTGAGAACTTGTCCAAAATACAAATTTTCAGGCTCTACCCCAGACCTACTGAGAAAACCCCAGAGTTTGGTCCAACAATCAGTGCTTTACTAGCAGCCTTCCTGGTGATTCTGAGGCACAGGAAAGTCTGAGAAGCATAGAGCTGAGCATTCCCTGCTCACAAACTCACATTTAAGAGCATACATAAAAGACAACTTCTGTCTTTTGCAAGTCAATTTACTCCTACCCTGTTTCCCTGAAAGTAAGACATCCCCCCAAAATAAGACCTACTCGCTGTAATATAAGGCATCCCCCCGAAAATAAGATCTAGTACATCTTTGGGAGCATAAGACACTGTCTTATTTTCGGGGAAACAGGGTAGACAAATCATCATCAGTAAAGATTACAGCTTTCCTCCTTTTTTTACATTCAGTTCTAGCAATGACTGAAGCATAACCTTTAAAGAGCTCCCTTGGGGTCATTCCTCACCCCTCAGCAGAACCAACGAAATCTTTTTGCCAAAGGCCCTACTTTTTGTCTGTGGGTGTGATGTTGCCATTCACGGCCGTGCTGTCTGCTGCCTGGATGGACGTAGACCCCGTCTCCTAGGGAAAGGAAGCACAGAGCATCAAATCAGGCTGCTCATGGCAAGGCCTTAGTGGAAGATAAAAACGAGGAGGCGTGGAACCTACGTACCTCTTCACATATTTTCAACTTCTTTGTGATGGCCTGGTAACAGACAGCTGGCTAATAAAGGAAGAGGAAAAAACACCATTTATTAAACTGAACCCTTAACCATTCTTCATTATAATTTAACTAAAAAGTTATGCCTAATGTGGGATGTTAACATCAAAATCTTATTTGGTGTTCAATTTTATTGAGTGTTCCAGATGACACAGAAAGTTAACACATATTACTTCATTCAATTCTCCATGCAACTCTGCAAGATCCTTTTGTTAACAATGACATTAAGAATTAGAGACATTTGGTCACGTGCCCAGAATTACAGTGTTGGTCAGTGTAACGGGGTTTAGAACCCAGCTCTGTCCAACTTCAAAGCTACATCCTATCGACAGATCCTATCAAGGCTTGGCCCAACCCAGTGGTTGGCAAACTCATTAGTCAACAGAGTGGCAAACCGTGGCCCATGAGTGAGCTGCAGTTTGCCGACCACTGGCTTAACCCCATACCTTGCAGTCAGAAAACTTTCTCTCCATACCTGGAGGCTATGGAGACTATCTACGCAGCAGCACATGCTACCTCACAGGTGGCTGACAGCTCACGGGTTTTGGTTTCTTCCCTATACTTTGAAGGAAATCACAAATGAATCATACAGCTGGCAAGTTTTTAAAGCCTTTTTTGGGGGGAGCTATCTATAATAATAAAAGTGTAATATACCAATTAGACCGGATGTCCTTCCAGATGAAGCCAGGGCTGTGAGGGAAGTCTGGGACCTGGGTGCCTGCTGGCAGCTGGAGGGAAGCCCAAGTCCTGGGTGCCAGAGGGAAGGGGGTGCTGGCAGCAGGTGGAGAGAAGGCCTATTCTTGGATGAATTTAATGCACTGAACCTCTAGTTTTTAATATTAACAACAGCCAATTCATGAGTGAGCCCCTATGTGACTTTTACTAGCAACTACCTGCTTTGGGCCGTGGTACAGGCAGAGCCTAACTTTTCAGACTAGTAAGGTGAGGTTCCAATGGAGCAATACTCTCCCTTAGGCCAGCTCCTGACAAAGGATCAAGAACTTCAAAGAACAACTCACCTTCTCGGTTTGGCTGAGCAGGAAGTGATGGAAATGAGGGTCTGCATCTTTAACTGGCTGAAACCAGAAAATTATTAAATAAAACAAATCATCTTCCATCAACGATCCCTTCCTTCTGCCTGGTAACTGCTTTCCTCTGGCTAAACAGCCCTGGGAGCTGGCCCTAATTTTATAACTGCTTGGAAGCTCTTTTCCCATTGTTGATCTAAGCCAGTGGTCGGCAAACTGCGGCTCATGAGCCACATGCGGCTTGCAAGCCTCGGTTTGCCGCTCTATTGACTAATGAGTTTGCTGACCACTGGGATAGGGGCTTAATCACAAGGAACAAAAACAGCTTGTAATTACTGGAATCAAGAGTCTAGATCAGTGGTTGGCAAACTCATTAGTCAACAGAGCAGCAAACCGCAGCTTGCGAGCCCCATGTGGCTGGCAAGCCGCAGTTTGCCGACCACTGATCTATGCCTTTTGTAAATGGCGTCTGGTTCCAGCTAAAGGAAAACTGGCTTCAAGTAGACATTTCTGCCAGGTTGGTATACAAATTATTCCAATAACATCATGGGAAAACATTTAAAAGGCATACTAATATTTTTAAAGTCCAGCATTCTCACTAGTCATGTTGGATAACAGAGCTGACAAAGCCAAATCAATTTTAAGAGCTCTTTTCCAGTTTTAGGGTTTTGGCCTACTTGTGTCTGATACCAGACTTCTGAGTATTTTCATCTCACTGAGGGTCGATATTAATAAAAATAAAGTGACAATACTGCAGGACTTTCATAATTAGGCCCAGTAACAGGGAAAGGGTGCCTCTATACCAAGGATAAAATAATGTATGGCTACTAATCATCAAAGTTTTATATATAGACAGTGAAAGGGTGTTTATACAGCATCAAGTAAAAAAAAAAAATCTGTGGATGATCCCACTTTTGCGAAAAATAACCCTGGTCTCAACAACACAAACAATATATGGGTATGTAATTAATAAGTGATGGCTAATGGGTGTATCAAAAGGGCTGAAATAAATTATATCAAACTTAACAGTGAGCACTCCCCTGAGAGTGGAAACTTGCGTTCTTTACCTCATACTCCTCTGTACTGTTTGATAAAAAAAGAAGAAAAAAAAGGTAGCTTCACATACACAAAAAGGATAAAAAGGAAAAGAGTGTATTGCAGTCAGGCCAGGAAATCAGCTCTGAGGCTAACCTTGAACTGGTCCACAGTAGAGATCCTTACCTCATTCACAGTTGGCTGCCATTTAAATGCAGCCATGGGTCCAGCCATCATCCCCTTAATGGTACTAGACTCAGGAATGGTGAGATCCTACAGAGGGAAAGGCATATATGGTCAAGATGCTGTGAGACCCTGATAATAGATGTCTTCCTGCCCCAAATTGGGGAGCAACTCTTCACTGATCTGCTTCCTTCATTCACATTCCATCCACACGAAACCCCTATCCTGTCCTGGCAGGTATTGCCCAGGGGTTAGAATGTTGGCCTGTGCATCGAAGGGTTGTGGGTTCGAATCCTGGTCAGGGATATGTACCTGGGTTGCAGGTTCGATCCCTGCCTTAGTTGGGGCTTGTGTGGAGAGCCTTGATTTTCTTTCCTCTCTCTCCTCCCTCCCCTCCCTTCCACTCTCTGAAAATCAATCAATCAATCAATGGAATGAGTATCCTTGGGTGAGAATTAAAAAAAAAATAACCCAGCCCACCCAGCATGGCTCAGTGCTTGAGTATTGACTTATGAACCAGGTGGTCATGGTTCGAATCCTGGCCAGGGCACACGCATGGGTTTCGGGCTTGCTCTCTACTGTGGGGCATGCAGGAGGCAGCCTCTCAATGATTCTCTCTCATCACGGATATTTCTATCTCTCCTCCATTCCTCTCTGAACTAAATAAAAATATATTTAAAAACAAACAGAAAAAAATAACAAAAAACTTTTAGCCAAGCTCCATGGTCTCAGTGTCAGTTCAAGCCCATGTCCCCGGCCAGGTTCTGATGACCGTCCATTAGGAGAACTAGGGAAAGTTCTCATCAACACAGAGCGAGCTTTTCTTCTGTTGTTGAAATAACAAAACATATTCTGGTGACACCCATGAAAAAACACACATGGTGTCAAAATAAGCCAAAGGAAAATCATTTAGGCAAAAATAAAAAGAATCCCAAGTCTATTTTGCAGAGAGGATCCCTTTGTTAACTTTTGGTCGAGAATGTGTTTGTGTGTTTTCAGAGAACAACTCCAAGACCATGTGGGTTCCTGCGACTGTGAGAAACTGACGGATCTGTTCCAGTCACGAGGATGGTCCAGAGATGGGGGACACTGACAACACCTTGCCATGCTAGCAGTCGGCAGCTGTGCATGGCTGCAGGCGGCCCAGGATCAAACCAGAGAGGATGGATCTTGCATTGCCACGATGTGTCCACCATCTGGATATCATTGCTGACATGTACACATAAAGAACTATTTGACACTGAAACTGGGACTCAGAACAGTTGGACATTGAAACTGACACTCAAACATTTTTTGTTCTTATACATTTATTTCTAGTATGCAGAGGCAAGATATTTTTGAAGAAAAGAAACAGGGGAGAGTGATTGATATAAAAGCAGGGAGGCATTGAAGAGGCTGTCAAGCTACAGGGGGAAGGCTTGGGTGGATGGGAGGTGGATGCTGGGGGAGATCAACCGAAGGACTTGTATGCATGCATATGAGCATAACCAATGAATGAAAGACACTGGGCGGGGAGGGGGGTGGGTGGGGACATGTGCTGGGGGTAGGGGAGGCTGGGGGGAGGATAATGGGGAGGGGGAAAGGAAAACATGTACTACTATTAAATATAAGTTATACTGCAAAAAAAAATCAATAAAAAATATATTAAATTGAAAAAAAGAAAAACAAAAACATATTCTGGTGTGTGATGGAGAAAAGCCCAGCTATGGTCTGTAGTATTGTTAACAGTTACAGAGAAAATTCATTATGGCGAATAATAAACATTATTAAGAAAACAGTACAGACTTCAGAAGGAATCCACTAATCTCAAAAACAAACACACCAACCACCAAAAAGCCACATGGTGCTCATGAGGAAATCTGCCCCAAAATTTTCAGGACTAAGTGACAGAACTGGAAGTCAGAGTGATGTGGAGCCAAGATCCCCATCTCTTCCCAGACTGATGCAAGGAAAGGACCCAGTGGAATGAGGCTGCTGTACCTCTTTATTAAGGGTCTGGCCCATACCTGTTCTAGGCAAAGAGGCACGGGTTGTTCCAGCTTTACAACTGACCTGTTCTCTTTCCCTCCACCACTGACTTTACCGCCTCCTCCCTTTCTCCATCTGTTATCTTTCAGCCACAGTGGTCCTCCCAACATTTTTACTTGGATATCAAATAAGTATCTTGATATGCCCAACTGAACTCTTCCTTTCCCTGCCCAAACGGCTTCTTCTATACAGTCTTCTCAACTTCCAAAACAGCAACTCCATACTACCAGGCCAAGATCCTTGGAGTCCTTGATTCTACCCTCCTCTCCCCCTTAATCCATCAACAATGATTATGGCTTTAAAAATGGGAATCTGCAACCCCTTCTCCTGAGTACCCCTACTAACACTCAAGAATCAGGCTACCATTGCCCATCACTTGGACTGGAGCAAAAGGAATCTCTCTGCTTCTGCTCTGGACCCGTACAGTCTAGTTTATACACAGCAGCCAGAGTGAAGCATGACACTTCTCTGTCTGAAATTGGCATCCTATCTCACATGGTCAAGCTAGAGGTTTCTACTGTGGACTCTAGGGCCCTAGATGTGCTGCAACCCCACTCCATGCTAATCTCCGTTCGACCTAATATCTTGTTACTTTCTGTCCAGCCCACCAGCATTTCCTTGTCCCTCCAACTCCATTCCCTGAAAACACCACACATGCAAATACTCTAGTGCCTTTGCACTGCTGGGAATGCTCTTCCAACCTGGTTCATATGCTCACTTTAGGTTTCCATTGAAATGTCACCGCTTCAGGATCTGTCCTATATAATAAAGATGTAACATGGAAATGGTCGTTATGCATTGAAGCCTCACAACTGACTGTGTTAACGACCAGATCACAGGTCAGCAGGAGGGTGGGGCATCCAGCTACAAGCCAGCGGCAGAGAGCTACAGGAAGGGGCAGGGCAGCAAGCTATGGGGTTGGGGGAGGGAGCTTCAGAAGGGCGGAGCAGTGGGTGGAGAGCTATAGGAGGGTGGCAGTGAGCTACTGGCTACAAGCGGGGTGGTGGAGAGCTACAGGAGCGGGCAGGGCAGCAAGCTATGAGGGGGGCCAAGGGAAAGGGGGCATGGGGGAAGCTACAGAAGGGCGGGACAGCGGGTGGAGAGCTACTGGAGGGCGGCAGCGAGCTACTGGAGCATGGATTCATGCACATGGGTACTAGTGTTATTATAAGTAAGTTCTATGAAAGTAAGAACTTCATCAATTTTGTTTACTTTATATATCCCATGCTGGGAAGCATTCCTGGTACATAGTTGGTGTTCAATATTTATTGGAGAAGTGAACACGATAAGGGTCTTATTTACCTTTCATGCTGCTATATCTCTAGACACTTGTTGGGTAAAAGAAGTCTAGTGCACACTGCCAAAAACAATTTTCTGCCATGATGAACATGTACTGTACCTGTACTAACACTATAGCCAATAGTCATAAGTCTACCATGGAGCACCTGCTATGTGGCTAGTGTGACTGAGAAACTGTTTAATTTAAATGCAAATGGTCACCTATGACTAGGGGCAGCACAGCTTTAATGACTTGCCTAAGACTAAAATGACAGATGAGTAAGGCACAGAACACAGCTCTCCACCTAGCACTAACCAAAGGCCTTGACTCCTTAATCAGTGCTCTCTGTACTAGTCTGGGATTTTAAGAGAGCCACAGGACCGACAGTTTTATTCTGTCAGGGTGCTTTGTGCCCAGAGCTGTAGTTCTCTGCTAGAGACTTGGATGGATGTCTAGACACAAACCCAGCCTCTGCTTGCCTGCATGTAATTGACACCTCCACTATCAAGATCAGCCTTTTCCGTTAATCGTTAGAGGATAGGAGATTATGGCCCAGAATGGCAATTATCTGGGACTTTGCCCAGTTATCAGCCTACACTACTGCTCTCTGTTTCACAGAGGAGCTCGCCAGCCAAATGACAATTACTATAGCAACACAATACTCTTTTTAGACCACAGGATATATCAGATCATAAGATACACCAAAATTCCAAACCCAAGCAGATTTCCTATATCTCTGAAGATGCTTAATTAAGATCAATGGTAAGAACTGAAATCGCCATGTGTCCCTAGCATCACTAGCCACGCTCTTTCCTTTCCTGACAAATTCTTCATTAGAGTCCAGGACTAGCATGGAGACCTGGTAGAAAATAAACTTCTAAAAATCAACAACAGGTATAACTCCTGGATGGAGACCTGGCTCTGAGAATAGTGGTAAAAATGTTATTCTCTCCCTACCCCCAATTAATAATTCAGACCAAGGAGTAAACTGCTTTTTACTATGAGAAATTCCTCCCAGCAAGTCTGGCAGCAGTCTTGGGGTTGCACTAAACCAGTGCCCTCACTGCGTAACAGGTTACTGCTGAAAAATATCAGTTATGACATTTATACCCAGCCAGCATGGCTAAGTGGTTGTGCGTTGACTTATGAACCATGAGGTCATGGTTCAATTCCTGGTCAGGGCACATGCTCTAGTTGGGGGCTTGATCCCCAGTGTCGGGTATACAGGAGGCAGCCAATCAATGACCGACCCTCCCTCCCTCCCTCCCTCCCTCCCTCCCTCCCTCCCTCTCTCTCTCTCTCCCCCTCTCCCTTTCTCTCTGAAATCAATAGAAAAAAAATCCTATAAATAAAAGCATAATATGCAAATTGATTAAGTGGAGGAATGAATGGTTGCTATGATGTGCACTGACCACCAGGGGATAGACGCTCAATGTAGGAGCTACCCTCTGGTGGTCAGTGTGCTCCCACAGGGGAGCACTGCTCAGCCAGAAGCCCTGCTCACGACTGGCAAGTGCAGCAGTGGTGGCAGGATCCTCTCCCGCCTCTGCTGCAGGCGGATGGTAAGGAGCGAGGGGTCCTGACTGTGAGAGGGTGCAGGCCAGACTGAAGGATCCCCTCCCCCCAGTGCACTAATCTCATGCATCAGGCCTTTAGTGTATATATGTGTATAACATTTATCACGTGCATAATGTGTTGCAGGCACTATCTTAAGTGCTTTGCTTGTGTTACTCATTTAATTCTCACAACAAATGTAAGGGGCAGGTATCCTATATAATGAAGAGCTAATATGCAAATGGTCATCACATCCTCCCACAGGGGCCAAGGGATCTGAGGCTGCACCCCCCACCCTGTAGGGCTCGACAGGGGTGGAGCCAGCCGGGTCTGGGTCTCACACAATTTTGAGGTGCACTCAGGTGGGCAGGGACTTAACTCTGGGTTCCGCGGTGTGGTGTACCCCAGACTCTGACAGGAGGTAGATTTTCATATACATTTTACTAATGTTCTTTCATTTCTGACACTTCTATTGTAGAGAAAGGGAAAACAGCAATATTAAAATATTTCCTCTAATTAATTCCCTTTTAATGTGCACAAATGTTGTGCACCGGGCCACTAGTCTTTAATATTCCCAATGATCAGACGAGGAAACCAAGGAAAAGATCACACAGGTATAGCAAGTCATGGAGTCATGATTCAAACTCAAGGCCCCCTTCCTAACTTCTCCTTTATACTTCCCTTTTATCCAAAAAGAAGTTATTTTTCTCCAGAGCCAGCGGGGGGGTTGGCAAGATCCACAGCTTAAAGACACAAGACAGTGTGAACTTGGAGAATAGTATAAAACCTGATGGCCCATATTCCTCTGGGTGCCTGAAAATAAATTCAACTAGATCAAGTTAGATCAAACCCCCTAAGTTTTTCAGACACTGCAGCCAGCAGTTTCTGAAACCTTCTCTGCCTTTGGCTGGCATTTCCCTATGCTCATGATAACCTAGGGCTGTCCCCACCACTACAGTCACTCTCATCTACTCTCAGTCTTAGGTCATTTGACAGCATGACTGACCTTCTCTAATACAGAGTTCATATTGGCAGCCCACTGGCTGAATCTGGTGCAGAGATGTTCCTTTGGAATATTTTAAAATTATGAGTTAGCTACTAACATTTAAAATTGGAACATTTCACATAAAAACTTGTATTTCCAGCTTCTTTTGAGAAAAACCAGACAATCTGGCAAAAGTTGGCTGGAACTCAATAGGCAGAGCATTACCTCCCCAGATCACCAACCACTGCCACCCCTCATGCTATCAGCATGGAGGCAGGGCAGGGCCGTGGAAACTCCTCTTGAGCCATTTCTTCTTGCATTGTGGGCTCCACTCACTTCAATTACCTGTCTGGTCTTGCTGGTATCTGAATTTGCAAGTCTTGATCTGATATCTAGCATTTCATCACAGTCTCATCACCCAACTGTTTCTGCCAGCCATCTGGCTTCTACCCCCTTGATCCTGCTCTCACAATTACGTGTGTTAGACAAGACTACCTACTTCATCTTAACACATTGCGGACCAGCAGTTTTATTGCACAAGTGGCCAGATAAGTTTCTAATGAATGAGTACAAAACACACGTTTTACACAAATGTTAAAGGAATACTTTAAAATTAAATACCCATTGCATTTTGAAGTTATTTATTACATATTTTTATAAGCTAATATCTTTTTAAAGTATGATACTTTGTAAAACACTGTATGTCATCTTTCAAACCTTTTGGCAAGCCTCTATTTGTTCAAATTGTTCCGCAAACTCTTGTTTTATGTAGTAATAAAGTTTCTGCAACTGAAATGCTATTGTAATAGTTATCTTGGTATACATGATGTCCCAATTCTAAATATGGCTGAAGTCATTCAATTCTAAATATGAATGACAGAATAGAGTCATTCAATATTTTTCCTTCACCTATGTAAATTTCCATATTGCAAATATACTCAGTCTTGCTCTCATATACCATTCTTACAAGTAAACTATATTTAACAATTTTAGCTGGGTTGCAATTTGAAATAAAAGACACCCCCCTCCAGGGAATGATGCCTTCATCTAATGATAATTCTCACATAGGTTTATATATTGTTTGACATTTACTAATAAAGTGATCAAGTACTGATTGAATTTTAAATAGCCTGAATGAAGATTTAGTCATGTTTGTATTGTCATTGAAATGCCAATAAATCCAAATTTGTTCAAAACAATTTCAACTCATTGTCTGAGGAAATATTGGAAAAGCTAGAACTGAATTAGCAGACCAATATTCTTTCCAACTATCCTTTCAAGTATGCCTCATTAGCACTATAAGCCCTAAAATTTTTTTCTTATCTGTTGAAGTAACAGGAGACCACTTTATTGCTTTCAAAATTTTGTGCTTTCCCAAATTTTGGTTATAATATAAGTTCGATTGATGACGAAATAGTTAAAACAGATAGTCGTCAAAAATCAAGATGGTGACTTCAATGATGTTCCTAGAATCAGACGGTATGACTATAACCCCAGAATTACCTTCAAATTTTTCCAAATTAGGTTGAAAGTTCTCTTTTGACCAATCATTATCTTGGCAACCAAGACGCAAATTACACACAAAATCGTGTGTGGAACTGTTCAAATTTTCAGGTTTGAAATCACTTGAAATGACTATTTTTCGCCTTTTTCAAGGTATAATTATTATCACTGCCACTTTCAAAGTATTCATCACTTTCACTTAGAAACTTGATAAGTTGTCAGCAAATATATCCAGAATTTTACCATGTTCTTCGTTACTATCTATGTTGCTGAGCACTTTAAAAATATCAAATTGATATAAAAAGTTATTTTTATTACTAATGACAAAAGACTAATCACTTTTAATTCCTTTTGTAATTTTTAACTTCAGCAAATGTCTCTCTCTAAATGACAACAATGGCCCTAGCCAGTGTTGCTCAGTGGAGAGAGCACTGGCCTGCGAACTGAAAGGTGCCAGGTTCGATTCTGGTCAAGGGCACATGCCAGGTTGTGGGCTGGATCCCCAGTGGGGGAGTTGCAGGAGGCAGCTGATCAATGATTTTCTCTCATCATGGATGTTTCTATCTCCCTCTCCCTTTCCTTCCTCTTTGAAATCAATAAAAATATATTTTAAAAAAAATGACAATGAAAAGCTAAGAATTCTCATGATTGGCGACAAGCCTTGGGACAGAAACCATGAGAATTCTCGAGATCTGTCCCCAATATGTTAAATTCTCCTCCCTTGGCATCCAAGTCTTGACAAAAAATCATCACAAGGAGAGAGGTATGTTATTTCTCCATTATTTCATTTTGTTATCTTTTTCCTATCCTGAACTACAGGCACTCTTACTGCAAAGCTAACTACTGCCCTTGACTCTCTCCCTCCTTTATTTTCCCAAACATAAACCCCATCTAGCCTCATGGATTCAACATTCTTCCTACACATTTGCTTCCCACATCTACATTTCTGTCCTACAACTCCAAGCTGCTCTGGTGGTCTAGGGATCAGCTAGCGACCCCTCTGCTAGTAACAAAGGCATAACCATTTCCCCAGGCACAAACATGAAACTTTCTCATTCATCCCCTTTATAATCAGTTGCCAATCTTACAAATTTTTTTTCTGAAGTGCCTTGCAGTTACTTTCAATGTTTGCTATCACCCCCTTAGTATAGCTCCTCATGTGAATACACACCTGAATTAGCATTCGAATTGGCTTTGAGCCTTTCTTCTCTGCCCTCCATGAGATTACTAATGCATAGCTTGGAGCAAATCACCACCTCCATACTCAGCTCAAACAACTTTATGGTCCTCTACTGAGAACTTCATGACAATACACCACCACTTTAGACCATAATACTTTCCACAATCCAGTGACAATCTACTTTCCTCTTTCTGCTCTCCTTCCTGTACTCTCCCTGTACTGAGAATATTCACACTGACATTAAGCCCCACATGAACTATGCTCTCCACCTCTGGAATGCATTCCTTTCTTTCTTGCTATGCCCTTTCCAGTGCCAGCCCTTGTACACTGCTCAGGCGGACCATTCGTCGGACTTGAGCATTTAGTTGAATGCATGATTCTTTGCTGCCTTGTGTTCCTATTTCACACCTGTGCATTCAGGCGGCATATCTCCTCTGATCTGAAGGATTCTTTAGGGCAACTCTTAGTATAGGACTCTATGTTTACTCAATGAACTGAAACATATTATAAAGCTCAACTCTGCTACATACAAAAGAAAGTTACTAATCCCAGAAGCTGCAGAGATAAAACAAACCTTCTCATCCTTTGGGGGCCGACCCCGTTTCCGGGGACTCTGCTCTTGGGCTCTTTTCAGAGAGGACTTGGAACCTCTCTCTGAAGAGCCTGATGACACCCTCTTCTTTCCTTCTCCCATGTTCTTCTTCACCTTCCCTTCAGACAGGCTAAGCTTGCGCTTCTCATCACCTGAGTTTGGCCTACTTCTTTCCTCACTGGAATTACGCCGATTCTTGTCATCAGCAGAATTGTGGGATGATGTCTGAAAGTTTAATAATAATAATGATAACCACCACAATTAGCCGCTGCCATCACCACCACCATTTACACGAGCCATGCCCTATGATGAGCACTTTACATGCATTATCTGCACAACAACCTTATGAAACAGGTAAGCTGTCATCCCCACTTACACTTGAGTAGATTAAAAAAAAAAAAAAAAATCAAGTCACTTGCCCACAGTCCCAAAGCTAAGAAGTAGAATTTACACCCAGGCAGTGGATATATATCCCAGAGGCTGTGCTCCTAATCTCTGAGCTATGAAAGGAGAAAAGACTTGTGCTACACTCAGTTACTTCTCCTCCTGAGTCCAAGTGACTTTCCCAAGAGCAACAATCTATTCCAGAAAGATTAGCCGCATGCATGGTGCTTCAAGCTGATTACCAAAATGCTGATACCTCAGAATTGAAATAGCTCTTTTTATACTGGCATTTCACAAGAATAGAGTTTCAAATTAGGGTAACATTTAATCTGTTAGCATGCAAAAATAACCGGTCTGGCATTGGCATAAATCAAGTATCATGGAGTTTCTCACCTGGTCTTTCCCTTTGGCTCTCCTGAGGAACTCTTCCACAGCATCCACAGCTTGCTGGAATCGTTTTCCCTTGTTAATCTTTATCATTTCCTCCTTATGTGCATGGTATGGCTTTAGCTGTTCCACTTTGATCCAGGCACTAGCAGAAAACACACATAGAAAGAGTATGATCCACACTGCCTATTCCAGATATCAAAGATGTCACTCTAGCAGAATGCAATGAAAATATCCATTTGCTTTCATTGGACTTTGAAACAGGCCTGCCACTTTTTCAAAACATATTATCGACCACTTCAAGCTCTTAAGCGGAAAGTGTTTTCTTGGAACAAGCCAAGCAGAAGAAAAATCAGAATATCCTCCAAATAAAATCACTGTGTCATTTGTTATTTCCACCCCTTTTCATCTTCCTTCTACCCTCAACCACACACCATGACACTTGCTCTAAGGACAGAGGAAACCTGGAACTGCTTTCCCATTTTCACCACACAGTACAGATGGCCACATATGGATCCCAGGAAATCAGGGCACCTGGAAGCATCACCAACAAACTAAACCAGATTGAAGACCTGGTCAGTCAAGTCAGAATCAGGGATATGAGGGCTAAAGAAATGCAACATCTAAAATCTTCTGCTCTTACAGATATTTGTAGCTGTGGAGCCTATATTTGCTCATAAATGATTGTATCCATGGCTACTAGACCACACAAAACATGTGATACATGGCTTGGAATGAGGGCAGCAGCACAAAGGGAGGCCTTTAAAAACAAGATTGTATTTGCAATTAAAGATAGAAAAACAGACTCTTCTAATATTTAATTTTTAATTACTACCATCCGTGCATAACATATGAAAGTAAAAAAAAAGCTCTCCATTGTCAATTCTGGAATATCTGACCAACCACACTTACCACCTAAACAATTCAGCCTCAGCTGACTTTCTGTGGTTTCCCTAAATGATATTCAGTTTCACAGTATAAAGGTGAGAATTTTATAGACTTGGCAAGGTAACAGTTAATTTACCGGTATATGTTTTACCTTGTAACACTTAAAGGTTTCATAGTATACCCTTCAGAAAAAGTAGGTCAGGTTAAGAATTTTGAAACCCGGCTACTACACTAACTTAGGTTTCTTTCCATTAGAGAAAGCTAGAGAATTTTCATTAATAACTAGAGGCCGGATTCATGAAATTCATGCAAGGGGGTTGGCTCTCACAGACCCAGCCAGCCCTTGCAGTCCAGGTTGGGCCTTGCAGCCCTGGCCAGCCCTCCTACCTCCGGCTGGCACTCCCAGCCAGGCTTTGTCCTGAAGGTTGTCGTTTTGCTATTTGGTCTAATTAGCATATTAGCTTTTTATTATATAGGATAGTAAAAGTGCTAACTTGTGTACATAAAAATAGTGCTACCAACCAACCAACCAACCAACCAACCAACCAACCAACCAACCAACAGCTTTGGGTGTTGCGCTAATGATTTGGACAGTGGGTCTGTACAAACATAACAGTCCTGGGACCATCAATCTGCAAGTGGGACAGCAAACCAGGACTAGGCATGTTACCTATGGGTAAACAAAATTAGAATGGATGACGAAAGGGGACTCAGCCCTTGCTGGTCTGGCTCAGTGGATAGAGCCTGGATCTTCAGACTGAAGGGCCCTGGTTCAATTATGGTCAAGGATACGTGCCCAGGTTGTGGGCTTGATCTCCAGGCAGCCAATCAATGACTCTATCATCATTGATGTTTCTCTTTCTCTCTCTCTCTCTCTCTCTCTCTCTCTCTCTCTCTCTCTCCCTCCTTCCCTCCCTTCTCCTTTTCTGAATTCAATACAAGTATATTAAAGGGGAAAAAAAGAAAAAGAAAGGGGATACTGGTCTCACTGCAGAAAGCTTCCACTGGAATGGATAAGCAGGTACCTTTCCTGTGACTGATTCATGTTAAAGTTTGAAATCTGACACAATGGAGCTAAGTGGGTCTGATCTACAGGAAGACAAACTGGAATTAAATTTCAACCCCATATTGTCTGGCAAGTATACCACTGAACTAACCTTCTTGCCTCTCCTTGCATAGACTGGTAGTGTTTCGAAGGACAGACCATCAGATCAATCAGATACAAAGCCAGGCACGGCCTGAAAAGCCAGTTAAGCTGTCATACTAACTGGTGGCTCAAATATGACACAAGTATCAGTAATGAAGCTTAAAAGAGCCACAAAACTCAAGACAGGCCTCTTCCTTTTCTGAGCTTCAGTCAGAGAACTGCACAAGTTCTAAAAAAAAAACCAATGGGGTGGTTTTGATGGAGCCCTTGAGGTGGGACAACATATTCCAAGAACCCCACATTAACCTTTGATTCAGAGTAAGTGGAAAGGTAAGGCTATCTGTGGAGGAAGCACCAATAAATCCACGCCCATGTTTTTATTGAAGAATTTTACTGATTTCTGCCAGAACACAGTAAAAATTTCATTCAACCTAAAGACTGGCATTTGAGATAGTAAAGTGAAATTTTCCTCTATGATCATCATTGAAAAGGGCTTGCTAAATGAACTGACAGCATAAATATGGCTTTAAAAAGATAAATGCAAAAAGTTAATCTACTTAAGAATCAATCAGATGTTGGAAAGCATCCTGCCACATTAGAAAAACAGTAAATAAAAAGCCAGCCTGCCAGAGTCCCAGGAAGATTACTTAGTGAAAGCAAATCAAACTGAAATTCCTTTGGCTGTCTGAATAGAATTTTTTCTCTAAAGGCTGTAGTACTGCAAAACCCTCTCAGTTTCTGTAAAGAGGGTTTGCTTTTCAATAGGAGCTTCAATAATGCACCACTCTCCTATCCACTGAGGCTCAGGAGGGCCTGGCATGCAACTGGTGCTCAATAAATAATCACAGGGTAAATGATGCCTTCCAGGCAAATTCAGGGTGACTCTAGGTTAAATGTTATAAGGCTTTAGTGGCCGTTTGTGGTTGTTGCTGTTGTATATTTTTTTAGTGACAGCTGTTTGTTTCCTTGATATAAGCTATAACTTGTGATTTCCCTTATGTCATTCTCCCAATGCTTAGATGGAGCTGGATCTTTTCCGTCCAAGTTGCTATAGGTTGGGAAGTCATAAAAATCAAGCTTACTCAAGTTGCATTTAAAGAAAGTTAATTACATATTGTTTGTAGAAGTAAACACCTAAAAACAAAGTAGCTAGTGATCAGCAAGGTCATTACAAAGTATCCCTTAAAATACTTGGCTAAGTGGAAAAAACAAGATATAGAGCAGTGTGTAGTATTCTACCACTTGTGCAAAAAAGAGGAAAAAGGCCCAAGCCAGTGTTCCAGTGTTGCAGGTTCCTTCCCCACCCCTGGTGGGGGCGTGTGCAGGAGGCAATCAGTTGATGTGTCTCTCTTACCTCTCTCTCTCTCTCTCTCTCTCTCTCTCTCTCTCTCCTCCTCTCTCCCTTTCTTTCTCTCTGTAAAGCAATGTGAGAATTAACCAAACAAAAATGATAAATAAAGGAATATGTAGCTTCTTGATTATACACACCCTATCTCTAGAGGGCCATAAAAAACACTGATGACTATAGGCAAGAAAATGGGTGGTTGAGGGACAGAGATGAATGGAACCCTTTTGCCATTTATAGCTTGAGTTTTTTTGGTAACTATAAAGGCGTGCTATCTTTAAAAAACATCAAATCAATAAAAATCTCTGCTTTAGCACAAGGGCTATTCTGACTGCCCAGAGAGTTTTTCTCATTATTTCCTTGTTTATGGGGTTTCCTCAGGTAGGTAGTAACTGCTTGGATGCCTGTTAGATGAACTGTAGTATGGTCAAGACCAGCTAACTTACGCTGGTATTCTGATATACCTCCTGCGAAGTCGATTCTTTTGTGAATATAAACCTCCCATTAAGCCACCTTCAGATTACACACTCCGCTCAAAATGAATTTAAAAACATCACATTTTTGCCCTGCCTGGTGTGGGTTTCAGGTTCAATTCCTGGTCTGAGCACATACCCAGGTTGTGGGTTCGATCTTAGGTCAGGGAGTATATGGGAGACACCAATTGATGTTTTTCTCTCTCAAATCAATAAAGAATATCCTTGGGTGAGGATTAAAAACAACAACAAATTACATTTTCAAAAACTTCCATAATTCTGACCTCCTCTCTTCTTAATTAAAATCATACCATGCAGCTACCATATTCAAGATGCCAGGCCATGAACAATCTCAAACACCCTCACCTATGTGTCTCAGACTTTGCACAGGCACAAATGACTTGGGTGGGGGTAAGGGAAGGAGAGAGAACACATGTAACCATAGTCCAAAGGTGAGGATAAGAAGAGGATCAGAAGATGTGGGTTCACTTCTCCATCTGGAATTGGTGAGTAGCACATTTTAAATAATTTCTAAGCTCCTCACTCCATACCATTGAAAAAGGCTAAGTATCTTGAGGTATTAGAGCTTCAAATCCAAGCCATTTAGAAATCAAAATACCCCCCAAAACCACAAACTCAAAAAACAAAACAACCAAGAACCACACCCATAAAAAAATAAAACAATTTCTCAGTTAATTTCAAGCAATGATTATTACAGAGTGATATATGGAGTCTTGCAGATAAGATATTTTGTTCCTAAAACTTGCAAACATTCCCAAAAGCTGGGTGAGATTTTCAAGCTGCCTGTCTATACTAATGCTGCCAGCTGCATTTTTTGGTGCCCTTTTCTATAATTCCAGTGCATGATACATGTTCCTTCCTCAGCCACCAAAGGAAACACCTGTAGGATGGGAACTGTGCTGGTGCTAGGTGAGAAGAATCTACTCAGTGCTCTATGTCTACCCTGGCAGAAGGACACTGCTGGCTCGGTCCAAATATCCAGAGCAGCGGCCCTCACTCTCTACTTGGCTCAATTCTTCAACCATTACATGGCATTGTATGTAGTAAAAGTGGGTCAATCAATTGCCAGGTGAAAGAAAAAGGGATGCTTAGATGGTTCCAATCTGTTATGCTCTGAGCCACAGATTTCTCTAGAAGAATTATTTGAGTACTCACTCAAACAGCTTACACCCTGCCTGTCCCACCTTCGATCTGGCTTGATGTAAAAGTACCGCAGGCTGACATGACTTAAAATCCACAAGTCTCTTGTCTCTCAGTTTCCACATCTACCACTATAAATGGAAGTTTTTGAAACTGTAATTTTTTTGTTTCTGTTAGTTTTGAGTACCTACAGACTAAATAAATTCCTTTCACTCTGTCATCCAGTCACTGACCAAACTCTGTAAACTCTGAGCTCAGATTCTACTCTCATGGGCAGCCACCTGTCCAAGGTGGACTCTCATGTGCCTGAGATTTAATTTTTGGTTGTGGTCACCTGATAGAGTTGACAATTATATTAAAGTTATGTTTCCCTCTGTATTTCCATGAAACAGAAAACGACTGTGGGCAATTCTCATTGTGGCCATCCAGCCTTGGAGAGTAGAATCCAGCCATCTTACTAAATCCTTCACTTCACAGGGTAGGCTAATTAGGAAAATCTGGCTCTCTCTTCCTAACAGTGGGATGTCAACAAAATAGTTTAGATGTTTTGGCAGAGGAAGGGAGAAAGAAAAATCAAGTTTCTAAAAGACTGAAATCCTTGTTTACCTTAAGGAGTTACTTTAAAATAAGAAAAGTGTTTTTATTGACTTTAGAGAGAGGGGGACAGAGATAGAAATACTGTCTCTTGCACACCCCCTAGTTTCCCTGTATCCACTTGCTTATGAGTTTGATTCAAATTCCATCTCATACATCAGCCTTTGAGCTGGCCATTCTCCTATTGGGGATCAAGCCTGAAAACTGGGCATCTGCCCTGACCAGGAATCAAACCGGTGACCTCTTAGTTCATGGGTTGACACTCAAACACTGAACCATCCCGACTAGTTCTTTTTACTCTTTAATACAGGTCTTTGCTAATATAAAAAATCCCATCTTTATATATTTTCTCCATAAGTAGTATAACAGTTTTGAAACTGAATACCTGTAAGTGAATCCTATATTCCTCAGGAGTACAGGAATAGCCCACTGGGCCAGGCCCTGTCCACCATGGTCAGTGCCCAATCACCAGAGGAGCCTCAAATCTAGAATGTGCCTGACATCAAGTATTAAAGGTGAAACAGAGACCAGCTTCTTCTGTAGCTCTCATGGCTTTACCCTTCACAAAGTAGTTCTTACCCCTAAAAAGTTCACTTACATTTCTTTTCTAAACCACCTCTTAAACGTTTGTTTCATATTGTACTCCTTATACATGTCCTAAAAGGTCATATGTTTATTATACTCATGGTGCCACTTGTTGAAACATTTGGGAGGTTTATGAACAAGCCAGTGTTTACCTCCTTACAGTACTTATTATTTCAGCCATTTGGATTGTGTTTTCAGTCTTTGCCTTTTCACATTAGAGTCCTACTCTTCTGTCTGATTTGGTCCTCTTTCCCGATCTTGACAAGTTCCTCCTCTAGATCCCTTTGGGAGCATGGACTGAACTATACAAGTACTCTTTGAGGTGCACAGTAGTTTTCACATAAAGATGGATGTAAAAAGAAAAAAAGGTAGAACAATGTATTGTGTTCAAAGCCTTTTTGGTCAGAAGAGCAGACCTGCTGATGTCCTTAAGAATTTCCAACTTTTAGGTGACTTTCTTTTCAAACACTTTCTTTTCTTCCTTTTCTCTCTTATGGGCAGTCTGTGTCTGTCTCTCTCACATTTTCCCTACTGAAAGCCACCTGCTTCTTACCAGCTTTTTCTCTTGTAACAAGAGATCTATACCTTAACCTGTTTGCTGAACACCTGCTGTATATATGAAAACCACACTATGAATAAATGACACTACTTCTTTGTGCAAAGTCAGGAGTATTATTCTTACATGTAGATAAGGATGCAGAGTCCTAGAAAGATGAACTTGCCCAAATCAGAGTAGGTGAAACTGGTATATGAATGCATGTTAGGCTGTAACAAATCTAGAACTCTTTCCCCAAAACAATTTACTGCTACCCAACAATCTGGAGAGTTCACCCTCAGATAATATAAAGATACTAAATAAAATATGCCTTAACACTGATCACTAAGAACCCTCCTCCCTTCAGAGAAGTGCTGTCAATCCTTACCCTTGTTTCCTTTCATGGAGTCAACTGCCTAGCCACAAAGATAACATGTTAGTCCTACAGTAAGTTAATTTTTTAAAAAATATATATTTTATTGATTTTTTACAGAGTGGAAGGGAGAGAGATAGAAAGTCAGAAACATCGATGAGAGAGAAACATCGATCAGCCGCCTCCTGCATGCCCCCTACTGGGGATGTGCTCGCAGCCAAGGTACATGCCCTTGACCGGAATTGAACCCGGGACCCTTCAGCCCACAGTCCGACACTCTATCCACTGAGCCAAACCGGTCTCGGCCAGTAAGTTAATTTTTAAAAAGCTTTTTATATGGAACTCTATCAAGGAAGTTTAAAAAGCTTGAAGATATTAAATCAAGCAGTTTCCCTGTATCCATCCACTTGCTTATGAATCACCTCAAAAATCTTCAGCCCATTAAAAATCACATCATCCACACTACTGACACCATTAGGTTATTTTTGTGTTTAGCAAGTGGATTCTTTCATTGGCTTCACTTGGTTGCCTGTTGACTTTGGCAATTCATCAACTCCAATTTTCTGTGTTTTATCTGTAGTATTTCTTATACATAAGGATTAGTTTATTTTTCTAAACTTCCAGAACTTTAGAAAACATTATCATAAAAAAGACAATGATTTTCAGGCTTGCCATAATCTGATTAGGTCCCCAATTTCTATAATTCTCATTTTTCTTTCATACTCGGTTAGCTAAACGAAGGACACAAGTTAGGCCAAACCATATTGCCTCTGTCATTCCCAAGCACAAGTTCTTTTCTTTGTTAAGGATATTTTTTCCCCATTGATTTTTAGAGAGAGTAGAAGAGAGGAGGAGACACATCAATTGGTTGCCTCTGACATGTGCCACAACTATGGCTGGAGATTGAGCCTGCAATGAGGCACATGCTCTTGACTGTAATTGAACCCGAGACCCTTTAGTCCATGGGCCAACCCTCCCAACCACTGAAGCAAACCAGCTAGGTCCCAAGCACAGTTCTTTACCTTAGATGGGAGCCTCTCTCTACCCACATATCCAACTAAAAGCCCAGTTATTTATTGACTCCACTGCCTAGAATACCCTTACTGTTCCTGCCTATACCAATTCTATCCATCCTGGGTTTGATTCAAATTCCATCTCTTACATCAGCCTTTGAACTGGCCGTTCTCTACTCATCTCTCTATATATTCTAGAGCCCTTTAATAATGATCTGAATAGTAATTCTGCACTTAACCCCATCTTAAATGTTTATGTCTTTGTCACCTGAGTTCCTGGAAGACGGGCACCACAACATTCGCTTTCCAAGTTCCCTTCGGTGTCAAGCAATTCGGAGTGTGGTTGTACAATCAGCACTTGTTTTATGCATCAGGACAATCTTTCTTGTGAAATCCATGGCATACCAGAACATTCTCTCTTCCAGAGTGTCTCTGGCTCTCACAGCTCCAGGATAGTGACCCCTTTGAAATATTGCCATCAAAAGGCTGCTAAGTTGGTTTGTAAGAGAGAACTGGGGCTGGGTATATCAGTATATCTGTATGATGCCAGGCAAACGCTAAATCAAAACGAGTAAGCACTCTGACACATACACTCCTGAGCAAATGAAGAACACTATTCAGAAAAGATTTCCTATGGAATATTACATCTTGCTTTCTAGGAATGTGTATTTTAGTCACTGGTATTAAATTATCAAAAAAATCATACTTTCCTAACTCCAAATTACATTTTTCTGTAAGAATCATAGACAGAAATATAACTAAAGAAATCAAACCATCTAGCTAGACCAAGGTAATCAACTTGATGTAGTGATAAGAAAGTTAAACAAATCACTCAAGCAAATACATCTTCTTCCCCTCATTGTGCTTTCCTATCAAAGAATCTCAAATTAATGGTTCTGATTTCAACTTAGGTCTGGTTAAAATGCAATACTTTTACAATGTTAAGAGTGAGCTATTCAGTCTTACAAAAGAAAGCAGATTAAACAATTACTTTAGATAAGTATTTTAATATTTACTATATATCTCATGCATGAGCCAAATGATAAACAGCCATTAACAGAGAACCAAATGTGGGCTTTGTAAAAGGAACTGCCTATGGGATCGGTAAAGAGATGTGAGAAACTATCTCAATGTGATTATTGTATTTATAAGGTGGTGAACCCCTGTTATCACCTGACTGACATTGTTATTAACCCAGAACAGTTTCCACGGGATAAGAATACCATCTTTTATTTAGGTATGAGGCCAGAATGATATACATGCTTACAGATTATAGTAAGGCTGAACTAGGGTTCCTTTCATGGAGTCAAGCAGTTTCCCTGTATCCATCCACTTGCTTATGAATCACCTCAAAAATCTTTAGCCCATTAAAAATCACATCATTGTCAAGGCAGCTCAGACCCTGGGCAAAAGCTAAAAAAAGGGAAAGGGAAACTCTTGATGAATACTACTCACTGATCCTCTGTTCCAAAAAACTTTACAAAGAAGCATTTCTTCCCACGAGGTTTCTTCAAATCCTTGGGTGGATTAACAATCTGAGGGATAAAAGGAAAAAAAAAAAAAGGAATGTCTTAAAATAAAAACCCAGGGCCTAGAATATATTTACACTTGGCACTTTTCTTACAGAAGTTCCCTGTATCAAACATGTAACAAGCACAGTGTTCAGTAGATAAAATTTCTTTTGAAATGGCCCTGTTTTAAAAGCAATTAAAATGAAGACCAACAGCCCCCACCCTCACTTCCCAAAGTGACCCTGTAATCACTAAAGAAATGTAAAGGACACTTTTGAAAATATTTCAAGGCAGGAAGAGTTGAGACAGGTAATAGTGACAATGAAAGTCAACTGAGGCACTGAAAATGCCATGCTGCAAAGAAAGTCTAAAGACATTTCTTGGGCTCCTAGCAAGAATATATAAACAGAACATTTGGAAAGCTATGATAGAGCGCCTCTTGCAAAATTTAAAATGCCAACTTCTGCAAAGATGCACTGGAGCAGCACATATGGTAACATGGAAAGATTTAAACTGAGTTGGGACAAAAATACTTTGACTTTTCACTAACCTACATTTAGATTTATCTCTTCCTGGAGAATTTATTTTCTTCTCCTTTTGTCAGATTTAAGTATAAAGCTAAATTCAAACTAGAATTGATTTCCAGAGTTAAAAGACCCCATCAAAACCATCTTTGATTCAAGAAATAATTACTGCATATTAAATGACCTGATTTATATATTGACTTTTCTAAACATAATAGAGAAAAAAATTCTATTATTTAAATAGGCACAATTTAATTCAATGTTAGAAACTGAAGGAGAATGCATCTTACATTCTTCACCTCTTCAAACCCAACTCCAGATGTCTTTAGTTTAGTGGCAAGACACTCACCTTTCCCGGCCACGGAGGATACCGGCCGAGTTTCCCCCTAGAGAAAACACAGAGAGTCAGCATCTGCCTTGGAAAAGCTTGTCCACTTCCTTCAACCCACTCAATATGCAATTTATTTTCCTAAATCTCCACTTGCACCCTCAAGCGCCAGAACAAAAGCTGGCACACAGGAGTCCTTAATCTGGCTTCCATGGATGGCCCAACAAGTCTAAACCCCTCAGAACTGGAATGCAAAATTGTACACATAGGCGCATAAGGTGTGTGCATTCGTCTGGCAACAAGGGATACAATAAAACCACCAAGAGTCAACTTGACTAGAGCCTCCCCTTGATGGGGGCGGGGGGGACAGTTTGCTCTGTAAACACAGACTTCCCCTCAGTCTGGTTTAGTTCACCGCGAGACCAGTCGGTTTTGCCAAATGCTAGTGGAAGCCTTCCTCTGGGTCAAGAAACAAGCTACGCAGCTAGAGAGGCGGCGACAGTCAGTCTTGGTTCGGGCGGTTGTCTGGGACACAGAAGCAGACTAGGAGAGGCACACAAGAAGGTACTGGTCACTGCCAAGCCTAAAGGAGAAGTGTCCCCTCCTCTTCACGGGGCAGCGCCATCAGTCCGGTTTCGACACCCCCGGCTCAGCCGCCCGCACAGGTCGGTTCCATCGCATCACGGGTTTTAACGGCTCCCCACGAACCCCAACAAGACCCAGAGGGAACCGGCGTCCGCGGCCGACGCCCTTCATAGTAACCGCCCGCGTCCGGTCTGGAGCGTAGCTCTCTCCCGGGCCCCCTCACGGCTCAGAGAGGGGCCCACCGCGGCCACCCTCGGACTCAGTCCCCGGGGGCCAGGCTGCCCCTTCCGCCCGGCGTCATTCGCAGTGTCGGCACCTCATCTCGGCCTCTCCGTGGCCTGGAGTGCACAAAAAAGCAGCTCCTGGGCTGGCCGCCAACTCCGGGCCCAGGGGAGCAGCGCCCGGCGCACCTCGCTTGGCCCCGGCTGCCCGGACTCACCATACCAAGTCGCCTAGCCGCAGACTCACAGCCGCCATCTTACCACCCAACCACCACCGACGCACGGGTCGCCGGGAACCTTAGGTAGCCCTGACACCGCCCATTGGAGTGCGCCCTGCCACGTGACTGGGAACGGCTGTCACCGGCCTAGCCGCTTCTCTGACGTCACCGCTCCCGCCGGGGCTTATTGGTCGGGGGAGAGGCACGTGACCAGGGCTCTGCTGTCTCCGCGCGCCGGGGCCCCAAGACTCCCGGCTCCTTCCCCCCTCCCTCAGGCTCGTGACAACGAAGCACCCGCGGTCTGAGGCGGCGGCAGGACTGAGCGGCTGACCGAGCGCGCGCGAGGAAGTCGGCCCCGCGACCCGCCCCGCCCCCGGACCCTGGCCTCTGGCCCCTTCCTCCTGGGCGTTTCCGTTACGGCCGTTAGTCTCCCGCGGGCCCCGGGGCCGGTCGCATCGTCGTGCCGGCCGCTTCCCTGACGGAACTCGGCGCGGCCTGGAAGCCAGCCTCCGCCCGCTCCCGGGGCCCCGCGCCCAACGAGCTCTACGTGGCTGCGCCTGGAAGGCGACGCGGTTCTTCGGAGCGCGCTTTCTAACGGCTGCGTTCGGGCAGCGGCCCCGATCCCGAGCCCTCGTCCGCGCCGCAAGTTCTCACAGGGCATCAGTGCAGCCCGCCCCGAGGTCCGGAGTTATTCGACTTGTAGTTGGCGTCTCTCCACTTCCTCCTGGGCCGGCAGGCGGCACGGCCGGCGAGGCTCCCCCGGGCGCTCCGGGACCCAGCCATGGGCCACGGCGCAGGCCGGTCGCCCGCCGGGAGGCATGGCTCGGGGGCCGGCCGCTAGCAGCGCCGCAGTCGGGGCTCCCGGGCCGGCATGAGGACGGTCGCGGGGGGAGGAATGCGGCCCGTGGGTCCGTAGGCTGCGTTGCGCCGGGGACAAAGGTGCGTGTCTTTGTCGGGACCGGGCTCTCACGTAAGCCGAGTTGCAGTTTGACACTTTTGGAGAAGTTAGGAGCAGGTTGTTGTGACAACAGGAAGGCAGATGCCAGTCGGTCGTAGTTTCGATACGTGAAAACTTAAGCTGTAGAATGGGAGCTAGAAACAGTTCAGCACAGCGACAGCCCAAACGTCAAATTCCAGATAAAAAATAATAAATTTTCGAAAAGTCCCATTCCCAGTTGCAGACTCCAAAGATTCTAAGTCATGGGTTTCCTTAACCTAGAACCTGATGTTTCTTGGGTTGCCGCCTGCTTGGAAAGGTGGAGGACCCACAGTTCCCATAGGCGATTTTCTTGTACGGAGATTTTGGTGGCGGAAGTGCTGGGGTTAGCGAACTGGCTTGTACACAGCCTGGTTTTTCATTGGAGTTGAGTTTCCCTAAGGACTGTCAGTTACGGGAACTGTCACTTACTGTTTTGTTTTAAAGACAAACCGATCATTTATGACTCCAGGAAATAATTCCATAAGATTCAACACAAATTTCTAATTTTAAAACTCTTGAATGGAAGGATGTTTTAATGACTTGATAAAAATATGAAACTTAAAATAACATTACTTTGGGATTAGAGGCATTTTTGTTAGAGTCAGGAGCATGGCAAAGAATATATTGTCTAATACTCTGTTGGAATTTCTAGCCAATGCAATAAGACATGAAACAAAAACAATTTTCCAGAAAGAAGACAACGTTCTCATTTCTGTGGATGACAGGATAGCCTATTTTTAAATGGAGAGGGAAACCATTAAAACAAAAGCTTAGTAAAGAGACTAATTACAAATTCACGCAAAATTCAGTTTTTCTGTGTTTCATCAATCACCAATTTGAAAACAGTTATTAAGAGAATGTATAGCAAAAAAATATATCATTCCTGGGAATAACCTGAAATAAAAGGAGGCTAATGTTAGTTGGATAACATTAGTTGAGGGTTTTTAAGAGGAATTTTTTTTTTTTTGTAGAATACTGTGCTTTTACTTAGAATAAGATTTAGATATTTAAGATGGGTATAGGCATACCTTGTTTTATTGCACTTCACTTTATTGCCCTTCACAGATGTTGCGTTTTTTACAAATTGAAGGCAAGACCCTCCACCAGCAAAAAGATTACAGCTCGCTTTACTGTGGTAGTCTGGATCTGAACCTGGAATATCTCTGAGGTATACCTGTATTTAAATATTAAATACTTAGCTTTTCTTAAGACTATACATTTTACTGATAAATATGGTTTTATTTACTAATATAAGAATGTTTGTTTATATAACATTCTTCATCTGCGAAGCCTCAATTAAGGAAGGCATCAGTTTAACAGATTTAAGTTCTCCTAAACCAGTAGTCTGCAAACTGTGGCTCGCAAGCCGTGGTTTGCCACTCTGTTGACTATTGAGTTTGCCGACCACTGTCCTAAACAATGAGCTTTTTTTTTTTTTACAAAGATAAAATTCCCTTAAATGTTATAACTGCATTTAAAGTTTTATATGCTTAGTCTCTTCAATACTTCAAATTTCTAAAACAGTGAACTTATAAACCTAATAGTAAAATCTCTTCAAGGACTTAAGCCTTGTAAGTCAAATAAGTGTGTAAATGAAGTCAGGTTCTTTTAAATGTACACTTTGAAACTTATTTCAAATTAAAATTGTAAGTCTGACGTTATTCATTAATGACTGATTCTCTTAAATGTTTCACATGACTTAGTAATAAGCAGTATCAGTTATGATTATAAAAATGAAAAATCTGTTAATATGCTATAGGTTTGATTTACTTTATTCTCTTGTATTATATCTGTAACTTCTCAGGTCTGCAAAGTCACTTAAACAACTAAGCAGTTTTACCATCTAGTTTCACTGGACTGAAGTTACAGTGTCTAAAATTTGGGCCAGGATAAGGTTACATTTTTAAATTAGTGCCTCAATAAGGACAGGACCTGGTTGCCACTTCTAGGATGACCTTCCTGCATCCCATCAGTTAACTTTCAGATCTCTTATAATGAGACTTTGCCTGCTCTTGTCAGCAGGGGACTTTTAAGCCTTCGACCTTCAGCTGAAATTTATTTTCACAACCCAGTGCATCACAATGTCCCTGGGGGCCTTGGTTTCTTTGAGAGGAATTTCTTTAAAAAAAAAATTTATTGATTTTTTACAGAGAGGAAGGGAGAGGGATAGAAAGTCAGAAACATCAATGACAGAGAAACATCGATCAGCTGCCTCTTGCACCCCCCCCCCCCCCTTACTGGGGATGTGCCTGCAACCAAGGTACTGTACATGCCCTTGACTGGAATCGAACCTGGGACCTTTCAGTCCGCAGGCCGATGCTCTATCCACTGAGCCAAATCGGTTTTGGCTTTGAGAGGAATTTCAAAATCTTAGTGCACGATGGTCTTTTTGCACCTAACCTGTTTTGCTGCTAATCCTTTTTTGCCTAGTTAGAATTATATTAACTCTTTTAGATATTTTACTTTCTTGTCTGGTTTTTATAGATCACAGTTTTGTGGTCATAATAGAAAGAATGAAGATTGCATTTACTATATAAATATCCATACACAAATATGGATATATATATACATACATACATACATACATATATACTGTATATAAACCTTTCTGAACTCATTCATTTACAGTTAAAATGCAGTGAGCTTTTTTTGGGGAAACATATCAAAATGATTCTAAAATTGATCTGAAATAATGAACAGGCTGGAATAGCCAAGTATTATTTCATTTTTTATATATTTTAAAACAAGTTTTAATTATTGATTTTAGAGAGTAGAAGTGAAGGACAGAGGAAAAGGGGGGGGGGGGAGACAGAGACAGAGACATTGAAATTGAATTGTTCCACCCATTCATGCATCCATTGGTTGACTTTTATGTGCCCTGACCAGGGATCACACTCACAACCTTGGCGAGTCAGAATGATGCTCCAACCAACTGAGCTATCCACCTAAAGCAGCCAAATACTACTTTTAAAAGAATAGTAATAAAGATGAATTTTAAATTTAAGATGTAACAGAAATAGACCTTAAGATATCCAAATTGTTGTATAAGATATATACCAGATCAAGCAGGGAAAAGAGGATTATTTAGTGATTGATGCTGGGAAGAAACCAATGTTAAAGCCTTACCTTTCACCTTATAGCATAGTAAATTCAACTTGAGTTAGAGTTCATTGTGAAAATTATATCTGTGAAAGATAAGTAAAGTCTAATATAAGAATTCCTGGTTGAAGATGGACATTCTAGGGACAAAAGAAATGGGAGAAGTCATAGGGAAAAGAGCCTAAACTGCATAAAAAGTTTAAATTTACTTCATCATACTTCACCCTAAGCAAAGTTAAACATAAATAACAATGAAGGAAAAGTATGAGAGATATGACAGACTACATATCCATATATAATACATGTTACATACCAAGGTTATATTGAAAGCCCTTACAAATCAATAAAAGAGCTTTAATTTTTTAGACTATTCCCTTAATGCTGGATATTCAGATTTAGGTTGCTTATATTATTTTTGCTAAACACAAGGCTGCAATGATTGTCCATATAGATGTAGTAAGAAGTTCACACTTGACTGTGAGTTTTAAAAAGCAGGACACAAAGTATACATGAAGCGCAATATATGTGTGTGTGTGTCTGGTATATTTGCCTATTTATGTTTTGTAAACCCTTGAAATCCTGAAGTTTACAATAATCCTGACCATTTCCAAGTAACTTTGAAGGTCTTTGACATGTGATAATTTGGCACTTTGCTAATATCTGAGAGTGGGTAGTGGGAAGCTGGTGTCTTACTAATATTTTTAAATTCCAGCTTTTAAAAAAATATGTTTTTACTGATTTCAGAGAGGAAGGGAGAGAGAGAGAAACATCAATGATGAGAAAATCATTGATTGGCTGCCTCCTGCATGCCCCACACTAGGGATCAAGCCTGCAACCTGGCCGTGCACCCTGACCAGGAATTGAACTGTGACCTCCAGGTTCATAGGTTGATGCTGAGCCGCTGAGCCACGCTAGAAGCTGGTGTCTTAGGAAGTGAGCCTAGTCACACCACTCCTGAGACTTTTTTTTTTTTTTTTACTTATTCCAGGATAGGCGTTACTGTGAGCTAATGAAAACTTTGCCATTGTGAAGAATGGCTCTAAATGAAAGTAAACTGCTTTTAACGAAAATAAAGAGGTCTTACAAAAGAGGTTCTTCTAAGCCAGGAAAAAAGTGTTGGAGAGCCCTGGCCAGTTTGGCTCTCTGGGTTGGGTTCTGGTCAAGGGCTTGTTCCCCGGTTGGAGGTTGGATCCCAGGGCCCTGGTAAGGGCATGTGCAGGAGGCAACCAATTGATGGTCTCTCTCACATCGATGGTTGTCTCTGCCTCTTCCCCCTCCTTTCCATTCTCTCTAAAAAATAAATGGAAAAAATATCTTTGGGTGAAGATTAACAACAACAACAAAAAAACATTGGGTAAATAAAAAACAATATCTCTAGGGTTCTGTGCAATTATGAGGATTCTTTAAGGCTTGCTCTGATGTCAAGCATATATTGAATATACATAGAAAAAAGACTGGAAGAAAGTATGCCAAAGGAATATCTGAATACGGGTATGTAAAAATTTCATTTATATATGAAATTTTCATATATGAAAAAAATTTGTATTTTATAGCATTTAAACAGAAAAAAGCAATAAATGGTAATTAAGATAAGTTGAACAATGAATTCTTCTTGACAGTGAACTTAAATTCGTATACTGAACAGGAAAAATCTTGGTTTGACCTGGCCTTTCTTTTCAATGTTAACAGAAGCCATGCAGTGACATCCGTTAAGACTTGTTGATAGCCATGTCGGAGCCCCACAGGGTCCAGTTCACCTCTCTCCCAGGTTCTCTGAATCCTGTGTTTTTGAAGAAATCCCGGAAGGAGGAGGTTGGGGGAGCAGAGCAGCATCAGGACTCTGAGCCGGCTGCAGCAGCTGTTCGGATTACACTCACCCTCTTCGAGCCAGATCACAAGCGCTGCCCGGAATTCTTCTACCCAGAACTTGTGAAGAATATACGAGGGAAAGTGAAAGGCCTTCAAACTGGAGACAAGGTATACCCCAGTGGTCCCAGGCTCACTCTGCAGATCTAATGCTCAGGCCACATGTGCAAATAGTACTTCCAGAAGGTGAAAGCAAGACTAGGGAGGCTTTGGCTGCCCCAAGATCATGGCATCCATCCCAAAGCAAGCACCAGGTTTGCTGGTTTTGCCCCTGGGTATGAAGGGATAGAATTCTTTTTAGAACCATTCTCCTGATTTATGCCAGAGAAAATGTAAGGCATATCCAAAGTTAATTTTAATTATGGCTAAATAATATAAATAAAAGGAACAAACAAATATTTTCATGTCATGCATATATGTAAATTAAACATTACATATATGTAAATATGACCAGTCCCTGGCTGTTCCGTTGCTGGATTTTATGCTGGACATTTTTCTTTTCCAAGGGATTCTCACTCTGCTTCATGTAAAGCAGACAAGAAAAGACATGCACTGCTCATCTCTTCTCAACACAGTAATATTCTGGATAGTTACTTAGGAGGATAGAAACCTATTTTTCTGTGTTTTCTTCCTTGTTTTATTTATTTGCTGAGGGTTGGGGGGCTTTTGAGAATCAGTTTGATTTTCAAGCGATTTTTAAAAGATCTATAGTAAACTCTCAATTTTGCAAACCTGGATTTAATGGATTCAGGATTTAACGGACAAAATTTTCGTTCTTTATGTCATATATGAAAATGAACACCCTGTTATTTTTAAAATGCTCTAACCAAGATTTGCTTATAAATGATCAGTTTAGCTTTTTAAATTAATTCACTGTTACTTTATTTTTTAAAAAATACATTTTTATTGCTTTTGAGAGGAAGGGAGAGGGAGAGAGAAATAGAAACATCAATAAGAGAGAATCGTTGATTAGCTACCTTCTGCACAACCCACACTGGGGATTGAGCCCACAACCTGGGCATGTGCCCTGACCAGGAATCAAACCATGACCTCCAGGTTCATAGGTTGATGCTCAATCACTGAGCCACACTGGCCGGGCGATTCACTGTTATTTATAACAAATTTTAGCAAATATGTTGTCTGTTGTAAAAACACAGTAGTAATTTTGTCAACATATTACAAATCTATAACTATAGTCTGCATATTTAAATCCAAGAGCCATTGCTCTTAAACAATGCTCTGTGAATGATTAGCAAATGATCACACCGCATCTCTCTTGGTAATCGGTTGTGTTGTCTCATGGCATAACTTTTGCAACAGTTTTGACACATGCTGCTGATATTCCCAAGTGGGATAAGCCAGGCCCCTGCCGTGTGCATTTGTTTTCTCTTGGTGACTGGTGAATGCACTCATTTACTACACCTATTTGGTATACATTTAAAATTACTGTGATATAGCCGAAACCGGTTTGGCTCAGTGGATAGAGCATCAGCCTGCGGACTGGAAGGTTCCAGGTTCGATTCCGGTCAAGAGCATGTACGTTGGCTGCGGGCACAATCCCGGTAGGGAGTGTGCAAGAAGCAGCTGGTCGATGTTTCTCTCTCATCGATGTTTCTGACTTTCTATCCCTCTTCCTTCCTCTCTGTAA
This sequence comes from Antrozous pallidus, assembly GCA_027563665.1. Lineage (NCBI taxonomy): Eukaryota > Metazoa > Chordata > Mammalia > Chiroptera > Vespertilionidae > Antrozous > Antrozous pallidus. The sequence goes on along the minus strand of CM050512.1, from coordinate 105,392,463 downwards.
AAAAATCAATAAAACATATTAAAAAAATAATAAAATAAAATAAAATTACTGTGATATATATAGAAAACCTTTCTGTGAAATTAAACTTTTCATATATAATTTTAATTACACAAACATGTCTATATAAGTAAAACAGGTAAACTAACTACTTTGTCAATTTTTTTAACATATATATTCAGAAAATCTGATTTATTATATAATGGACTTTCGGCTTTAACATACATTCCCTCACCTGAATTAGTCTGTTATACTGAGGTTTTACTGTATTTGTTTTCACTTTTTAGTGTGGAACTTCTCAAACATGCATAAACTAGAGAGAATTATATAAGACTCATGTACCTGTCACCCAGTTTCAACTATTACTGATGTTTTGGTAACTCATTAACATTATAAAATTTTTTTATAAACTTATTAATTGAAATAGAGGTCCAGTGCACGAAATTCATAGCACAGGTAGGGTCCTTAGGCCTGGCTGGCAATCAAGGCCAATTGGGGCCTTCCAGCTGCTGGCTGGGGCCTCCCTTCTTCAATGATGAGAGAATCATTGAAGCTGCTGGCTGCTGGCTGCTGGCTTGGGCTTTCCTTCCGGGACTGCTGGCTGCCAGCTGCCAGCTGAGGCCTTTCTTCGTTCCGCACCACCCCCTGGTGGTCAGTGCACGACATAGTGCGCAATTAATCTCCCAGTCAGACTCCCGTGGGGACAATATGCATGTTAGTCTTTTATATATGTAGATTATACACTTAAGAAAAATGCACATGTACCAGGCCAATATGGTAGCACCAAGAGGGGGGCAGGCAGGAGTCATTTGATTGATCTTTTTCTCTCATTGATATTTTTATCTCTTTCCCTCTCCTCCTCTCTCTCTCTCTCTCTCTCTCTCTCTCTCTCTCTCTCTCTAAAAATCAATAAAAACATAATGTTTTAAAAAAGAAAAGTGTACTGCTGAAGCCGGTTTGGCTCAGTGGATAGAGCGTCAGCCTGTGGACTGAAAGGTCCCGGGTTCGATTCCGGTCAGGGGCATGTACCGTGGCTGCGGGGGTGTGCAAGAGGCAGCTGATGTTTCTCTTTCATCGATGTTTCTGACTTTCTATCCCTCTCCCTCCCTCTCTGTGAAAAATCAATAAAATATATTTTTAAAAAAAGAAAAAAGAAAAGTGCACCTGATAAATGCATAGCTTAATGGATTTCCACAAACTTAACAAACATAACCTGTGCCTAGATCACAAAACATTTTCTAGGACACCAGAAACCCATCATGATCTCTGACACTCTTTGAGCCAGGTTCTAGCCTAATTCCCATCTGACTAAGAGCTAGTCTAGAGAAATGCTATACTGTGAGACCCAACCAACCTATCCTCAGTGCCTCACATAGTGCACAGGTATATAAGTAGATGCTTACAAATGCTCTTTACTAGCTCCTGCTTATACTGTATAATTCCATCTTTATAAAATACAAAAACAGGCAAAGCTAATCAGAGCTGTTGGAAAATCGGGGTAGTCATTACCCTTGAAGATGGGGTAGTATTTTGGGAAGGCAGGAGGAGAGGTTTCTAGACATTTCCACATTCTTGTAGTGTAGTATCACCTAATCGCTTATATGGAAGCAAATGTAGAGCTTGGAGAGAACAGAATGAAGTTATAAACAAATGCATGAAGATACAGAAAATGCATGCAGCAGGACTAATATATGTACTAAATGGATGAATGAACCCCTAAAATTTGCCCTTAGAATATTTGGAGTGAGTGTTGAGGTTGGGAGGAAAGAGATTACTAATCCTTCGAGATAGGTAGCCAAAGAAAGGGATTGCCATGAACCTAGGTTTGATTTTCAGTAGAACTGAGAGAAGAGCAAATTTATACCCTTCTGACCAAAAAGCAGAATAACTCTTAAGAACTTGTGCTACATTTAGAGGATTCTTAACCTTTATGAGCCATTGACTGCTTTGGAAGTGAATCCGTCCTTACAGTAATGTTTTTAAGTATATAAAGTAATTTTTAGGTTGACAAAAGAAACCAACTATATTGAAACACATGTCTGTATAGATTGAGCATCCCTGATTGAAGGCCCTTTGCCATATTTGGAGCTCTGCAAGACCTAGTGATGTGGTGGGTGATTGTAGGCATTTTGTTTTGATGAATTACATGAATGGAAGTTTTTCTTTCTTAAACAACTAAGGTAAACACTGATGGGAAGTAGCATGTATTCTACCTTGTCTTTTCTGAAAAACAGTTGTTACTGGTATGCAGTTCATAGGTGTTGAGTACTCAGTGAATGTATTAGGAATATATGGTGGGAATTTTTATTTTATTAAATGGTCTCCTTTCAGAAGAAAGATCTCTTGGATCCTTTTAATGATGAAGAAAAGGAAAGGCACAAAGTGGAGGCCCTTGCCCGGAAATTTGAAGAAAAATATGTAAGATTTCTCTTTGTAAGGTTTCTAGACATTTCTGCATTCTTTTAGTGGAGTATCATCTAATGAACACTGATGTAGAAACAAGTGTAGAGCTTGGAGAGAACAGAATGCAGTTATAAACAAATGCATGAAGATACAAAAAATGCATGCGGTAGGACTAGTATATGCAGCTAAATGGACGAATGAACCCCTAGAATTTGTCCTTAGAATAAATGTTACCCCTAGAATTGACACTTAGAATAAATATTTTGGTAAAAGGCATATGAAGCCATTTAGTCTCTTCTGTGTTAGGCCATTTTATGCAGATACAGATCTATCATATTTTAAAAGGTCATTATGGAAGGAGACTGAATAGGGAGTGTGACTGTTGAGTGCTTTATACTCTTTAGTCACTAGCTGATAGAATTCAAGGCAACAATTCTGTGACTAAGACTTAAAAATTTGTTAAGCGGGTAGGTCTCGTTATATGTTCTTACCACAATTACAAAAAAAAAAAAAAAAAGCATATAACCTATCTTAAATTTTAGGGTGGAAAAAAACGTAGAAAAGACCGAATACAGGACTTGATTGATATGGGGTATGGTTATGATGAATCCGATTCCTTCATCGATAACTCTGAGGCGGTAAGTACTTAATGAAAATGCCATGTAGGAATTTTCAACCACATTGTTGCTCCTACTGGTAATGGCCCAGAAGCTAGGGGGTGGGTCAGAGTGGGCCTGCCTTTAGCATGAGGAGGGAGCTGCATTGATGGAGGAAGAGACACCCTTGATCTGGGCCTTGGTTTCTTCACTGTGAAAAGGATATAAGATCTGGCCAAACATCTTTTAGCTCAAACATTGATGACTGACCAGATGCATGAGTAGGCATTTTGTTTAAAATGTGGTAGGGAAACACATGCCCTGCATCTTTGGACTGCAGCAGCAATTGCAGCTGACTATTTGTTTTTCCCCTTTCAGTATGATGAACTTGTTCCTGCTTCTTTGACTACAAAGTATGGAGGATTTTACATTAACTCAGGAACCCTGCAGTTTCGACAAGCATCAGAATCTGAGGATGACTTTATTAAAGAAAAGAAGAAAAAATCTCCAAAGGTTAGAACATTGCTCGCTTTTGAATTTCAAAAGTGCTTTTTTTAAAACAAACATTGTGAGGTCAGTCGGTGACTTGCTAGAATATGTGCCATTTTAGAAAAGCTTAGGAGATTGGCAGAAAGGCAGGAGCTGTGCCAAGATTGACAGTTCATCTTTCACACCTGTGCTATGGCGAGATGCTGTGAGTCCCAGCAGGTTTGGCTTGGCAAAGATTTCTTTAAAAAAAAAATATCAGAGAGGAAGGGAGAGGGATAGAGAGTTAGAAACATGGATGAGAGAAACATCGATCAGCTGCCTCCTGCACACGCCCCACTGGGGATGTGCCCGCAACCAAGGTACATGCCCTTGACCGGAATAGAACCCAGGACCCTTCAGTCCGCAGGCCAACACTCTATCCACTGAGCCAAACCGGCTATGGCAAAGATTTCTTTCTTAAGGTTGTCTCAGGGTGGGGATGAGGGCAGGGAAGGATTGGGGGAGTTTGCATCAGTATTGCTGTGTCTCTGTGGACATGTAGAGAGAGGTCTTCAGTTCCTAGGGGTGTTACCCAGTAGAAACAAGCTAGCCTTAAGTTGATTTTGAAATCTATCACTGCCTGTGTGTTTAACATGAGTGGCAGGGCCCACATAGAGCCCATTTCAGACTAGAAAGGTTTCTGGCTCTACAGTGGCCACTGTTGTCTCAGCCCCAGGTGCTTCTAGGAGACACTGTTGATGGAAATGCTGTATTGACCTGCCACGGGTCTGTGGTCCAGGAACTGATCTGAAAGCCTTTGTTGATGAAGGAACAAAGTAGGACCATTCTCAGGATATGCTGTAGACAGAGCAAGGCCAGTATTCTGTTGTGTACTTGCTTCTTGAGTGAGGGAGCCATGTAACTGTGCTTTGTCTTTAATTCCCAGAAACGGAAGTTGAAGGAAGGTGGTGAAAAGATAAAGAAGAAGAAAAAAGATGACACTTATGATAAGGAGAAGAAATCGAAAAAGTCCAAGTTTTCCAAAGCCGGGTGAGAGGCAGCAGCTTTTTGCTAGAATAAAATCTGAACTATTAGGGCAGGACACCTGGGAGCTGACTTGTGCTCCTCCTCTCAGCTTCAGATGAGGCAGCTGGGCCTGGCCTTCCATTCCCCCTCACACCTCACACAAGGCTGTCACATCTCTTTGTGTCAGACATCCAGAGTTCTCTCTGTCTCACTGTCAGTATTGGCTGCGGTTTCGGTCTCTGTATGATTGCTGCTGTCTCTTGTTCTCTTGGGCACATCTCCTCCGCCCCAGTTTTCCTTCTATCTCTGCTGGTTCCCTTTGTCTTCTCTGGTTCTGCTTTCTTTGCCTCACTCAGTCTCACCCACTGCCCTTCAAGTTGCTGCTGCTCCTGTTTTCTCCCTTTAAATACATTCCTTGCCCATCCCCTTTTTGGATCCTTTTATTTCAGCCTGGCAGTGGTTTTTAAAAGCCACTGGGTGTATAGCACTTTGTGACACGGTTTTGCTAACTTGTATTAAATCTCAAGCTTTGGTCCCAATAAGAAGGAGGTTCATGTGCCAAGAGGAGGGAGGAGGAATAACAGGGTGGACTTGTGACTTAGGTTCCTGGAGACCATTGTGCTGGTAACAGGGGTGAAGTCCCTCTTTGAATTTCCCTCCTGAGGTGTACTGCAGCCTTAGTAACCAGTTTCCTCTTTACTTGCAGCTTCACAGCCCTCAATGCCAGTAAAGAGAAGAAAAAAAAGAAATATTCTGGGGCTTTGAGTGTTAAAGAGATGATAAAGAAATTTCAGAAGGATAAAGAGGCCCAGAGAAAGAGGGACGAAGAGCATAAGTCTGTAGCGGTCTCATCAGCAGAAGTTCAGGGCCTACGGGAATTGGAGGGCACCTCTGACCCCTTGCTGTCGCTCTTCAGCTCCACTTCTGACAATGATTTGCTTCAGGCAGCCACTGCCATGGACTCACTGACTGATTTGGACTTGGAGCATCTGCTCAGTGAGTCTCCAGAAGGAAGTTCCTTCCGCGATATGGATGATGAAAGCGATTCCCTTGGGGTGGGACTGGACCAGGAATTCAGGCAGCCCTCTTCCCTCCCTGAAGGCCTGCCTGCACCCCTGGAGAAGCGCGTTAAGGAGCTGGCTCAGGTATGGTGACACAGAGTGGCCAGGCTTTCCTGGAAGCAGTTTGGGCAGATAGACACTGGTTCTGCACCTCTCGAAGCTTGCTGCCCAGAGCAACTCATAGTGAATTGGCAATTTTATTGTAATCTTTTCCAGGCTCTCTCCTCATCCCAAGGGAGGAAACAGTGTAAGCTCTGTTTGTCAGTTGTCATTTTTAGACCTTTTGTGGTTCTTTAACTCTTAGAAAATTTACTTTCTTCTGGGGAGATGTTTCTATTTTCTGCCTGTAGGTTCCTTTCCCACAGAGTATCTTTCCTTTTGTGTGATAGACTGACACTAATGTTGGCAGCAAGCAGCTAAGGCAGAGATCCACTTTTTTATTAGTAATTGGTTGAAGATTTTGGAAATTCACAAAAGTTTGCAGACGTGTTACACATAGAGTATACTTAATTGTCACTGAGTTTCAGTTGCTCCCTAGACTTGCATGTCATCAATGTTAGGTACTGATTACAGAATGCCTAAATGGTGATAAATAAAAAGGAGCAGACCTGAAATGCTGTTCATGCTCTTTTAAAAACATTGACAATTGTCAGAATGAGCAGCCATTGCTATTTTCCCCTGGTGAGTGGGAATTGATACCTGAAGTGCTAAGAATGTCAATTCAGTGACCTATAAACAGCATGGGTTGTTAGTCATGATGACATTGACCCTTCAGTTAAAATAACCTTTCATCTTGGGCATCATGGCTTGTCATGTAGATCCTGAGGCATTTAGACTCCATAGCCCTAAGGTTTTTATTTTATTTTATATAGCTATAAGTTTTAAACCAGTGATTCTCATAATGTTCCAGAATCACTATAGATCTAATACCCCTTGTGTTTTAGGGCAGGGTAAATGTTAACTAGTGCTATACCAATGATTTTCTCACTTCCAAAAAATATTTGAATACAATATCTGAAGTAGATTAAACTTTATTTTTATTAGTTTGTGTGAGGTGTTCTATTTGAATGTAATGATTTAAATGAATTGTACCACACCAGAAATTCAGAGTATATCTTAATAGGACATTAAGTTGGAAGTAAGTTGAATCTGAACTTGGCATGTTTGAGCATACTGTCCTATATTTACTCTCAGAATTTATGTCAAAGAACTATTACTCCTTGTTCTTTTCAATCCTTCGGTTTGTAATCAAATTGTTTTGTAGCATCTGAAAGTCATGTTAAGTAAGTTGAATAAGGTATGTGTGGCAGTAGCTAGTCGTTTTTTAGAGAAAAGTCAAAGCAATTCTTGGATGGGTCCTGACTTCCACCACAGGTTGTATTCTAGTCTAATGACTTATATTCATTATTTCCCTTTCTTGGGAAAGATGGACAAATTTAGTGGAAATAAAGTGACATAACATGAAACAGCATTGGGCTGTGATTCAAGAAAGCCTCACTTTCTGGAAGTGCCCTGGATGGACACTGTGAGCAAGCTGTCCTTCCTCAGTGACTGCCAACTCTTGGTTTTCTCTTTGGCACAATGGAGAGTTCAGGATTCCATAGGTAAGGTAGGCTTGGGTTCTGGTGGAGCAGTGGTGACCAGGAGAGTTTGATGTACTGGCTTGAAAATATAATGTTCAAATGTGAAATTGATACGTTAGTCATTTTCTGACGCTTCTATAACAGCATTAAAGAAACTTTGGGAAATGAGGTGGAAAGTGGGAATTACCCATCATCCTGACAATCTGAAAACTTTTTAATTTACATATTCCTTTCTAGCCTCTTTGTGTATATGTTTTTATGTAGTTGTAATTATAGTTGTGAATAATTGTTTCCTGCTTTCTTCACTTAATAAATATGATAAAGCCCTCATCACTTTTAATGGTTGCATGAAAAAGAAGGCTTATTTTAGAAAGTTACTTAATGCCACTTCTAAGGATCCCCAGGTGCTTTGTTCCTACAGGGTCCTGCACTTGGGACACTTGGAGTCTCCAGACCATGTGCATGAGTGCTCTAGACCCAGACCCTCCTGAGAATCTGCTGGGAAAGATAGTCTTCCTAGGGAAAAATGCCTATGTACACAGGAAATGCATATAATTTCAAAAGCCATACATGGGTATTTGGATCCTTAATAAGGAGCCCTATCCTAGATCTTGAACTGGATATTGCATTTTAAAAGCTTAAATTAAACTTGATGTTTATAACTATAACATTAGCAATGTTATGTATTTCTCACTTTTTCACTCTTCATTTTTCTTTTTTTCTTGCTTTTATTTTAATAATAATTTGTTTAGATTTTAAATCTTGGCCTTAGATGATACATGTATCATTTTCTACTGTTAACTAAAAAACTATCCCAAAACAGTGACTTCAAACAGCAATTCATTTCTCCTGACTCTGTGGGTTGGCTGGGTGGTTCTTTGTCCTACCTGGGTGCTCTCTTGTACCTGCACTCAACTGGCAAGATGGCTGGGTGCTAGGACAGTGGGGCCTCTCTCTCCTCTGGTCTCCCTAGTTTTTTTTTTTCAGTGCATGGCAGTTTCAGGGCAATATTTCAAGAGGGTGATTGTAGAAGTCATAAAGCCCTTAAGATGTAGCCTTAGAAGTGGTATGTACCATATCACTTATGCCACACTGTTTTGCTAAATTGAGTCACAAGTACACATCAAATTGGAGGATTGGGGAACTAGAGACCACCTCTCCCTGTGGCAGGAATGCATGTTCTGGGAGGGGAGGAAAATGTGGTCCTGTTTGCGGTCTACCACAGAACATAAGAAGATTCTAATCTGATGTCATCTCTTAGGGAAATTTTTTTTCTGTGGGAAACAAAAATTAGATTTATCTTCTAGTAAGAAGTGATAATTAAAACTCTGAAAAATGTATTTGAAAGTTTAAGTATGCTAAAGAGGCTCTCCAAGAAGATGACCTTGGTGAATGCTGCCCATACATTATTTACTGTTTTATTCTCATACCCATTTTTAATTTCTTACTCCTTGAACTGTACATTTTTTCTGGCCCCAGAGAATCCAGTGATTTCATTCAATGTGTATTTTATTTTGGTTGTTGGAAAGTTCAGGTGTGTTGCCCCCTTAGGTTATTATCTTTAGTTTGGCAGCCTCTCAGCCTGGTTCATACAGATGACCCAGGTCTGTTCTGGTCCTCTTTAGTTAAGCATAAAATGGGAACAATATTAAGACTAGAAAAGAAACAGAGACCATGTGTCACCCACCCTGCTGCTCTTACCAGCTTACTGTCCTCCTGATTTAGAATCCTTGCATTGCAAATCCAGGGAAACATGGATTCAAGGAGGATAAGGTTAGAAAAAACTAACCTGCTTGATCTTCTTTTAAAAAAATTATGACAGATTTCATTCTGTTCAGCAAGAACAGGTACTGTATATGAGGTTCTGAATTAGGTGCCCAACGATTAAATGGCTTTTTCTTACAATAAATAAAACAGCTTATTAAAAGGCTATCAAAACTATTGTAGATCAGCATGGTCTGGCTGGCTTAACTTTACTTACAATTTTTTTAAAATGTATTTTTTAAAATTGATTTCAGAGAGGAAGGGAGAGGGATAAAAAGATAGAAACATCAGTATGAGAGAGAATCATTTATCAGCTGCCTCCTGCATGCCCCACATGGGATCAAGCCCATAACCTCGGCATGTGCCCTGATGGGGAATCGAACTGTGACCTCCTGGTTCACAGGTCAGTGCTCAACCACTGAGCCATGCTGGCCAGGCTTACTTTCTGTTTAATCTTGGATTGATCAGTTCATACAATTCCTTGGGCAAGGATGTCCCTTAAGGTTGAAGGACCTAACTTATTTCTGGAAGACTATCTGGCTAGAGGACAGCACAGAAGATGGCCAATTGCTACTTTAATTAGATTTATTTTAAAATGCAACACCTGGCCTAGTCAGCATGGCTGACTTGGTTGGGCATTGTCCCATGTATCAAAAGGTTGCCATTTGGTTCGATTCCAGGTCAGGGCATGTGCTGGAGTTGCAGGCTCAATCCCCCATAGGGGGTGTGCAGGAGGCCAGCTGATCGATGTTTTGCTCTTACATTGATATTTTTCTCTTTCCCACTCTCTCCAAAAATCAGTAAAATTAAAAAATAAAAATGTAGCACTTGACTAATTATCTTCAATATAAAAACAGACCCTCAGAAATACTGTCTACACAATCCAAAAGGCATCAGGAAAAAAAATCTTTAATGATGGGTCTGATAAACGGGCATTTGAAATACATGTTGAAGTAATTAGGTTGAATACTGTGAAGATGCTTCTGAATCTTACAGCTAGTAGTGTATAAGCTTAAGCAAAAGAATGGCTTGCTTTTATTTTCTCTCAATCTAAAATCATAATTGCAGTACATTAAAAGTGCTAAGTTAGAATTCCAAATCCTTCTGAAAGTATGAGAAATTGGCAGATGAATGGGTTAAAAGTCACACCATTTCTTTCTTCCATTCCATTAATCCATTTGGCTCCTTTCATCTCAGGCTTCTGTGCTGTCCTCTAGCCAAGATATCTTGCAGAAGCTGCAAGTTATGTTTGGTTGTTTGATACTGAGTTTTTCTTCCTCTAATTTGCGTTCTTTAAATCAATGCTATCTGTTCATTAATCTATCCACTCAGTTGGCATTTACTATGCATTTATTATATGATAGGTAGGTGTGGGAAACATATTGATGAATAAGATTTCAGTGCTTGTTCTCCATGAGCTTATATAAATGGACCAGGAGACATGAAAAAAAGAACAACAACAACAAAACCCCCCCAAAAACGGTTGGACAAAACAATGAAATAAGCCCTGTGATTTTTTTTTTCCTGGTCTTTTTTTGTTTGTTAGTCCTGTGATGTTTGATGGCCAAGTAGATGGTCAGGTGATCCAACAATAAACATTAAAAGGAAAAGAAAAAAAAAAGAGTGGAAAGATTTAAGAAAAATAGACTGCTGTTATTAGAATTGGGAACATAAGAGGAAGAGCAGAAACTAATGGGTTTGGTTTTTGTAAGTTGGGTTTGTATACCAGAAGGTCATCCATTTATAGATATAATTGGAAATTACTTAGAAGTAATTGGAAATTCCGATTAGGGCTTAGAAAAAAAAGCTTTATGCTATAGGTTTAGATTAGAGAGACCTAATTTGTGTATTTGTGTTGTTTTGAAGCTGTGAAGGGGAAGGTGTTATTGGGAGACGGGAGTTCTAAGTAGAACTTGGGAGTCCATCTGTAATGAATGAACTAGTGGAAGAGACAAATGGAGTATTCAGAGGTAGGACAGGAACTAGTGAGGAAGGCAAGTGGGATGAAAGTAGAGGATAGTTATTGGTGTCTGCTGTTTCAGACAAAGGATCGATAATTTCATTTTAGGTAGTCACCTCATTGCCTTTGTTTGCCATCATTGTTATATTGTATACCATGCCTGAAGTTTTACTTTGCCAAAAGCCTTTGGACCACTCTTGGATTTAGATCAGTGACTCTCAGTCCTCTCTGTACCTTAGAGTCACCAGAGTTACTTTTTTCTTTATTGATTAAGGTATTACATATGTGTCCTTATCCCCTCATTACCCCCCTCATACCCTCCCACTCATGCCCTCACCACCCTGTTGTCTGTGTCCATTAGTTAGGTTTATATGCAAGCATACAAGTTCTTTAGTTGATTTCTCCCCCTTACCGCCACCCTCCCCTACCTCGATCTGAGGTTTGATGGTCTAATCAAGTGGTCGGCAAACTGTGGCTCTTTCTGTTGACTAATGAGTTTGCCGACCACTGGACTAGACTAAATGTTACTGTGTAGTTGGAAGCTGTGAGGATCAGGCAATTGTGGCATATTGTGTGCAAAGAGGTAAAGGGTGGTAGCATATGTCCTCTAGTCCATGTTTCTCTGTCTCTGAATTTGTTTTTGTTCATCAGAGTACTGATACTTGGGCTTTTTTAAAAGAATACAAATTCATGAGCCTCATTCCTAGAAATTCTGATATGATTGGTCCAGGATGGCTAAAGCTGCCAGGTGATTCCAATACGCAGTCAAGTATGAGAATGACTGGTTAACTTTGGCAGTTAGCTTTCCTCACTGTGCTTTCAGGGCTGTGGCTGCTTGCTATGGTTGCTTCAGGGGTTTCCAAGCTTGCCATCCAGATGTTAACTATGTTGTCATAGCAAGCAAAACACTGTATAGTAACCTACTATATCTTGTGTTAATAGGTAGTAAGGTATGTTAGTAATTCCAATGATCTGGGTAATGGAGTTTCTGATATACTGTAAGTAGATTATGAATTTTCAGAGAATTACAATATCCTTAAATGCTAATGCAGCACATTATTATTATTTTGGTAGATGAAGGTCTTCAAATATTGTAGGTTTTAAAAAAGTTCTTGATTGTTTTTGTACTGCAGATGTATGGAAATTTCAACTTGCAATTTAGATGATAGAGTGCTAGGAACAAAAGTTAGCTAGCTGGCTCCAGCTGGTATGGCTCAGTGGATAGAGCATTGGCCCACAGACTGGAAGGTCCTGGGTTTGATCTGGTAAAAGGGCACATGCCTGAGTTGTGGGCTCGATTCCCCGGTATGGGGTGTGCAGAAGACAGCCAATCAATGATTCTCTCTCATCGATGATTCTCTCTCCCTTTCCTTTTCTTTCTGAAATCAATAAAAATGTATTTTAAAAAAAAGCTAGCTGACAAAATCAAATGCACAATGATTGCTTTGACTCTGATTTTCTTTTATGTGACTTTATTTCAAGTACCAGGCAGAAGAGAGAGTCCATAGATGTTTCAGCAACATTTGAAAAGAGCTGGATTTACCATTTCTAGAGCATATAGTGATCACAGGTGGGCATGGTGAGGACTTGATCGATAGGTGTTCTGTAGGGACTGACTGCTCTTGTGCCTGTGGGTGAATGTGAGGGCCCTGTGGGGAAAGTGCACTAATGGATGTTACTGTCTGCTATGAACCAGGCTGCCAGAGCTGCTGAGGGAGAGAGCAGACAGAAGTTCTTCACCCAGGATATTAATGGCATCCTCTTAGAGTGAGTATCTATTGTTTCTTTACTGTTAGCATGTCTGGGTTTGAGCAGGCCAGGGGATTGGGAGTGTGATTGAGCTACATAAAGACCACTGATGAGATATTTAAAAAATTATTTTTGTTTTATTCTTTTTTAAGTGGGGGAGGGGAGGGCACACAAAAATATTTGCCTCTAGGAAATAATACAGCTTACTAATCTTAGGTAGCAGACATTATTAGGACACTGTCATAGCCTGTTGGAAGTGAATTTTGTGGCAAACATGAGATGAGATGAAAAAGAAGGTGTTGCCTGCCTGTCTCTGGGAAAAGTAAGAATGATTTGGTACAGTCAGGGGCCTGCTCTCCTGGGTGCTCCTCAGCGTACCTGCTCATTCTTTTCTTGCTGTCACTTCTCCCAGGGCCAGTATGCACCATCCTGTAATACTTCTCCCAAATGCCCGAACCTCGGAGATGCCACACTGTATGAATTGAGTTAAAAAGCAAAATAATAACAACAAAACAACCCTACACACATAAATCCAAACCAGATTCTTTGTAGGTGGCTCTACAGCTTTGCGGCTTCTCTCCTGGTTACATTTTGCACTATGTAGCAGAGGAAGCTTGCTGCTCAACAGCTGAGGATTTTTCACATGTAAGAATGGTTGTCAAGACTTAGGGATATTCTAGCAAAGTACCTTGCCTGGTCAGGTCAGGAAGCCTGGGATATGGAGAGCACCTGAGGATCAGCAGAGAGAAAAGTTTTCTGTCCCCAGTGCCTGTTAGAGTGTGCCAAATAGGGAGAGCTCAAGGGATGAAAGACTATTTGAAATAGTGTTTTATTTATCTAGATGGAGACACTGGAGGGATGAGAATTTCCCTGACTTTCCTGATCAGAGAGAGGACTGGGAACTGGAATAGTAAGGAAGTGCTTTTAGAAAGTATTGATCCCAAGTAACTCATCTACTTTCTAATTTGAAAGCTTTCCTGTCTTTTTCATTTATGAAATTTAATATTTCAGAGCTTTTTTCTCTTGGGCTCTGATAACGTTTCACTTGATCTTGTCTTGGACCTGAGAGCCTTAGCCCACTTTACCCAGCAAGGTTCATCAGGTTTGGGATTTTTTGTTTGGTGGCTGTTGGAGATCTGTTGCACTGGCCACTTGGTTGCATTGTGTGATGAGCTAAGATTTTACCTGCTCTTGGCTCTTAGCTTTCCTGTCCATGGTATGGTGATCTAATGATGAAAGAATATGCCTGGGCTGTGGCCCATTGATAACTATTCTGTTCTTCAGCATAGAGTTGCAAACTCGGGAGCTGAGTAGCCAGGTTCGTTCTGGGGTATATGCCTATCTTGCTTCATTCCTGCCCTGCAGCAAGGACACCCTCGTCAAGCGTGCTCGAAAGCTTCACCTCTGTGAACAGGTGGGTGACTCTGCAGTGCAACATGTTGGATTTGGGGCCCAGAGGAGGGGTGACTGAGTCTTCACAGATGTCACAGGTGCTGCAGCACTGCCTCTGTGCGATTATTTCTGTAGTGGGTCATCAGTGTAAGAAGAGGTACATAAAACAGATTTTTGATATGTCCTTCTCTCTGCAGGGGGGGCGTCTGAAGGAACCCCTCCAGAAGCTTAAGGAAGCCATTGCCAGGGCAATGCCAGAGCAGATGGCCAAGTACCAGGATGAATGCCAGGCCCATACCCAAGCCAAGGTTGCTAAGTAAGTATGTCCCATCACTCTCATCAGCATTCCCACCTCCTTATCTTAGAGGTCCCAGGAAAAGGGGGACACAAGGGAGGCAGTGGACATAGGAGGAAGTGGTTTTCTTGTGATGACTTTAGGGTCCTGTTTAATTCTGTTCACCCGGTAGGATGCTGGAAGAGGAGAAAGACAAGGAGCAGAAAGAACGGATTTGTTCTGATGAGGAAGAAGATGAAGAAAAGGGAGGCAGGAGGATAATGGGACCCCGGAAGAAATTTCAGTGGAATGATGAAATCAGGTGTGCCCAAACTGGGTCCTTGCCTCATTGGAGGGTTTGTGGGGCCAGTATCTGAGCATGTTCCCGTATTTCTAATGAAGGTTAGAGTCATTTACTTTAATCAGGGCTGGTGAAAGTACATGATTAAAACCTTGAAGAAGCTTTTGGGATGGTTTGAAGTTTCTGACTTCTGCCTATTCCTTAGGGAGTTGCTCTGCCATGTAGTGAAGATAAAATTGGAGAGCTATGATCTGGAGAAGAACAACAAAGTCCATTCCTGGGAAGATTATGTAAAGGTGTTTTTGGATGCTGAGGTCAGACCTCTCTGGCCTAAAGGCTGGATGCAGGCCAGGTGAGTGCCCATGAAGAGCCATATGGTCAGTGTGACGATGAGGTGGAATATTCCTACAGTAAAGAAATATTTTAGTGCTTCTATTGTGTCAGGTCAATAGGATTCCTTCTCACAGGAACCCACTGTCTGGTTGACTCAATTCTAATTTCACATGAGGAATTGGGGGGCATGAGGAATTGAGGCTCCATGCCCTTCCCACCTCAGTCTGCTCTTTCCTGTGTTGAGATGATGGCTCCTACTGGAAGCTAAGAGATGGAAACATCTTAATGTTCTGAACAGAAGTCTAATTTGCAAGTAGCAGGGCTGACTGATTATTGGCGTTAAGTGCCAGACTTCTCATAGGCTGCTTTGTATTATGTAGCTTCCCATGAATAGGCTATATCTGCAATACCCAAAGTTAGCTGGAGCTAGTGTTCTTCTTTAAAAATGTTTGATTGTGGTAAAATATACTTAACATAAAATTTATTATCTTAACCTTTTTTTAAATCCTCATCCTAGGATATTTTTTCCATTGATTTCTAGAGAAAGTAGAAGGGTGGGAGGAGAAAGGAAGGAAGAGAAAGAGAAAGGAAGGGAGGGAGGGAGGGAGGGAGGGAGGGAACATCCATTAAGAGAGAGATATCAATCAGCTATCTCCTGCACACACTCCTCCTGGGGCTGGGGAACCTGCAACTGAGGTATGGACCTGGGAATTGAACTCGTGACCCTTCATTTTGCATGCCAATGCTCTAAACACTGAACAAACCATCCAGGGCCCATCATAATCATTTTTTGAGTACACAGTTCAGTAGTAGTACATACATTGACATAGTTGTGAGACATCACTACCATCTATCTTCATAAATCTTTTCATCTTATAAAACTGAAACTGTACCCATTAAATGATAATTTTATGTTTCCCTCTCCCCATAGACACTTGCAAACATCATTCTACTTTCTGTCTCACTAAATTTGATGACTCTTAAGTATCTCATATAAGTGGAGTAATTCAGTATTTATCTTTTTGTGACTGGCACACTTCACAGCATAATGTCCTCAGGGTTCATCCACGTTGTAGATAGCACAGAATTTCCTTCGTTTTTAAGGCTGAATAACATTCCATTGTATGTATATATCGTATTTTGCTTATCCATTTGTTGATGGATTAGTTGCGTTGCTTCCATATTTTAGCTGTTGTGAATAATGCTGTTACGAACATGGATGTACAAATATATTGAGACCCTACTTTCAATTCTTTGGGTTTATATGTACCCAGAAGGGAAATTGCTGGATGATATCGTAATTCTGTGTTTACTTTCTTGAGGAATTTCCACAGTGGCTATTTTACATTTTCACCAACAGTGCACAGGGTTCCAGTTTCCCCACATCTTCACCTACACTTGTTTATGGTTTATTGTATTGTAGCTGTCCTAATCCAATAGGTATGAGGTGGTATCTCATTGTAATTCTGATTTGCATTTTCCTAATGATTAAGGATATTGAGTATCTTGTTAAGTACTTATTGGCCATTTGTATATCTTTGGAGAAATGTCTATTTAAGTCTTTTGTCAATTTTTAAAAATTTAATCTTTATTGTTGAGATTATTACAACTGTTCCTCTTTTTTCCCCCCACAGCTCCCCTCCAACTGGTTCCCACCCTACCCTCTGCCCTTACCTCCCCACCCACTGTCCTCATTCATAGGTGTATGATTTTTGTCCAGTCTCTTCCTGCACCTCCCAGGAAGACACTAGACAAAAGTCGTACACCTATGGATGAGGACAGTGGATGGGGAGGTAAGGGCAGAGGGTAGGGTGGGAACCAGTTGGAGGGGAGCTATGGGGGGAGGGGAAGAGGAATAATTGTAATAATCTGAACAATAAAGATTTATTTAAAAAATTGTTGAAAGGTTTACAGTTTGGCCGGGGTCACACAGAACGGATTCAAGGCTCAGTGTGATCAAAATGATATTTACTGAGGCACCTGGATGCAGGTGGTCTGACTCGATAAAAAGCCAGCAGTGAACTGGGGAGGGAGCAGGCTTTTTATGCACTTAGGGTGAGCTGCAGACAGGGCTTCAGCTTGACCTAGGTATCAGGACCATGCCCCTGTTGTAGTTGTTTTGCAACCTTTCCCTCTGTCCTTCTGCTGGCACTAGACGTCCTTTCTTGGGGGGTTATGCAGGGGTGATGGTCTTCAGTAATTTCTGTAAAATAACCACTCAAAGGGAGCATGTTTGTGCAAGCTAACAGAATGAGCTTTCCCTTTGACATTTGTTAGATTTTGTAAGGCTCAAGCCTTGTTCTCTCCAGTTAACCCTTTCTCTTGTGAATAGAATTATTCATGTGTAGAAATGCAACTGATTTTTATGTATTGACTTTTTAAAAAATATTTTGTTTATTTTGTTAATCCTCACTGGAGGACATTTTTCCCATTGATTTTCTGAGAGAGTGGAAAGGAGAAAGGGGGAAGGAGGGAGAGAGACAGAGAGAGAGAAACAGAGAAACATTGATGTGAAAGAGACACATCAATTGGTTGCCTCCCACATGCATCCCCACTGGGTTGGGGGTGAACCTGCAACCCAAATTTGTGCCCTTCAGTGAAGTGGGCTGATGCTCTAACCATTAATCACACCAGCCAAGGTTATTTGTTCTTTTTTAATGTCCCCACTTTCTGATTTTGATCATTTGAGTCTTTTTCAAAAAAAAAATATATATTTTATTGATTTTAGAGAGGAAGGGAGAGGGAGAGAGAGAGATGGAAACATCATTGATGAGAGAGAATCATTGATTGGCTGTCTCCAACATAACCCCCACTGGGGATCTATTCCACAACCTAGGCATGTTCCCTGACCAGAATCAAACCTGGCTCCCTTCATTCTGCAGGCTGATGCTCTATCCTGCCAGGGCTTGAGTCTCTTTTTTCATGACTTGAGTGGACTTTATTTTACAGGCAAGAATGCAGCAGATAACGTAAGGGTAATCATTAAACTGAGCTCTCAATGGCAAGGAGACTCATCTGGAAGAGGGCTCAGGCAACCAAAATTTTAAGAGGTACAGGTTTAGGTCTAAGAAGGTGTTCATGGTGTGGTCATGATGCTGGAGATTCTTGTAGTTGATGTTGTCAAACAATTCAGTAGGTGCAGTTGCTCATGCTGACATTTTTGGTAGACTTTGTTTTTTGAGATTCAGTGACAGAGATCCTTGTCACTTTCAATTCTACATAGAGATAAGGTATAGAAGCAAGTGCCTTGTAGAAGCACAGTCTTTAGCGCTCCAGCTTGTCCTTGCTGGAGTAGGAAGGCTATCATTGTAATGACTTGGAGCTGGCAGGGCAGAGGTGCCCAGTAAATTTTATTTAAAATCCATTTTTCAATTATATTTAACATACATTATTATTAGTTCCAGGTGTAAAAGATAGTGATTAGACATTTACATATCTTACAAAGTGATCATCGTATAGTAAGTCTAGTACCATCTGGACACCATACATGATTATTACAATACTAGAGGCTCAATTATTACAATACTAGAGGCTCGGTGCACAAAATTCATGCACAGGGGGCGGAGGATGTCCCTTAGCCCAGCCTGCACCCTTTCCAATCTGGGACCCCCTCAAGGGATGTCTGACTTTCCGTTTAGGCCCGATCCTGGTAGCATCGGACCTAAATGGGCAATCGGACATCCTTCTCACAATCCAGGACTGCTAGCTCTAATTGCTCACCTCCCTGCCTCCCTGACTGCCCCTAACTGCTTCTGCCTGCCAGCCTGATCACCTACTAACCACCACCCTGCCAGCCTAATTGATGTCTAACTGCTCCCCTGCCAGCCTGTTTGCCCCCAACTTCACTCCTCTGCCGGCCTGGTCACTCCTAACTGCCCTCCCCTGCAGGCTTGATCACTCCCAACTGCCCTCCCTTGCAGGGCCTGGAACCTCCCAACAGCCCTCCCCTGCTGGCCATCTTGTGGTGGCCATCTTGTGTCCACATGGGGGCAGGATCTTTGACCACATGGGGGCAGTCCTTCTGTGTGATGGAGTGATGGTCAATCTGTAAATTATTCTTTTATTAGATAGGATAGAGGCCTGGTGCATGGGTAGGGGCCAGCTGGTTTGCCCTGAAAAGTGTCCCAGATCAGGGTGGGAGTTACCTTGGGGTGAGGGGCGGCCTGGGTGAGGTGCCTGTGGAGGTTTGCTGGCCTGCCACATACCCCCAGCAACCCAAGCGGAGGTCCTGGTATCTGGGGTTAATCTATGTCTACAGTTGAAACTTTGTAGCCTGGAGCAAAGTCAAGCCTTCTGCTCGCTGGGGCGGCAGCCATTTCTGTTTGAAACTTTGTAACCTAGAGTGGAGGGTTAGGCAGCAAAGGCAGGCTGAAAGCTTGGCTTCTTCCTTTGCCAGGGAAATCCAAGCCTCTGTTCTCTCCAGCTCATTGGCTGCTGCCATTTCTGTATTTTTTATAATTGAAACATTGTAACATTGAGTGGAGGGGAGGCCTAGGCACACAACAGCAGGCAGAAAGCTTGGCTTCCTCTGTTGCCGAGGAAACCCAAGCCTTCCTCCTGCTCTCAGTGGTGGCAGCCATCTTGGTTGGGGTTTATTTGCATAATCTGCTCCTGATTGGCTGGTGGGCGTGGCTATGGGTGTGAATTGTGGGTGTGGTGAAAGTATGGT
The DNA here is from genome assembly GCA_027563665.1 of Antrozous pallidus. Taxonomy (NCBI): domain Eukaryota; kingdom Metazoa; phylum Chordata; class Mammalia; order Chiroptera; family Vespertilionidae; genus Antrozous; species Antrozous pallidus. The sequence continues at coordinate 105,372,887 of CM050512.1, read as the reverse complement.
CAAATTTGCATATTATTCTTTTTTTTACTTTATTATTCAGTTTATTAATTACATTTTCCCCCAATAGCTCCACTCTACCCAGTACCCATCCCACCCTCCGCCCTTACCTCCCCGCCACTGTCCTCTCCCATAGTTGCATGATTTTTGTCCAGTCTCTTGCCGTACTTCCCACACCCTTTTTCTCACCAAGAATTGTCAGTCCATTCCCTGTCTATGCTCATGATTCTGTTCTATTCCCCATTTTATCCTGTTCATCAGGTTGTTAATTCACTTGATTTTTAGATTCATTTGTTGATAGATGTGTATTTGTTCATAATTTTTATTTTTACGTTTTTCTTCTTTCTCTTTTTAAAGACTACCTTTCGGCATTTCATATTATACTGGTTTGGTGGTGATGAACTCCTTTAGCTTTTTCTTATCTGCGAAGCACTTTATCTGACCTTCAATTCTGAATGATAGCTTGCTGGGTAGAGTAATCTTGATTGTAGATTCTTGCTATTCATCATTTTGAATATTTCTTGCCACTCCCATCTGGCCTACATTGTTTCTGTTGAGAAATCCATATGGGTGCTCCCTTATAGGTAACTAACTGTTTTTCTCTTGCTGCTTTTAATATTCTCTCTTTGTCTTTTGCTCTTGGCATTTTATTTTTAATTTTTTTTTCTTTTTAAAAAAAATATATTTTACTGATTTTTTACAGAGCGTAAGGTAGAGGGATACAAAGTCAAAAACATCGATGAGAAAGAGACATCGATCAGCTGCCTCTTGCACGCCCCCTACTGGGGATGTGCTAGCAGCCAAGGTACATGCCCTTGCTGGAATCGAACCCAGGACCCTTCAGTCCGCAGTCCGACACTCTATCCACTGAGCCAAACTGGTCTCAGCTTGCTCTTGGCATTTTAATTATGGTGTGTCTTTTTGTGTCCTCTTTGGATTCCTATAGTTTGGGGTTCGGTGCACTTCTTGGACTTTTAAGTCAATTTCTTTCACCAGGTGGGGGAAGTTTTCGGTCACTGTTTCTTTAAATAGGTTTTCATTATCTTGCTCTCTCTCTTTTTTTGGCATCCTTATAATTTGGATGTTGGTATGCTTGAGGTTGTCCCAGAGACCTCTTATACTATCTTCAATTTTTTGGATTCTTTTGGCTTCTTGCTTTTCTGGCTGAGTGGATTTTGCCTCTTTGTATTGCAAATCTTTAACTTGATTCTCGTGGTCCTCTAGACTGCTTTTAGGTCTTTGTAAAATATTTTTTATTTCAGTCAGTGTATGCTTAATTTTTGGTTGGTCCTTTCTCATATCCCGAAGGTATCATTAAGTTCATTGGTCTTTTCTAGGAGCCTCTTAAAAAACCTTATAACCATGGTTTTGAAATCTATGTCTAGTTGTTTTTTTCCCCTCCATTTCTTTCAAAAGCAATTTCTTTCCATGTCTCTTCATTTTGGCTGCTTCCCTGAGTTGGTCGATTAGCTTTGTGTGGTAGATGTCCTCTAGGGGACAGTGGCTCAGCCTCCCCAGTTACCTGAGGTGGATACTCTTGCTGTAGCCCTTTATGGGTTGCACAGTCTTGTTGTAGTTAAGCCTAGATTATTGTTGTTAGCACTAGGAGGATTTGACCTCCAGGCCAATTGGCTGTGAGGATCAGCTGTGTTTATACACTGTGAAAGCCATTGTGCTCAGGTTGGATGGGCGGAATCCCCCAGCTGAGCAGGCAGCCTTGATTTTCCATCAGCTCTGCCCTATGTGCCACTTGGGTCTCTGTGCCTGGTGGTAATGGCTGCAGGCACCTCTGAGACAAAGCTGCTGCCAAGCTCTACCTGCTGCCAGACAATTCAGCCTCTCCTCAAATGAGTCTGCACATCCAAAGTCTCACCCAAGGTTGTAAAACAATGCAGACCAGTGGTTTCCCTTCTTTCTTTCTTTTCTTTTTTCTCGCGAAGGAGAGAGCAAGTCATGAGTCCTCTCTGTGCGCTCGCGCACTTCTGCAGGCTTGTGGACCTCTTCAGCGCCTGAGTTTCAGCATGCTTCCTCCTTACTGTCCAGTTTCACCCTGTATGAGTGAGAGTTCCCTGGACCTCTCCCGGAACTGGGGAATCAGTGCAGTGGGACGGCTTTGTCTCCCTCCTAGTTTGAGAAAACCAGCTGGGTTTGCAGCCACTTGTCCTTTCCGTTCATGCGCAGCTCCGAACCTCTGACTCCTTGCGTATTTGCAACTCTGCCCTCCACAGCTCCTCTCAGTCACAGTGTTTTATTTGTGGAATTTCCACTCGGCCAGCTTTCTGGTGATTCTGGATGATGTCTGTTCTGTTGTTTAGTTGTAGTTTTGAAATTATTGTGTGGGCAGTAGGATAGATCTTTACCTATGCTGCCATCTTGGTTCCTCCCCAGGATGTTCTATTTTTAATTTTTTGAGGAACCTTCATACTGTTTTCTAATGATTGCACCAATTTAGAATCCCCGAATTCAGTTTGCTAATTGCTAAATGAGGGTTCCTTTTTCTCCTTTGCCAATCAAGGAGTGAGGATATTTTTCCCATTTAATAAATATATTTTTATTGATTTCATAGAGGAAGGGAGAGAGAGAGAGACAGACAGACATCAGGAATGAGATGGAATCATTGATAGGTTGCCTCTAGTACACCCCACACTGGGGTTTGAGCCCACAGCCTGGGCATATGCCCTGACTGGGAATTGAACTTTGATCGCCTGATTCATAGGTTGACACTCAACCACTGAGCCATGCCTGCTGGGCTCCATTGATTTTTACAGTGGAAGAGAGGGATAAAGGGAAGAAAGAGAAATATCTGTGTGACAGATACATCTATTGGTTGCCTCCCACATGTGCCCCAACCAAGGGCAGATATTGGGCCTACAACCCAGATATGTGCCCTTGACTGGGAATTGAACCTGCAACCCTTTGGTGTGTAGGCCGATGGTCTTACCACTGAACCATGCTGGCCTTGGGGTTCTGTCATTATTTTCTCAAATAGGTTTTTTTTCTTTTTAATTTAATCTTTATTGTTCAGTTTATTAATTACATTGTTCACCCCTTTTTCCCCCTATAGTTCCTCTCCACCCAGTACCCATCGCACACTTCCTCCTTAACTCCCCCACACTGTTCTCTCCCATAGGTGCATGATTTTTGTCCAGTCTCTTGCTGCACCTCCCACACCCCTTTTCTCCCCAAGAATTGTCAGTCCATTCACTCTCTATGCCCATGATTCTGTTATATTCACCAGTTTATCCTGTTCATCAGATTTTTAATTCACTTGATTTTTAGATTCATTTGTTGATAGATGTGTATTTGTTGTTCATAATTTTTATTTTTACCTTTTTCTTCTTCTTCATAAAGAATATCTTTTGGCATTTCATATAATACTGGTTTGGCAGTGATGAATTCCTTTAGCTTTTTCTTACCTGCAAAGCACTTCATCTGACCTTCAATTCTGAATGATAGCTTTGCTAGGTATAGTAATCTTGGTTGTAGATTCTTGCTATTCATCACTTTGAATATTTCTTGCCACTCCCATCTGGCCTGCATCATTTCTGTTGAGAAATCAGCTGACAATCTGTATGGGTGCTCCCTTGTGCTTCCTCTCTTGGTGCTTTTAATATTCTCTCTTTGTCTTTTGCTCTTGGCATTTTAAATATGGTATGTCTTGGTGTGGTCCTCTTTGGATTCCTATAGTTTGGGGTTCGGTACGCTTCTTGGACTTTTTTTTTTAACATTTAATTTTTATTTTTTTTTTGAAGTATAACTTATATTTAATAGTAGTACATGTTTTCTTTCCCCCCCTCCCCATTATCCTCCCCCAAGCTTCCCCTACCCCCCAGCACATGTCCCCACCCACTCCCCTCCCCGCCCCAGTGTCTTTCATTCATTGGTTATGCTCATATGCATGCATACAAGTCCTTCGGTTGATCTCCCCCGGTATTCACCTCCCATCCACTCAAGCCTTCCCCCTGTAGCTTGACAGCCTGTTCAATGCCTCCCTACCTCTATATCAATCACTCTCCCCTGTTTCTTTTCTTCAAAAATATCTTGCTTCTGCATACTAGAAATAAATGTATAAGAACAAAAAATGTTTCAGGCTCAGTTTCAATGTCCAACTGTTCTGAGTCCCAGTTTCAGTGTCAAATAATTCTTTATGTGTACATGTCAGCAATGGTATCCAGATGGTGGCCACATCATGGCAATGCAAGATCCATCTTCTCTGGTTTGGTCTTGGGCTGCCTGCAGCCATGCACAGCTGCCAACTGCTAGCATGGCAAGGTGTTGGCAATGTCCCCATCTCTGGACCATTTTCGTGACTGGAACAGATCCATCAGTTCCTCACAGTCGTAGGAACCCACATGGTCTTGGAGTTGTTCTCTTTCCGTGGCGGAGCACAGGATTCCTCGGAATCCGCTTCTGCACCAACTAGGAACCGATGTTGGGGGCCGGGGGGGGGGGGGGGGGGGCGGGTCTCAGCTGCCCAGTGGGTCGCTTCTTGGACTTTTAAGTCAATTTCTTTCACCAGGTGGGGGAAGTTTTCGGTCACTGTTTCTTCAAATAGGTTTTCATTATCTTGCTCTCTCTCTTTTTCTGGCACCCCTATAATTCAGATGTTGGTATGCTTGAGGTTGTCCCAGCAGCTCCTTACACTATCTTCAATTTTTTGGATTCTTTTTGCTTCTTGCTTTTCTGGCCGAGTGGATTTTGCCACTGTGTATTTCAAATCTTTGAGTTGGTTCTTGTGGTCCTCTAGATTGCTTTTAGGTCTTTGTATAATATTTTTTACTTCAGTCAGTGTATGCTTAATTTCTAGTTGGTCCTTTTTCATGTCCTCATAGGTCTCATTCATTTCTGTGTAGGTCTCATTAAGTTCTTCGGCCTTTTCTAGGAGCCTCTTGAAAAACCTTATAACTGTGGTTTTGAACTCTATATTCAGTTGTTTTTTTCCCCCCTTCATTTCTTTCACATCAAATTTCTTTCCATGTCTCTGCATGGTGGCTGCTTTCCTGAGTTGGTCGATTAGTTTTGTGTGGTAGCTGTCCTCTAAGGGACAATGGCTCAGCCTCCCTGGTTACCTGAGGTAGATACTCTTGCTGCAGCCCTTTATGGGTTTCACAGCCTTGTTGAAATTAAGCCTAGATAATTGTTGTTAGCACTAGGAGGATTTGACTTTCAGGCCAATTGGCTGTGAGGGTCAGCTGTGCTCAGGTTGGATGGGCAGAGTCTCCGGGCTGAGCAGGCAGCGTCAGCTCTGCCCTATGTGCCACCTGGGTCTCTGTGCCAGGTGGTAATGGCTGCAAACACCTTTGAGAGAAAGCTGCCACCGAACTCTACCCGCTGCTGGGCAATTTAGCCTCTCCCCAAATGAGTCTGCACGCCCAAAGTCTCACCCAGTGTTGTAAAACAATGCAGTCCAGTGGTTTCCCCAATGAGAGAGCAAGTCACGAGTCCTCTCTGCACACTTGCGCACTTTCTGCTGTTCCCAAGTTTCCGCTCACTCTCCACAAGCTCGCCCCCTCCACAAGTTCGCAGACCGCAGCGCCCGAATTTCAGCGTGCTTCTCTACTGTCCAGTTTCACCTCATATGAGTGTGGGTTCTCTGGACCTCAGAACTGGGGAATCAGTGTAGTGGGACGCCTCTGTTTGCAGCCGCCCTCCCTCTCTGCTTTCTCGTGTGCGCGCGCAGGGCTCCAAACCTCTGACTTCATGCGTATCTTCAATGCTGCCCTCCGCCACTCCTCTGAGTCACAGTGTCCTATCTTTATTTTTATTTGTGGGATTTTCACTCAGCCAGCTTTCCGGTCATTCTGGATGAAGTTTGTTCTGTCGTTAAGTTGTAGGTTTGAAATTGCTGTGTGGGGCAGCAAGATAGGTGTTTACCTATGCCGCCATTTTGGTTCCTCTCTCAAATAGGTTTTCAATGTCTTGTCTTTTTTGTTTTTTAATCCTCACCCAAGGATATTTTTTCCATTGATTTCTAGAGATAGTGGGACAGAAAAGTTAGAAGGAGAGAGAAAGAAAGAAACATCAGTGTGAGAGACATTGATTGGTTGCCTCCTGCATGTGCCCCTACCAGGACTGGGAACCTGCAACCAAGCTGTGTGCCCTGGACCTGGAATTGAACCTGAAACCCTTTGGTCCAAGGGCTGATACTCTAACCACTGAGCCAAACCAGTCAGGGCAGTTTTCAATTTCTTACTCCCTCTTCTCCTTCCAGCACCCCATGATGTAAATGTTGGTACCTTTGAAGTTGTCCCAGGGGCTCCTTACACTGACTTTATAATTTTCAATTCTTTTCTTTTTGCTCTTTTGATTGGGTGGGGTTTTTTTTTGTTTTGTTTTGTTTTTTGCTTCCTCATATCATATACCGAATCGTTGATTTGATTCTCGGTATCCTCTTACTCTACTGTGGATTCCCTGTAAACTATCCTTCATTTCTGACTTGTCTTTTTTATGTTGTTGATGTTCTAAGTTCCTTGAAGTTCTCATTAGTTTTTTGAGCATCCTTATAAGTATTGTTTTGAATTCTTTTCTGGTAGTTTGCTTGTTTCCATTTCATTTAATTCTTTTTCTGGAGATTTCTTCTGTCCTGTCATTTGTTTGTCTCTGCATTTTTTGCTGCTTCCCTGTCTTTGTTTCTATGTATTAGAGCTGCTGTGTCTCCTGGAATTGATAAAGTGGCCCTGTGTAGTAGGTATTCTGTAGGGCCCTGTAGCTCAGCCTCTTTGGTCACCTGAGCTGGGTACTCTAGGTGCATCCTTATGGGCTGTGTGCACAGCCTTGTTGTAGTTGATTGCTGTTGCTATCACTGGGAGGGATTGATCCCAATCCAATTGGCTTTGAAGGCCATCTGTGACTCCAGCAGAAGAGCTGCTGTGCAGATGCCCCTATGGAGCAGGACTAGCTTCAGTGTGGCTTTGGTGCTCACTGAGTCCACCTCTTAAGTGTGTCACTTCTGGATGTGGTAGGGTTGTAATCTGGTATAATCAGTGGTGCAGTGGCTCTGGGGGCCTCCTGGGAGGTACAAAGTCAACACTGCCTGTGCCCTGCCTGGGGCCACTGACAAGAGCTACAGAGCCATCTGCAGATGGCTGCTACTTGTAATGGGCTTGGAGGTGCCCAGGAGACACCAAACTGTGAATCAAGGTAGGCTGCTGCTAGTGTTAGGCAAGGGGCCACCTATCGAGAAGTATAAGGCATGCTGAGGCCAGCTGCTGCTTTTTTTGCAGGTTTTTTTTTTTTAAACACATTTGTTGCTGGCCACCATGGCTCAATGGTTGAGTGTTGACTTATGAACTAGAAGGACACAGTTCAATTTCCAGGAATTGGAGCCCGGATTGTGGACTTCATCCCCAGTGTGGGGCATACAGGAGGCAGCTGATCAATGATTCTCTCTCATCATCGATGTTTCTATCTCTCCCTCTCCCTTCCTCTCTGAAATCAACAAAAATATTTTTTAAAGGAAAGCAACTGGTAATATTAAAAAAAAATTTAAAACCATATGTTTGTCATTACCAAAAAGAGACATCTTTAAAACCTCATGCTGCATAGAAAATGCAGATAGCTCTAGTTACCTGGTCAACAGACAGAAAGCAAGCACTTAAGGTCTTCAACTTTAATCTTTTGTTCATTCCTTATTACTGGAATTTTATTTCATGCATTTCTTCTTATTGGATGACTAAACCAGATGGTAGAGAGGGTAAGCATGCATTTACTCAGCCCTAGAGAGCAAATTCTCAGCTGGTGGATCGACTGCATTTGTCTCTTTGCCATCTTGTGGTTTAGGGTTTTCTGACCGCTTGCTTCAGTAATTGAAGTGTGGCAGTACCAGCTTTGAGGTGGCTGCTACCTTCCTGGATTTTCCTTATCTTCTTCAGTGCCATCTTCTCTAGGCATTCTTTGGCAAGGAAGGACCCTGTGAAATCATGGTCTATAGTCCCGATATGTAGTCTGACTCACTGGTCTACCTTATTCACCTGCACCCTCGTTTTCAGCACCCTCCATTACTTATCCACAGGAAGGTTGAATATTGTGGGCAGTGCCCAAAGGGTCTCCATATAGAGTACAGTGGTAATCATCACCAGGGGTAGGGCTGCATGGGATAGGGCCAGTGCTGTTGGGCCTGGCCTTCAGGAGGCCTCTCCTATCCCTCATTCTTTTCCCCACTTTCACTATTCTGGTAATTGCATGGAGGACCCCTGTGACGTGCATAGTGTCTGTAATGGTTATGGTCTGCTGCATATTTACTGCCATCAGGGCCTGTAACATGTGCTGCCTTCATAACCTTTCTCCTTCAACAATGTCAAACTTCAGTCTCTCTATATCCTACACTGCAAAGGTACTTCCTGGGGTTCTTCTTTATGGCAACCTTGTGTGCAAATGCATCTTCCTTGGGTGTCATTCCTGTTGATGAAATTATATCCGTTTCTTACATTGAACCATTTTACTGATTCTAAAACCTTTGTTGCAATAAGCTTCTTGCCCCAGTGATGTGAGGCTGCCCTAGCTGTCACCCACTGCCTGTTGTGCTGGGCTTGGTGTTGGCAGTGCTGGAAGGGGGTAGAGGGGATACTGCTAGGTCTTAGCTTTCCTGCTCATGGTTATGGTGATGGTAATTGGGACCGGCTGCAGCAGCTATGGTTCTCCCAGGGTATGATGATAACTAGCTCTGTGGTGGTGGTGGGGCTGGTCAAGGGTCCCTGGGGTCCACTTTCAACTACCACTTGAACTTGAACTCTCTTTTAAAAATTATTATTTATTTACTTATTTTTATCACTGTAGGTTGTGTGCAAACAAGAAGCCTGAAGTGTAGATTAATGTTTTCTTAAATCTTTTCTCAGCTTTTCCTTGGATATGCATAGTCACTTTCTAATTTTACCCATGTATGCAGTTGTTTTGAATGTCCTAGTGCAGTGATCAGCAAACCATGGCTCTCGAGCCACATGCAGCTCGAGAGCCATGGTTTGCTGTTCCGTTGACTAAGTTTGCTGACTATCATATACTACCCTTTACCTCTTTGCACACAATATGCCACAATTGCCTAATTCTCACAGCTTCCAACTACAAGGTAACATTTAGTCTAGTCCAGTGGGCAGGAAACTCATTAAGTCAACAGAGCCGTGGTTTGCCGACCACTGTTCTAGTCTTTAATGTTTGGTTTCTAAAAGGGGAAAATTGAAAAATGGTGTTAAAAAAAAAAAGGCACTGGCCCTTTAAATCTCCTAGAAGTCACTTGAACCCGAGGTGCAGAGGTTCACGTCGGTGGGAAGAGAAACAACAACAATGGCTGCTCTCTATGAACAGAAGGAGCAATCAATAATTAGAGCACAAATACTGATAGTTGTAGGAGAAGGTCCTTTTGCTCACCCTAGTTCCTGCAAGCTACTTCGGGAACAGGTGCACAGCTATGGGTTAAGGGTTGGGTAGTTGCTACTGTGCTAAAAGCTGAAATAACTCCACAATTTACCCCCAAGCCTTCCCTTGGAAGGTGCTACCTTTGATCAGTCTATAGAGTTCCAAAATACTTATTTCAGAGAGATTCTGCCAGGGCAGTTGTTGTCCAGGATAGGGAAAGGATTAATGTTGGTGCTTTCTACTCTGCCAACTTCCCAGAATCCTCCTCTGGAGCTTATGTTCTTGATTGGACCTTACTTTTTGTCAGTTGGACAAATCATGGAGCCTTTTCTTGTTTCAGTATCCCATCTGTAAATGGGATTGTTCTTCTCTCCTTAGAGATTAGACTTTTTTAAAAAATATATTTTATTGATTTTTTTGCAGTATAATTTATATTTAATAGTAGTACATATGTTTTCCTTTCCCCCTCATATCCTCCCCCCAGTCTCCCTTACCCCCCAGCACATGTCCCCACCTGCCCCCCTCCCCAGTGTCTTTCATTCATTGGTTATGCTCATATGCATGCATACAAGTCCTTCGGTTGATCTCCCCCAGCATCCGTCTCCCATCCACCTCAACCTTCCCCCTGTAGGTTGACAGCCTGTTCAAGGCCACCCTGCCTCTATATCAATCACTCTCCCCTGTTTCTTTTCTTCAAAAATATCTTGCCTTTGCATACTAGAAATAAATGTATAAGAACAAAAAATGTTTGAGTGTCAGTTTCAATGTCCAACTGTTCTGAGTCCCAGTTTCAGTGTCAAATAATTCTTTATGTGTACATGTCAGCAATGGTATCCAGATGGTGGACACATCGTGGCAATGCAAGATCCATCTTCTCTGATTTGGTCCTGGACCGCCTGGAGCCATGCACAGCTGCCAACTGCTAGCATGGCAAGCTGTTGTCAGTGTCCCCCATCTCTGGACCATCCTCGTGACTGGAACAGATCCGTCAGTTTCTCACAGTCGTAGGAACCCACATGGTCTTGGAGTTGTTCTCTGAAAACACACAAACACATTGTCGACCAAAAGTTAACAATGGGATCCTCTCTGCAAAATAGACTTGGGATTCTTTTTATTTTTGCCTAAATGATTTTCCTTTGGCTTATTTTGACACCATGTCTGTTTTTTCATTGGTGTCCTGCTGTTGGCTTTACAAATGGAATTTTCTTTTCTGGAGTAAGAATTTTCTACATGTATTTTACTTATAGGATATTTTTCCTTACATGATATTACCCCACTGTCCCCCTCCCCCCCCTTTTTTTTTTTGATTAATGGAGGCTTTTGGAAATTTTATATTACAATCTTGGTAATTTTAAATTTTAATTTTTGAACACAAATATTACTGCTTTAGGTTCTTTGGATGTTAGGCAATTTTACAGTGAGATGAACTACTAATAGATATTTTAGTTAATGTTTTAGGAAAAGCTTTTTGTCCAGTACACTTAGATTTTCTTGAGTATTCACTTATTTCACTTGGCCAATTTAAATTAATCTGAAAACTTGATTACTATTTTACTGTCAATTTTAATACTCAAGCAGAAATCTTAGTTTACCCTGTGAATATTAGTGGAAAGGAATATTTGCATTTTTGAGTAGGTCCTGAACATTCCTGGTAATAATAGACTGAATTTAGATATAGAGCAGCTATTGCTGGCCGAGTCTCTGTCTGCCACCTGGGTCCCAGTCTGAGTTGTTGTGGGAGGCAAAGCAGCTGTGGGGGTAGGAGACCTCCCTCAGAAGGGGTGAGAATTCAAGCCCCTGCAAGGTTTGTGGATGAGGGTCTGTGCCCCACCTCTGTTGACCTTTTAGTTCTCTCCTGTTGGCCCCTCTGCAACTGTGCCTGTCTTAGGTTGTGAGATTAGGCTTTTGAAGGTATGAAGGGAAGGGCATAAAGATCATTTTGAGTTTCTCTGGAAAGAGACATACTTTTGGGTCAATCCACATTTTACTCCTAGAAGATGAGAATGGGCATCAAGGAAAGCACTCTATCTTTAGGGGAAACATCACTAAGAGAGGTTTGGATGTAGAACCATAGCTTTTTTTTTTTTAATTAATATGATTTTATTATTTTAGAGAGGGAGAGAGAAAGAAACATCAACATTGATTGGCTGCTTCTTGCAAGCAACTCCACTGGAGATTGAACCCGCAACTCGGGCATATGCCCTCCTGACCAGGAATTGAACTGAGCTATTGGCCAGGCGAGCCATTGCTTTTTGGTAAATCTTGGACTCTTGCCTTTCAGGTGGCCAACACATCCACTTCTGATCTTCTCACCAGCAGTGAAGTCACTAGTGCTCTGACATTTAATGAGTAATAGTTACTGAGTATCAGGGAGGGTAGGGTGCTCTAGAAATAAGATCTCTGTTTTCAGGGGGTTTATGCAAACTCCACCCTGTTATCTGCTTGTTTCAGGACTCTGTTTAAGGAGAGCAGACGAGGCCATGGGCACCTGACATCAATCCTGTGAGTGTCTCAGTATTTTCATTTCTCAAGACAACTGCCATTTTTATCTCTTGGTGGATCTCCTCTAAACCTTTTCTCTGTTCATTCTTTTGTTTAGGGCCAAGAAGAAAGTAATGGCTCCTTCCAAAATCAAGGTGAAGGTGAGTCAGCCTGTTCAGTTCATGTACCATCTGTTCTCTCTCTCCAGCCATGCTCATTGAAACCTTTTGAATGAAAATGGCAACGCATTGAACTTTGCTGCTCTGGGGAACAACTCTTCAGGATGGTATTCTTGAGGTTGTACCAAGAAGCAGGCCAGGTTCACCAGAGGGGCCTTGGGGTGTTGGCAGGGCAGAAACCTGAGCTAGGGCACTTAGTACCCTCCATCCTCAGGTCTAGGAAGCAGTACCCACCTGGCCAGTTCCCAAGGTTGTTGTGGGATTAAATGAAGTCTTCCTGACAGCTGTCTGAGGCATGAAAAGCCCTGCAAATGTGAGGGTATTATACCGTGATAAGGGTATTTTTTGGAAGAACACACTCCTAGCCAAGTGTGGGTTAGCCTGGAGGTACAACAGAAAGGACAGATGGCTTTGTTGAGTTTAAGTAGCAGAAATGAAAGGAAGTACGATGATTAAAGAATAGAGACTGAAAAGAGACATACTGTGGGTCAATCCACATTTTCCTCCTGGAAGATGTGAAGGGGCATCAAGGAAATCACTCCTGCCTTCAGGGGAATCGTCACTGAGAGAGGTTTGGATGTAGAACCATAGTTTTTTTTTTTTAGTGTTTTTTTTTTTAATTAGTATGATTTTATTATTTTAGGGAGGGAGGGAGAAAGAAACATCAATGAGAGAGAAACAACAACAGGACAGTTGTTGTTTCTGCTTAGATATTGCAGAAACCTCTCAATCTAGTAGAAATTGCTATTTTACTAAAATTTTGTCAATTCCTGAGGCTTTCTAGTGCCCTTAATCATACCAGAACTGTCTGGGTGAATAAGCTATATACATTGTTTATTTCTAAGTATCTGTTGAGCTCCTGCAATGTCTCAGGCACACTGCAGTTAGCACTTAGATAGCTCCCATTTTTATCCTATGAAAGGACTTTTCTTTTGAACCCCCTGGGGAGACAGGTGCTAAGAAAAATCAAGGAGGAAAATAAAATTAGTTCAAGGCAGTTTTCATGCCATGCTTTTTTTTCTGATTATAGTTAGGAGCATTCTGAGATAGTGTGTGTGCCAGCAGAAAGAGTGTTTTTGCTCAAGTCTTGTATTTTTTGTATTTTTTTCAAAAACAGAGAAAAGAAGCATTTCTCTGTGGGTTCATGTGTGCTTAGCAACAGAACATGCTTGGGTAAGCCCAGGCCCAGCCAGATGGATGTGTTCACGACTACACAGCCCTGTCACCTATGCTTGTCCCCTTATTTGTGATTATATAGGAAGGCCTGATTCTTGGGACTTTGTGGTATTCTCACGCATGCATTCTTACAATAGGACCAATATTGGCATCTTTGGGCATTTCTTAACATCAGCATTTCTACTTTCCTTTAGGAATCATCTATTAAACCTGATAAAAAGGTTTCCGTCTCATCAGGCCAGATTGGCGGCCCCCTGGCTTTGCCTTCAGAACACCCAGGAGGAGGCCTGAACTCTGGAGCTGCAAACAGGGAGCTATCGAACCAGGCTTTGGGTAGCCAAAAGAATCCTGTTCCTGTCAGCCTGGAGAATTCGTTGGATGGAGACTTGATCCATAATTCAGCCGCCTCATTGGAGGCTGTGTCCAAGGAACTTGCTGCTCTGAACAGCAGAGCAAGTGGGAGCTCCGAGTTCACATTGCCTGCATCCTCGAAAGTGCCTGCAGAGAAAGTTGCAGGTGTTTTATGTACGGAAGAAAAAAGGAACTTTACGAAGACTAGCCCTTCTGTCCCACCACCCTCCAGCTCTCTGCAATCACCCCTCAATTTTCTGGCTGAACAGGCTCTGGCACTGGGGCAGTCCTCTCAGGAGAAAAAACCAGAGAGTTCTGGCTATAAAGAGCTATCCTGTCAGGTTTCCCTGAGCAAGAGCCTGCCAGAAGGGCACCAGTCCAAAGCAAAACACCATGGTTTGCCACGGACGTCTCATGCACCCCAGACAGCAGCTCCTGTGCCTGGCCCCCAAGTAAAAGTCTTTCATGCAGGCACTCAACAACAAAAGAGTTTTACGCCCCCAGCTCCATTTATCAGTAAGCTCCAGGGCCCAAAGCCTTCTTCCCCACAGTGTCATCGTTCCCTCATCCAGCTTGTGAAGACGGCAGCCAAAGGCCAGAGCTTCCATTCCTCCACACCAGCCTCTTCAGGAGGCACGCCAGCCTCCAGCAGCAGTTCTCATAAGACCCCAGCCTTGTCCTCCGCTGCCCTGAGCCATCCAGCAAAACAGCACTCAGCCAGCTCCTCAGGGCCATCTTATAAGAATAGCCCCTTTGCCGGCTCTGTCTCCAAACATGGGATTTCTTCTGGCAGCTCTTCTGTAGGAACACCAGTCCAGAGCTCCACTTCCGGGAATCTGCTCCCCGGTGCACAGCCTGCCTCTACAGGACAGCCTGCCAGCCGACCTGTCCCAGGCTCTGCAGTGAAAAAACCACCTGTTTCCCAGAAGCTGACCCTGGTGGCCCCTCCAGGGGGTCCAAGTGGAGATTCTAGTGGTGGGACCCAGGGAGTGGCCAAGTTACTGACCTCCTCCCTGAAGCCCAGTGCAGTTAGCAGCGTGACATCGTCTACCTCCTTGCCAGTGAGTATCTTGGTGTAGCAGCCACCTCATGGGTCTTGTGGAGAAGGCCACCTGCCTTACCCTGGTCAGACAGATCTGAAACTGGAGGGTAGGAACAGTAAACTCAGAAACCATAAGGACTGGCTTCCTGTTTTCCTGTCTTGTCTTTTTTGTTGGCATGAATCCCAAGAGAGCCTGAAACTTCTTGGAGGATGAGTAGAGAGAAAGAACTGCTCAGCACTGTGTTTGCAGGGAGACTATGAATCTAGAACAGTGGTTCTCAACCTTTATAATGCTGTGACCCTTTAATACAGTTGTCATGTTGTGGTGACCCCCAACCATAAAATTCTTTTTTTTAATATACATTTTATTGACTTTTTTAAAGAGAGGAAGGGAGAGGAATAGGAAGTCCAAAAACATCGATGAGAGATAAACATCAATCAGCTGCCTCTTGCACACTCCATACTGGGGTTGTGCCCACAACCAAGGTACATGCCTTTGACCGGAATCGAACCTGGGACCTTTCAGTCCGCAGGCTGATGCTCTACCCACTGACCCAAACCAGTTTCGGCCATAAAATTTTCATTGCTACTTCATAACTGTAATTTTGCTACTGTTATGAATCATAATGTAAATATCCGTGTTTTCCAATAGTCTTAGGTGACCCTGCTAGCGGTTCGACCCACAGGTTGAAAACCGCTGATCTAGAAGGTGAGGAATGAGCCACAAAACTTTCCTTTCATGGTCTCCTTCCTGTCTCATCTCTCCAGATGAGGTAGTGAAATTAATACTACCTATCAGATCATTAGTTATGTAGAGATGTTCATACAATAGAAAAATGAGTACCTACTAAAAGTGATTTTCCCAATTGGGTTTTGAAGGGCTCTGCAGGTCAGACAAAGGTGATCTGACAGAGTGCAATGAATGGCTGGTGAGGTCTGCCTATAGGAATTAACAGAAACTGGGTGCAGGTTGGGGAAATGGGAGAGAGTATTTTTCCCCCTACTATGTGAAACGACTATTTGGTTGCAAAGAAAAAACTTTAGAAAGGTATGTTCTGCCCTAGCAAGTTTGGCTCAATGGATAGAGCGTTGGCCTGGGGACTGTAGGGTCTCTGATTTGATTTTGGCCAAGGGTACGTGCTTAGGTCCCTGGCTTGATCCCCAGTAGGGGGAGTACAGGAGGCAGCCAATCAGTGGTTCTCTCTCATCATTGATGTTTCTATCTCTCTCTCCCTCTCCCTTCCTCTCTAAAATCAATAAAATGTATTTTTAAAAAAGTATGTTCAGTGAAGTCTCACCTGCTTCTGCCCTATTTCTGTCACCCAGCACAAGGTACCAATGTCCCTTAGTTCCCAGGATTTTCTAAAAACAAAGATTATTACATACAAATGTGTGTGTGTGGCTTATGTATATAAAAATACACATATTTGTACATACCTACATTTGTGGATGTCTATATATAATATTCTTCCCTTTCTTGCACAAGGGAGGCATATTCAACATCCTGCTTTTAAAAAAATATATTTTTTTATTGATTTCAGAGAGGAAGGGGGAGGAAGAGAGAAACATCAATGATGAGAGAGAATCGATTGGCTGCCTCCTGCACGTCGGGATCAAGCTCGAAAGCCCTTGACCGGAATTGAACCCGGGACCCTTCAGTCCACAGGCCGATGCTCTATCCACTGAGCCAAACTGGCGAGGACTTAAAATCCTGCTTTTTAAAGTGAACACTGTCGTAGGGGGCATATTGGGCCAGTTTAGAGACTATCCTCTTTGGGGCTGCAGACTAGGTTTCCTGCATAAGGAACAGTCGATGTCCCCACCCTGTGTATTGACAGGTTTGGTTTGTGAGCAGGCCATGGACAGGCTGGAGCTCTGATTCTTTTGTGTGTTTCATCCCCAGAAAGGAACAAGTGGGGCTGTGCTACTGACCAGCTCATCGCCCTTAAATCTGCTATCCTCATCCTACAAGACAGGCAGCCCAAAGCTGCCTGGAGCTGTGAACTCAAACTCCCTGGGGATCATCTCTCCGTTTCCTCTCCGTGTGCTGTCCTTTAGCGCCGACTCCTCTCCCAAAGCAGGGGTCTCCAAGGATGCCATCGTTACGGGCCCTGCCCCTGGGACCTTTCACCATGGCCTCAGCCACAGTAAGTGCTTCTCCCTTCCTCCCCTCATTTGGAGGCACAGAAGGTGCCCTAGGACTTTTTCTGTGACCAGTGAGTTCTGTTGTGTACTGGGTTCCTGTGTGTGTCTGCTGTGTGGCTGTGGGCAGCATTTTCTGAGCCCTTCCACAGGGTGTTTCACCAGGACTGGCCAGTAGGTTGTCTGGGGCTCTGAATCACCAAGGATGCTTTTCTGTTCTTGTCTTCAATGTGTATATCTTGTTCTTTTCTCCCCTCCTGTTTTCTCTCAGGTCTCCTGGCTGGCTTGCACTCCAGCCCGTCCCACACAGCACCTATCCCACACGCTGCAGTGTCTACCCACGTTCCACAGAATCTCCCAGGTAATTAATTGCCAAGTGTGTGTCGTTCCCCTCTCCACTCAGTAGATGCTGTCCACTGCCAAAGATTTCTGTATCTTCACCTTATTATCACTTTGCTGTCTTGGTTTGTCCTTTCAGGCTCTTGTTCTGTGGGTACTCAGAATGGGACAGGTTTCCTCCACTTTGTGATTTCTCCTGGTTCCCTGCCACTAGGTCAGCCTTACCCAATGTGATCACAGGGGAAGTCAGGGTGGCCTGTGTGCAAGGCAGAGGAATCCCTAACCCTTGGCTAGTTGGGGCACTACAGGCCTTTAAATTCAAGCTGCTACACCTTCCAGGTGTACCAGCTAACAAAAGGCTCTGTAAATTTAGTTTAAGTGAAAGGGGAAGTTCAAATAGTAGTGAGAGGTCACAGTGGCAAGGCTTCAGGAGGGACCTTTACCTCTGATGTCAGCATGTATTCAAGAGAGGAGCAGCTGTCAATTCAGTTCAGACGTAAAGGCAGAGAGTTGGGAGCACAACAGGAATTGGGGCAGCGTTCCCTCTTTCTTCTGCTTTTCCTCTCCAGAGACCAGTGACTTTCAGAAAGGGGCACTGTATAAGCTCTAGGTTTATAGCTGTGAGAAGCTGGCACCTTTGTCATCAGCAATTGGCCTTACCCTTGCTAGGACCTGATTCTTAGGTACAGCTAATAGAATGCTGTTGAAAAGCCTCAGGGATCTTGGTTTTGGCCTACAGCTCTTACTACTCTCTAGAAACGACCAGGGGCCTCATTGGTCAGGGAGAGCCATTCTTCAGGAAGCTGAGCCTGGAGCTGCCCTGGCAGACTGATACCTTATCTGGCAGTAAGATGGATTCATCCAGCTGGACATGCCTGACACCTGCTGTACTGAGAGCACTGGCCCTGACATGGCTCAAGTCTGTCCCAGATTTTGCTGTGGGTCCCTGGCCCCTGTGTCCTTAAACTGATGCATTTGTACTGAATGCCAGCAGCCATCTGAGTACAAGAGTGGATTATAAATCTCCAAGATGGAATTGTTGCTTTTCAAAGAAAAACCTAGAGCTAAGTTTCTATCAGCATTACTCCGTTTTCCGCTGGAAAAGCAGTAAAATGTAGTGTGGACTTGCTCCACAAACTGGTGGCTGCCGCTGTAACTAAGATTATAATAGAGGGGTTGCAGAGCTACATGGGTTAGAGCTTGTGGTTTTTCAAAGTGAGACTGCACTGTCTCTGCTGCTTTCAGGAATGTCACCCTTTTAACCAGAGACAATACTGAAGAGCCTTTGGAAATGTGAGATTGGTCTGTGGTATTTTTAGCAAAAAAGGGAAAAGTGCTTTCTGGTACCATTTCTTCCCTCTTTTTCCTCTGGTATTAAAGGCTATCCGAAAAGCATCTGTGCTAAAACAGGCTGAGTAGGCTTCTCTTCTCTCCTTTAGACCTTCAAGCATTAGGATTCCATTGAGAGGTTGTAAATGAGAAGCTGTCTGGACATTTTGTGTGACTTATCTATGATTTGCTTTTTTTCCTATGTGGACTTAGAATGATATGCCTTTGAACTTGTCTTTATAGAACCTGAGGATCTATTGATGGTGAGAATGTTAATTGCTCCTTGACTTCAGTGTGACTGTCAAACCCCATCATGGAACCCATGTGCCATTGCATAGCTGTAGCCAAGAACAGCAGTGGCCCACATTGCATAGTAGAGTTGTTGTCTGTGAACACAGCACTCTATGAGCAGTTGCCTTCATGGTGCTCAGAGGGCTGGGCACGCTGAAGGCTGCTATAAGTAACACACTGACATCGTCTCAAGTGTTTTTGACTCATTTGAGCCTCAGAATACTCAACATACAGAGGTTTTTGCTATTTCAGAAGTGACCTCCTTGAGGATTGGTTACTGCTACCTTAAGAAAATCAGAGATCCTGAAAGATTTATATTGTTTTTGCTCATTCTTTTCCAGATGCTTCTCAGCTTCATGGGAAAGGGGCTGGTGTTTCACGGAAATTGTGACCTCTTCAGAGGAAATTCTGGAAGCTGAACTACTAGGTCTCTGAAAAATCAGATAATCATTACGCTCTTTCTGCTGATTGGTTTTCTTCTGGAGAAGGCGTGAGTGCTAAGTGGAACGTCTCTTGGCACTTGTGACGTGCCTTCACTTGGGAGCAGCTTCGTGCTTCTCCAGAGGTACTGACCGGCCTGGTGAACCGGGCCTCGTGGCTTTGTCGCGGACAATCGTTGGAGGGGCAGCTCTAGGCTGGGAAGTGTACTGGGTCATGTACAGAGCTCTGGGGGCAGAACTGAGCATTGGCACACATGTGTTGCAAGTCTGCCCAACCCCTGTATTTGATCAGAGTAATTCATGGCACTCCATTGGGCAGGGGCTCCTTTTGGCCACTCTAGGGTCCCTGGATGGTCATGGTGTCTATCCCATCCTCAGGCTGTGTGCTCAATGGACAGAAACTGAGGCTAATGCCGTAGCTGGGAGACTTACCTTGTCCCGTTGAAAAATATTCAGAGCAGCTAGTGTGTGCTCATCACGGGGGCCAGTTTATCTTCTAAACATGACAATGAAGCTCTTTTAGAGAAAGACCTTTATAGATTCAACAATTGTGATAGGATTTTTAAAAACACTTATTTTTGGCTCAGTTTTCATCATTACCATCAATGCATTGGATAGAGTGGGACTGTTCTTCACATGTCATATTTTCACACGTCATATGGAAGACATAATCCCAGTGCCTTTATGGTGGAGCAGAATTAGACACACGTCCATTGGGCCCTCTGTGTGGATCTCAGATGAAGACCTTTTTAAAAGATGTCTGTCTACTTAAGACGTAGCCAGTTTTATTTGAGGTTTTTGTTTTGTTTTGTTTTGTTTTATCATTGCACATCATAATCTGTGCTGTCCTAACTTAAAGGTCATTTGGGTCCTCAAATCCCAGGTCCCATTTCAGCCAGTGCTCCGTTTTGTTTTTTCAGAGTTCATACAGGTGGACTGCAGAGCCCCAAAAAGCCTTTGAGGGCAAGTATATGAGAGGTTCCAAGTTACAGATAGACATTCCAGCTTATTCTCAGGCAGAGCTGCAGATGTGGGCCTTTGTGAAGTGTCTGCTGTATAGACAGGCCTTGAAGTCCTAGGGCTCTGCAGGCAGTGAGGCTGTGCCTGACTTAAGGGTGACGCACCACTGAGCTTGGAGAGTGCATTAGAGACAGACTTAAGACGATTAACTCCGGAGCTCCCAAGTCATTATGCCGTTCCCATTTAACCACTGGCTGCTTCATAAGGAGTTTTAGGGCACTTGCCTGTCCTGTGAAGTCTCTGCCACAGACATATCTCAACTGACTGCTCCAGCTAAGTGATTTTGAATATTTAGAGAGTAAATAGCCTCCTCAGATTGCAGACCTATGTGGAGACACAGGCAGCTCTTTTGGTTCCTGGCACCCAGGGTCCAGTGCTTAGTAACTCATGCTTTAAGCTGAGGTTTGGTGTCCAAGGAGCAAGGCCTCTGCTCTGACTTTTTACATAAGAACCAATACATGTTTCACATGGGGCTACATGGATTTCTTATCCCTTTATTATATATATATTTTGCAACTTGGATTTCCAGTTTGTTTACAGAATAGTCTTAGGAAGTAGCAAAAGAGCCAAAGAAGAGATTTGTATTGCTGAGCTCAGAGCCATGCAGAGACTGCCATGAGCTCCTTTTCTGCCCGAGACATCCAGTTCCCCTGCAGTGCCCCCTTCCCCACATACTATTGAGTGTGCAGCTGGAGCAGAATACCCTCATTTGTAGGAATCTAGTGATGCCTCTTGCCTCAGGGAAACGTTTCTTTGATGGGGAGATTTTTTTCTTGTTTATGCTTTATTTGTGGTAATGAAAGAGTGAATGACTTAAACAGCCATGGCAAGGCAGATCTACAGGCAGAGCGGGCTCCGGGCCTGGGGGCTGCGGTGCTGCAGGGCTTTCCTTGGTGTGGCCGTTTCTTAGGTGTGAGAGGGGCTGTGGCTTTGGTGCAGCCACTAGGTTGGTATTAGGGGGTGGTGTGGAAATTGTTAATCTTGTATAAAGCAACTTAATAAATTGTTTCAAGGTTTCCAATACATTGTTTCTCATTCTTTTGCCATATTTGCTAATAATTCTTTCTCCCATAGGAACTGGTAAGTGACTGGGACTGGCAAATGGATATCCATGTGGGATATCCTGGCTGAAAACCAAGAGGGAGTAGGGGCAATAAACCATACATGCAAAAGAGGAAGAAACACACTTAGCATAAAATTAGAGTCAAGCCACCAGGTGTTTATTTTTTGCGCTATAAGATGGAGTTCCCTATTTCTTTTTGTTTTCTTATGCAATATAGGAGATACAGAGAACTTGAAATTAATTTGGTGAAAAATCAACTGTGTACTAATACCTAAGTACCAATTAGAGAATAAACAAGACTTGTAAGGCCCTGAAGCTAAGGCTAACAGCATCACAGTCCAACGAAAACACTATAATTTCAGAACCAGAGAAGTCTCGATTGGTGTGTTCTCCTGGGACAGTCAGGCTGACAGAAGGTCCTGTGCTGTTTTCTTTGGGCCTTCCTGGCACAGACCCCAGATCTGTCTCACCATTAGAAGTCTGATGGAAAGTTGGTTCTCAGCCAGACTCCTGGAGGGGTATGAGTGCAGGTTGGCAGCCCCAAGGGGCCCAGTCCTTTGGTGAATGGAAGGGTGTGTAGAAGGGAGGCCTTTGTGCCCTAGAGTTTCTCCATCTGGTATGCGAAGGCCGGTGCTGCATGGAGTGGCTGGTCTGCCTCAGTGGTCTTGTGCTTTAGCAGTGTTCGGATTGCTTCCAGGTTTCCCACAAGGAGTCTGTTGATGGGAGTGTATAGGAAAAGGGAGAGAAAAGAAGGGCTTTTGTGATTTTGAATCATTGGAGGACGAAGCAGGTCTCTCACCTGGGTTAAATGATGGCGCAGCCAGTGACCATTCCGCTTGTACATGAGCCATACTCTTGAGTAGCTTGGCTGAGAAGGCATGGGTGGCATATTCAGCTCCGCACAAATTAGGGGCCTGCACAGGGCCAGGGAGAAGAAGGTATGGGGCAGGAGAGAGCCAGCATCAGCTTCCAGGAGCTTGAGGGGCAGGGCTGTGCCTACTTCTGCCCAGACACCAGGACGGCCAGCTCCTGGATGGACATGTCCTTGTTGACATATCGGTCATATTGAGCAGGAGTCAGCCTCCCATTCTGTAGGGCCTCTTCAATGGAGAACTTCTTGCCAGACTTCCTGTCGTGGATCACAGAGGACTCCCCATTGGGACCCTTGACTGATATTTCCTCCCAGTCGCATTCCTGACTTCTGAGTTTCACAAACATGTTCCAGTCGATGAGGCCAGCCCGGTGGGCTTCCTCTGGGGACAGCTCCCGGCCTGTGTCAGGGTCGATGACCACAATGGAGCGCCGCAGATGGTTCTCTCTCTGCTCCCTCTTGACGGCCACAGAACCCAGGCGCTTCTGCAGCTCATCGATCTCAAGATCTTTGTCTTTGGAGAGCCTTTTGAGGTCATCCAGCTCTCTCTCTAGGGACCATAGTCTGGAGTCGAGATTTGTCCCAGAGTCCACTGTGGTCATGTTTCTCAGGTCCCGTGTTTCTGTCGCCGCCATTTCAATTTCTGTTTGGAGCCTCCGGGTCTCCAGCTCCAGGTTTTGCCGCTCCAGCTGCAGTTTGTGGTTTTCTTCCCTGAGAAAGTCCAGCTCCTTGGATGACTTGGAGTTGTGGAACTCCAGTTCTGACAGCTTGGCTTCCAGACGGCCCACCTCGGCATCCAGTTCCCTCTTGCTCCGGCTCTCCTCCTCCAGGCTATTCTTGAGCTTCTGAATCTCCTGTTCGGTGTCACCTTTCTCCACCTGGACGCTTTCGGAGAAGACCACCTTTTCCTTGACCTCCATCTTCTCCAGGTTGATGAGCTTCTTCTTTAGGGTCTCCAGTTCACTCTCCAGGACCTGCCGCCGGTGCCTTTCCTCCTCCAGCTGGAGCTTGAGCAGGGAGTGTTCCCGGGCCTGTTGGGGGTCCTGCTGTAGCACTACTTTCTGCTTGTGGGTCACCTTCTCTTGGGCTTCCCCCTCCTCCTTTTCCAGGTCAGCCAGCCGTTGCTTTAGGCGCTGCACCTCCAGCTCGGCCTCTCTGCGCGCCTGCCGTTCACGCTCCAGCTCCTCCAGCTGTCGCTCCAGCTCGGCCCGCCTGCGCTGTAGCCGCCGCAGCTCCCCGCGGAGGTGGTCGATCTGCCGGAGCTCCACATCAATGCTCTGGGTGAACGCGTCCACCTCAGCTCGCAAGCCTGGCTCCTCCTCATACCTGACTACCTCCTGTTGGACCACCTTTTCCTTCACGTGGGAAAGCTCTTCCTCTTTCTGTTTGATTTTCTCCTCTTGGGAAGCCCTCTCCCTTTCCAGGTCCACTTGCTTTTTCTGTTCCTCTGATAGTCTGGCCCTCAAAGACTCTACTTCCTCTTTGGTTTGGGGGTCTTCCTGAAACTGAAGGATCTCCTGGACTACCTCCTTGGTCTGTACCTGGGGTTTAGTGTCTTTCAGAGACTGGATCTCTTGCTTCAGCTGGTAGATCTCTAAATCACATCTTTCGATGAGTCTGGTCTTGTCCACGATCTCCTCCCGGAGCCTCTGGAGCTCTTTCTCCATCTCAGGGTCAGTCTTGTACTTAATGACTTCCTTCGTCACCTCTCTGACTTCCACCTGCGGGCCCCGCCTCCGCAGTGCCTCCAGCTCGTCCTGGTAGCTCTTCAGCTGCTCCTCGGCACCCCGGTACTTGCGCTCCTGCTCCACAAGCTCCAGGCGGAGGTTGGCCACTTCGCTCTCTGCCTTGGGGTCTGGCCGGACAATCTCCCGCACTTTCTCCTGCACCACCACCTTGGCATTTTCCTCTTCCAAGGCCCAAATCTTTCGGAGCAGCTCACTCTTCTCCCTCTGGTGGGCACGAGCCTTGGCAGCCTCGTCTTCGTACTGGCGTTTCAGGTCGCCAGCCTCCCTCTCAACTGCCATGTCCTTTTCCACCTTAAGCACCTCCTTGACAGTGACCTTCCCCTCAGCCATGGCCCTCTCCTTCTCCAGTCTCTTTAGCTTGTCCTGCAGAAAGCTCAGCTCCTCCTCCTGCTTCTCCCTGCGTTTGCCCTCCTGCTGCTGGTCCTCCTGCAGCTGCCGGTACTCTGCCTCCAGCTGGGGGTCATTCTGCAGTTTCACCACCTCCTTCTCAGTGACTTTCTCCCTCGCCCGGCTCTTCTCCTCAGCCAGGGCCGCGATGCGCTGCTGCAGAAGGACCGCCTCTGCTTCCCGGGTACCCTTCTGCCGCCTTAGCTCCTCCAGCTCCTCCCTCAGCCTCAAGACCTCGTCAGCCTGGGCTCTGTCTGGCTCGATGCGCAGGACCTCCTTGACTATGTACTCCTGCCCGCCGTTCCTAGTCTCCTGCTCTAGGGCACGTAGCCGCAGCTGCAGCGCCTCCAACTCCTCCTGAAGCAGCTGGTTCTTGTGCTGCTCCTCCGTCAGCGTCCGCTGCATCTGCTGGAAGCTCTCCTCAAGTGCAGGGTCCGGAACCTTCTTCAGCACCTCCTTCCTCACCACTGCTTCCTGAGGGTTCTGATTCTGCAGAATCTGGATTTCCTCCTGGGCACTCTTGACTTCCTTCTCCAGCTGCTGCCTCCGCTCAGTTTCCTCTTCCAACTCCTTCCGAATCTTCCACGATTCCTCTGCCCTGGAGCCCGGCTGGCTCCCTTGCTGACTCTCATGGGTCACTCCTACCTCTGGCTGCTGGGAAGGAGAAGACAATGCATGGTTAAAGCTGGACTCTCCCTGTAAACAGGTCAGACTGGTGATTCTGTGATCTCCCAACTGCTGGGTTCACAGGAGTTCTAGGGTTACTTTTAAAAATGGTGAAACAGCTGGTTTAGGTTTTCTTAAAATTCATCTGGTAAAATACTTTAAAACCATCGAAGAGTGTGACAGGAAATCATTCTTCCACCTCTGGTCCTGTCCTATTGCTAAAAGGGTATCTGTCATCTTACGACAAGTATATTTTTAGTGTGTGTCAAATGTTTATTTTCCTGCGTAAGGCCCCTGTTCTGCACCCTTGTTGCACCTAATCTAGATAGAGGAAATTTCACAACAGCACAGAGAGCTCTACTGCACTGTTTAATAACTACATGTTGTCAGACCATAATTTAGCTATTGCTGATGAGTATTGAGCTGCTTCCAGTTTCTTGTTATTTCAGTGCTATCATAAACACTCTGGACTTTTAACATGCTACCTCTACTAGGTACTCCGCAAATGTCTGTTGGAGGGAACATATAAGTTATACTCATGTCAATAGAGGCGCTGTCTTGGGCCAGTATTTGCACTGGTGCTGCCCAGCCGTGTTTGCAAGGGACACTCCCCCTAGTTTATAGGCTGTTTCTTTGAGGCTGAAGGAGTCTTGTTTCTCACAGGCTGGAACAGTTTTGAGTAGAATGTGTTACACTAAGATTCATTACCTGTCTCAATAGATTCAGAGCAAACTCCAGGTTCTGCAGCCTCTGTCTGTTGATGGCGTTAACTTCAGTGAACTTGGCAGTAAGAGTCGCTTCCTAGAGGGGAGCATTCAGCAAACAGGAGTCAATAGATTGAGGGGGAAAGAGCTAGGACGGGTTTTGAAGTTTGGCATTTGGGGATAGAGGGTAGCTTCTTGCCTCTTCCTACTACAGTCATCTGGTGGAGAGAACACTGGGTTTAGAGTCATAAGTCTAATTCCCAGTGTCCTTGAGCAGATGTCCATTTGAGTGTTGATATTCTTGTGTATAGAGGAAATAACGTCGGCCTCTTGTATATGTATTAGGCAGGGGGAGCAGAGTGGGAACCTCCCTAATCCATGGCTCTGACCCAGATACCTCCAGCAGGCTGTCTTTCTAGGTATATCAATGTCGCTGCCCCAGAAAAAGTTCATTATCTTCTCTTACAAAACCTATTTGCACCCAGGAAAGCTCTCAGCCCAGTTTCCATGTTATGCCTGCCTCTCTGAGGCCTGCATGCCATGCTCCCTGGAAGGTTGTGAATTCTTGAGAACGCCTACCCACAGAGCTTACCTCTTCCCTCACTTTGGCAGCAGGGGATTGGAGCCTGGCTCTCTTGCTCACGTGGCTCCTTCCATTCTCCAAGTCAAGAAGGGACCTTAGTTTCTCTGCTTCTAACTCATAGTCCTGGGGGAGAGACATGGCAGAGAGCAGACAAGGTCAGTTGATTGCAGAGGTCTTTCGCTCGCTGTACTCTGTACTGACTGCTAGGAGTTTTTGAGAATCTTCAATACATCAACAATACATAGCTATGTTCCTTAACAACATGTGAGATAAGAAAAAGTATGCCCACAGTTTCCCCTCCCCAGAGGGCTCCCTTCAGGCCTTCCCTTCATGCTAGAGATGATGCTGTGCTTTTTCCATTTGTCTCATGTTGTCCCTCCTAATCCTCTGGGTTATCAGCTGGATGACTTTATAATCCAGCAAATGGATGGATGACAATTTATCTAGCCATTCTTCTGCTATTGGACAATTAGGTTATTTGTAGTTTTTCTATTTTGCTATTATAAATAACTAGAGGCCTGGTGCATGAAAATTCATGCACTGGAGGGGGGCGTCCCTCAGCCCACCCTGCTCCTTCTCACAGTCCGGGAGCCCTCAGGGGCAGGAAGTGACTCAGTGATCAGGGGAAGGAGACGCCCCCATCACACCTCTGCTGCTGCCACTGCCAGTAGTGCAAGCCTCGGCTGGCCCTGGTTACCTGAGCCTCAGGTGCCCTGGGTGGCTGGGCAGCCACCATCTGAGGCTTGCTTGTGCCTCAGGCTGGCCCTGGGCAGCTAGGCAGTTGCCATCTGAGGCTTGCCTGCACCTTGGGCCGGCCCTGGGCAGCTTGGGGTTTGAGGGGACTTGGGGACTCTGGAGGCAGCCATGGGGAACAGTTGGACCCGCAGAGGCTGCTCCACATGCCTGCTGCCCTGACAGGGCTGAAGGGACTGGGCATCACCATCTTGTGGCTGTGGGCGCTGCATCTTTGAGGGCATGGCAGTCATTAGCATATTCCCTCCTTATTGGCTGTGAGTGCCACCAGCTTTGTGAGAGCGTGATGGTCAATTAGCACATTCCCTCTTTATTAGATAGGATGCTGTTACAATGATTTTATTTATCCTATATTATTATTGTTCTGTATTTTTTTTCAATTAGGATAAATCCCCCCCAGTTTACTGCTTCATACAGTAGAAAACCCTCCTCTGGTATTTGATGTTTAGTACTATATTATTTTCCCAAAGGGCTGTGCCAGTTTGCATGGCTGCCAGCAAGGCCTGAGGATGACTCTGCCAGGCCCAGTGCTTCTCTTCCCAGAGACCCTGATGTTTTACACTCTGAGTGGGACTTCGCTTCTCACCTTGACAGCTTGCTGGTACTGCTGGGAATGAGCGCAGACTTTCTGAACTTCCTGTTCTCTTCTCGCTATTTCATCCAGCAGGTTCTGTAAAACAACAGAGACTTTCAAAACAAAACAAAAAAAGAACAACCTTGATAAGTTAGCTAGATTCCTTAAATCTGAAATTCTTCTTCTGTTGTACAGAGTACAATGAATGGCTTCCTTGTATGCATGTGTTGGTTACAAAGGCAATTCTAAGGACCGGTGAAGAAAGGCCAAGATTATCTTTGCCAGGAAAAGAATGTTTACTGCGTGCTTCAAAATGTCAGGCACTGTTCTAATATGTAACTTAGATGACCTCATTTAATCTTCCAACAACCCTGTGAGGTAAGTACCATCATTATCCAGCTTATAAGTGAGGAAACCAAGGCATAGTGAGGTTCAGTGGCTTGCCTGAGGGGCACAGCTAATAGTGAAATGGCATTTGACTTTAGGCTGTTGGGTTCCCATGTTCCTCCTCCCTCACCCTATTGTCATTGCTGCCTTCTGAGGACCAGGACTCTGAACTTTGAAAATGGGATTTTTCCCCATGCAGGGGTCTCATATTTTTGTAGCCATTCACTCATTCAGCCAGCCTGCACTGAGCGTCCACTCTAGGCCAGGACCCATGCTGGGTACTGAGGAGGGAAAAGTAAGCAAGACTGTCTTTGTTCTCAGAGTTAAGTGCTGGGAGGCAGGGCCAAGGTCCTGTGAGATCACAGCTGTGCCAGGGCAAACAGCAGCCACTCCTGGCTCTCCTCCACAATGGGAATGACTGACCTCTGACTCCACTTTGTGACTGTGCCTTTAAGTGCAGAAGCAGTTGTCTTACTTTCTGATTCTTCAGCTTGGTTTCCATCTGGTTGAGGCTGTCTGTTTCCTGGGGCTCATAGCTTGGGATGTTGGACAAGAACTGGAGCATGTGGTCGCAGCCTCTGCGGTAGTCATCATAGGCAGCCTTGGCACTCCGCAGGCTCTGGGCCCTACAGGAGCAAAGCCGGTCGGTCAGGCCTCTGGCATAGCGAGAAGATGTCTCACTGAAACCTTCCCCTGTCCCTGCCCAGCTGGAGTAGCTCAGTGATTGAGCTCAGTGTGGCCCATGCTCCCAAGAGGTTACAGTTCGATTCCTGGTCAGGGCACATGCCCGGGTTGTGGGCTCGAGCCCTGGTGAGGGGCATACAGGAGGCAGCTGATCAGTGTTTCTCATTGATGTTTCTATCTCCCTTTCCCTTCCTCTTTCTCTAAAAGTAAAAAAATAAATAAAAAATAAAAAACAACAAAAAGCTTCCCCTGTCTCTTTTAAAGGAGTCCATCTATGTTCTTTGTGTGTTTTTTCATTTTTTAAGAATGGGGGGTAGGGAACGAATGTAATTTAACTGGAAATAACTTGCACATTCACTAGAAAGGGAACAGTTAAGCAAATTATGGAATGTTAAACTGGAGTACTCTCTGGCCTCTGTGAAGAACAGGTAAGTAGGTAGGTCCACAGAACAGGTAAGTAGGTAGGTCCACATGTCCTGACATGCAGAGATACTGTGTACTCCAGGACCTAAAGAGCCCACAGGCCAGGTAGACATCATAAGGGAGGTTAGGAAATCTTCTGAACTCACTAAAAATAAAAACATACCAAAATGTGTGGGACACAGCAAAAACTGCTGAGAGGGAAAAGTATGGGATTAAATGTATTAGAATGCTCTCAAATCAACAATCTAAGCTTCCACCTTAAGAAATAAAAAGAGCAAATTAAATTAAGCAGCAATAAGGGAATAATAAAAAGCAGATATCAATGCAACTGGAAAAAAGAAAACGGGGAAAATCATTGAAACCATAGCTAGTTCTTTAAAATGGTCAATCCTATCTAATAAAAGAGTAACATGTAAATTGACTGTACCTCCGCTACGCTACCAGCCAATCAGGAGCAGGGGACAGGGCTGAGCAGCGCGAGGGCTGGGCCCCGGGGGTGGAGACGAAGCGGCGGTGGGGCGGGGGCAGCGGTGCGGGAGTGCCTTGGCCCCCGCCCGGGCGCAGTGAGCGCCCAGCCCCTGGGGCGGGTGGTCACAGGCAGCTGGGGCTGAGCTGAGCAGGAGATGGCTGGGTGCTCAACCTAAAGCCTCACCAGAGGCTTTAGGCCTTGGGCAGGCTGGGGGTAAGCCATCAGTTGGACATCTCCTAAGAGCTCCCAGTATGTGAGAGGGGGCAGGTTGGGCTGAGGGACCACCCACCCCCAGTGCACAAATTTCGTGCACTGGGCCCTAGTAAATTGATAAAAGAGAACGTATATGTACAGTGGAAGAAGATTTAATATCAGGAATGAGAGGGGATATAGCCTCAGAACCTACAGGTAGTGATAAGAGAATACTATGAAAAACTGTATGCCAATTTCAACAACTTGATGAGATGGATAAATTCCTTAAAAGACACAAGAGTGAGATGAGCCCTGGCCAGTGTGGCTCAGGTGGTTGAACACTGTCCTGTGCACGGAAAGGTCACCAGTTTGCTTCCCAGTCAGGGCACATACACAGGTTTCAGGTTCAATCCCCATTTAGGGTGCCTGCAGGAGGCAGCTGATTGATGTTAGTCTCTCACACCATCTCTCTCCCTCTCCCTCTCCTTACTAAATATATTTAAAGAGGTTGAATTTGTAGTTAAAATCTTTCTGACAAAAAAATAAGTTGCAGGCCCAGACAACCTCACTGGAGAATTCTTCCAAGCATTTAAGGAAGTGATAATCAGTTCTATAGAAACTCTTCCAGAAAACAGAAGAGAAGGGAATACTTACCTGGCTCAGGAGGCTTATAAAATATGACAGGAGAAACAAGATACAGTATACATGATATATTGTCATTCATGTGTTTTCCGCTTACCCCAGCTTGTACAGAACCCCTTTTTGGAAGGGTTCATAAGGAACTGGTAGCAGTGTTTACCTTGGGAAAATGTGTCTAGTCATTAACCAGTTAACCGCCATGTATCCAAAAACGGAAACCATCCTTAAGTCTATAGGCACTCATGGTGTACACAGGGTTATAATTACTTTGAGTGCTTTACTTTGTATACATACTATTTTTTCAAAACCGAAATTATTTAGAAAACAGCCTTTGGTGGTATCGGTTGAGCATTTTGGCCTCAAGGCA
The DNA here is from genome assembly GCA_027563665.1 of Antrozous pallidus. Classification (NCBI taxonomy): domain Eukaryota; kingdom Metazoa; phylum Chordata; class Mammalia; order Chiroptera; family Vespertilionidae; genus Antrozous; species Antrozous pallidus. The sequence continues at coordinate 105,342,242 of CM050512.1, read as the reverse complement.
GATTAGCTCAGCCAGGCCACGCGGCCCCTCACCTGAGCTCAGCCTGCTGACGGAGGTTGTCCAAGCGCTGGCCCAGCTTGTGCACCTCGGCCTCCTGGCGCTCCAGGTCGGGACAGTGCTCCTGGAAATGGCTGGCCAGGGAGCTGGAGCACTGCTTGGTGGCCTGCAGGTTCTGTTCCACCTCACTGAGGAGGGACTTCTGGGCCTGCAGCTCGGAAGCCATAGCCTGTGGGGTGGAGAGGCAGCCAGTGGGCAGGAGCTGTGGTCAGAGCTCGCAGAAGTCAAGGCAGCACTGCTCAGGTGCTTGGGGACACCTTTGTGTGTGTGTGTGTGTGTGTGTGTGTGTGTGTGTGTGTGTGGTGGGGCGGGGGGTGTTGGGGGAGGGGTTAGTGCCTAAGTGTGGGAAGGGACTGGGGCCTTTGAGTTTCTCCTCACATCTGGTGGCCATTTCTACAAAGTTCCATTTTTGTTACAATGAACAAAACCTGGAAAAACTAAAATCCTGTGGCTGGCAGCATGTGCCTGGTGATGCTGCACCCAGAACTAAACCAGCCTGCTGCTCTCCAGCCTCCAGGCTCATTTCCTCAGCTCTGAGGTAGGAGTCTTAGCACACAGCCAGGATTTTGTGAATTGATGTGTGAATAAGGGCCTCCCTCTGGCTCACAGACTTGGGTATCCATGGTGGTCAGGCAGGTCAATGCTGAGGGTTCGGTGGAAGCTGCTACACAGGTACTGGAAATCTCGCGGGGAGGGGAGCATGCACATCTCTGATTTAAAAATACTAGTACCCAATTCCCACAAGCCCATGAGCAGCTGGGATTATTGCCATGTGCCTCCATTTACAACTTCCAATTGGGCACTGTGGGCATCCAAATCTGCAGACTTCCTGCCCTCGGGCCTATCATCTGTCCAGAGCTGATAGGTGCCAAGGTCCCCACACTCACCGCCAGCTCCTGCCTCTTGCTGTCCAGGGCATGGCCACTCTCAGGCACTGTGTCGTCCTGGGTCAGCTGGTTCTCATATGTGGCCAGCACCTCCCAGCCCTCCTGCAGGCTCTTCTCCAGGCGGTTGGCAACAGCAACCCTGAGGACACAGGTCAGGAGTGAGGGAGTGCCGGCCTGGCCCACTGCCCCAGCTGACCTCCCTGCTGCCCGCCTGACACCCACTTCTCCTGGGCCAAGTCCAGCAGCTGCACCAGGCGCTCGTATCTGCGGTTGGTGTCCTCCACCCGGGTCCTCAGCAAAGGTGCGCTGCCACTGCCCGGAAGGGCCCGCACGAAGGCCTCGCATTCGGCTGTGCTGTGAGCCTTCTCAGGCTCGATCTGCAGCAGCTCATTGGTGATGTTCTGTAGAGACCAGAGGCCCTCCTGTTGGCCACCGTTGGGCATCCTCCTCCCCCAGTGGCCTGCCAGCCTCAGGGAGCAGGCGAAGCTGCTCGGGGCAGCTCTGATGGAAATGCAAGGCCTGGGCCCTGCCTGGGAGCCTGAGTCTGCATGTGTACTGAGCATCCTGGGCACTCTGCACCAAGCAGGGAACTCACAAGGGAATGAAATGGACAGGCAGTTACCCAGCACTCGCTGTTTCAAGTACCAGACATGGTGATTTCATTCATTGTTGGGGGCAACCCATGAGGGAGGCACATTTTCTCTCCCTGCTCACAGCTGTGGATCCAAGCAGCTTAGGAAGGGACGTGGTGGGGCCTGGCCTCTGCTCCCACCCTCTACCGGGCATCCTCTCAGCCTTGACTCATCCTCTGTTAGCCATGATGTGAGGCCCCTTCTCCAAGCCCAGTTCCTCCTCTGTAAGCCAAGCACGGTCGCCCTGCCACAGAGGGCACCTGAGGGCTAGGGAGACCGTCTGTGAAAGAGGAGCATGGGTGCTGTTCCCACCCGACCACCTGGCACTGAGCTGCTCTGGCGTCAAACACGCAGAGACGGGCCTCCCTACGGCTGTGTTTGAAGCAGAGCACCAGGGCTCAGGCACCTCCTGATCCCCGGCCTAGCACAGCCCGCACCCTCCATGACTCAGGAAGTCTTGTTGACACGTGGCAGGTGGTCCCCGCTGAGCACCAAGACCGCTGAGAGCTTGAGCAGGGGCCCCAGCCTGATGGTACCTTGAGGTCTTTGGCCCGCTGGGCACTGTCCTGCACAGCCCGGCCTTGTTCCAGTGGTGGCCGAAGGATCCCTGTGATGGCCTTCTCCTGCCGGTCTAAGTCACTGGCCACCTTGTCCAAGCCTGCCAACAGCTGCCGCCCCTGCAGGTCAGCGGCATCTGCCGAAGGGAAATCAGAGTTGGATGTCAGTTGGGGTCATGAGCCCCAGGGAAGGGGCTTAGGAGGCCAGTTGGGACCTTCAGGGCTGGCTCAGCCTCCCCTATCCCTGCCATGCCTGACTCATGCTGTCCTTTCGGCAGCATAGACCATGCGTCCATTTCCTCCTCCCAGTCCCCAGCAGACGGGGCAGTGGCCCTGGCACCCACCTCCAGGGTTCTCTGCCTTGAGCACCTCGTGCCGCTGCTGGAGGGCATTCCTGGTCCCGACTGCCTTCTGCCGCACGCTCCGGTACTGGCTGCCCAGGCTGTGAGAGCAAACGTGGACTGGACCCAGGGCAGCCTACTGCCCCTGCACCCACAGGCACCAAGACCCTGGATTTGGCTGGGCCAACAGCCCAGGGGAGGCAGGCGGCCATCAAAATGCTTTGGAAAGTTAAGTCACAACACATAAAGGTTTGTAGAAACGCTGGCCTGTCTTTGCTTGTGGGTTCAGATGGACCATTTCCTTCCTTTGCCCCTTTCTCTCTTCTTTGTAGCAAGTCTTACTTCCTAAAATCATCTTTTTTGCTCTTTTGCCTTCCCTTCTAAGATGTTACCCCTGAGGAAACCGTACACAGCTGCTCAATAAATACTTGTTGAGTCCTAACCGGTTTGGCTCAGTGGATAGAGCGTCGGCCTGCAGACTGACGGGTCCCAGGTTCACGATTCCGGTCAAGGGTATGTACCTTGGTTGTGGGCACATCCCCAGTAGGGCATGTCCAGGAGGCAGCTGATCACTGTTTCTCTCTCATCAATGTTTCTAACTCTCCTTCTCCCTCTCTGTAAAAATCCAATAAAATATATATATTTTTAAAAATAAAATACTTGCTGAGTGAATAAAGGAAGCATTCCTACAGTCACTCAACAAAGTTCTTGGGTCTCCACTTTGCACCAGGTACTGAACAAGGCCCTGGAGACAGTAAACCTCAGGGAGCCCCTGCCAGGAGACTGACCCTTACACAAGCACCCTGATCAAGAGAGCAGCGTGTGCGCGGGAGGCGGGAGGTGCACGAGAACTGAGAGGCAGCAGCACTTGGGGAGCCAGCTGTTGGGCAAGGGGAAGGCTTCACAGAAAACATGACCCTGGAGCTGAGTCAAGCCGAGAGCCTTGAGCTGACCAGGCACTGAGTAGGTGTCCAGGTAAAGGAACAGCATGTGCAAAGGCCCAGAGGCACTCCCAGAGAAAGTGCTGGCTGAACTGTGCCCACAGCTGGACATTCACACACAGCAAGTCAGCCTGGCCAACAGGATCTGTCCCCTCCCACTGAGCCTCCACGTGGCTACAGGTGTGAGGGTGTTACCCAGGGCAATGAAGGGCCCAAGGAGTGGGGCGAGCTGGCGACATCCTTAGCCTGTACCTGTCGGCCAGAGCCAGGGCCTCGGGGTCGGTGGGGGGGATCATGAAGCAGACGGCTGGGGCGGTCAGCGTGTTTCCCGCGCTGTCAGTGAGGTCCCAGCTCTCCCCGTTGTTTCTCTGCAGGGTGTAGCTGTAGCCCCTTGAGATCAGGCCCTGGCATGGGCAGGCCAAAGAGTGAGAAGCCACGGAGAGACCTGCCTTGGCTGGTATCCTGGGAACCCAGAGGCCACCGTGGTCCGGCCCACCAACTCTGGCACCTGGGGAGTCAGCCCGTCCCTCCGATCCTTCCCAAGACATTATAACCTAGTTGGGAAGGACTAGAATTCCTCCAATTCCCAGTCCATGCGGCCTCTCCCTTCTCCATTCCCAGTCCTTTTCTACTTAGGGTGGACATGTGACTCATGCCCGCCAATGAGAGAATGGCATTATCCCCCGACACACGCCACCAGTGACTGGTTAAAGCTGACATGAGTCAAATTGAGCCAATGAGAGCCATCCCTGGCACTCCTGCTGGAATGACTGGGGTTGCTAAGCTGTTAGCACACAAGGCCAGGGAAGCTAGCTGGGGGGGAGGTGGGGGATGCGGGGCACACAGGCCTGGCAGAGAATGACCTCAATGACAGGCACAGGTTCCTAAAAATGTTTGAGGCCCTCATTCAGCAATGTCACCCCTAAGACCTTCCAGTGACATAAAAAGAGGCATATTTGGGCCTGGCCTGCCTGGGGCACCTGGGCAACAACTCACCTGGTCAACCTCAAAGTCACAGAGCGCCTCCACAGGGATGGGCTTGAGTGGCGTCTCCCGGCGGTACTTGAGGGGCACCACCTGCTGCCCTCGCTTCTGCAGGCCCTGCACCACGTGCTCATACTTGTCCAGAGCCTTCTCCTGGTCCTGAGCACCGTGAATGCCATGGTGAAGTCACGCAGCCTCCCCCAGGGGGTGGGGGCCAGGCAGCAGGGGAGAGCTGTGGGGGACCGGCTCGGGGCTGAGGGCAGGGAGGGGACACCCCGAGTCATTCATGGAACCATCACTCACATCCAGCTCCCGCAGCAGCAGCTCAATCTGGTATCGGTCCTTGAAGTCAGGACTGTATTTTTGGTTCAGGTCTGAATCCACCTTGCGTAGCAGCTCCTGAGCATCCTTCACGTCTTTGTGGAACTAGACCAGATGGCCCAATTATGAACACAAAGCCACTAGGACCCCTGGGCTAATCCTGGCTGTGGCTGCAAGTCCAATCCCAGTCGGGGCTGGCCCCCCAACTCACCCTGAGTCCACAGGCTTTGCTGCTCGTGGACACCCAGCCCGCCCAGGCCTGGCTCCTGAGAAGGCCTCACAGGAAGAACCCAGGTCCCTTCTGCCCGTCCACGTGACCACCTCTGCGACCCGTGAACTTTCAAGTGCACACCGATGACCTTTGGTGCTCTTCAATGTCATTCCTCTGTGTGTCAGGGTCACCCTGATAATGCTATGCTTTCATGTTTGATAAATGGAAGACAAGCCTCCCCACTTGGTTCTAGGAAATTCTCGTGCCCATTCTTTAGATCATCAGCTCTGGAATCACTCATTGTCAGCTGTCCCTTGGGCTGTAGCCACGAATGGCACTTTGGGATCCTGTGACTCACAGCCCAGCAGGGCTCAGACACCGAACTGGGAGTTACAGAAGTGTCATCTGAGTTCAAGCGTCCCTAGAGCGCACAATCTTTAGTCACCCGCCACTTTCCTAAAAAAACACACTCCTATGACACAGCCGGTCTCCATCAACAGATGAATGGCCGAACACAATGTGGTCTGTCCACACAGGGGAATGTTATACGGCCATAAAGAGGAATGGCATTCTGATTAACGCTACAATGTGGATGACCCTTGAAAACACGCTCAGTGAAAGAAGCCGCCGAGGCCACAGAGCCTGTGATTCCACTTCACAGGCGATATCTAGAGCAGGCAGCCCGAAGAAACACGGGGCCGGGGAGGGAGGAATGGGGAGCGACTTAGCGGGCTCAGAGCTCCCATTTGGGGTGATGAAAAGTTTTGGAAAGACAGCGGTGATGGTTGTACCACGTTGTGAATGTAACGAATGCCACTGGATTGTATGCTTAAAGATGGCTAAAATAGCAAATTTCGTATTATATATATTTTACCAAAATATATAACCCACACATTCATTCCTGGCCTCACACTGACCTGTGAATTCCTCCCCCAGCCGTGGCCCCCAGGGAAGACTGACGAGGGCCGGACAAGCCAAAGGCACACCCATGTCCAGCGTGGGCACTGGGAGGCCCAGGAAGGCAAGCCCGCAAGGCTCCCGAGGGGGCAGCATGGAGCCCGAGTGGGCCGAGCAGGCATGAGTGCTCCCACCAGGGGGCGCAGGCGGGTACCTGGTGGTAGTCTTCCATGTACTTCAGGTGGCTCTCCTCACAGATGAGCAGGTTCAGATACTCCTTCCAATCCGCGTGCACGGCCTCCATGTGAGCCTGCGGAGAAGGGGGTCACTGCGGGGCCAGTGCCGGGGGCACTGGGAGAGGCCTGTGGGATTCCAGACCAGAGCGGCGGGGGAGAGGGCATCCGGCACCTGCATAGGTGTGGCTCCCAAGGGGCAGCCGGCTCCTCCCCAGGGGTGGGAAGAGGAGAGAGGGGACGTGTCACAGAGCCGAGCAGGGCTCCCCGCACAGGTGCCTGGGCTGCACGGGACATAAGGCTCAGGAGGCGCTGTGTCTGCCCAAAGTGGTGCTTTTAAAAAACTGTCCTGAAGGTGAATGGTATCTCCCCACCCCAAACTCAGAACGGGACTTTATTTGGAATCTGGGTCTTTGCGGATGTAATTGGTGAGAGACTCTCAGGATGAAGTCACCGGGCTTTAGGATGGGCCCTACACGCAATGACTGGTGTCGCTGTAAGAGGAGACACCAGGAGAGGCCCTGTGAGCGGCAGTGCAGAGAGAAGTGATGCAGCCCCAAGCAAGGAAGGCCAAGGATTGCTGCAGCCGGAAGCAGGGAGAGGGGCAGGAAGAGCCCTCCTGCAGAGGGAACAATCCTGCCAACATCCTGATGTTACCTGTCTGTCCTCAGAATTATGAGAGAATAAATCCTGTTATTTAAAGCCACCCAGCCAAAACCGGTTTGGCTCAGTGGATAGAGCATCGGACTGGAGACTGAAGGGTCCCAGGTTCGATTCCGGTCAAGGGCATGTACCTTGGCTGCGGGCACATCCCCAGTAGGGGGCGTGCAAGAGGCAGCTGATCGATGTTTCTCTCTCATTGATGTTTCTGACTTTCTATCCCTCTCCCTTCCGCTCTATAAAAAATCAATAAAATATATTTTAAAAAATAAAAAAATAAAAAAATAAAGCCACCCAGTTTGTGGTCATTTGTTAGGGCAGCCCCAGGACACTGACACAGGCGCCAGATGGGCTTCAGAAGTCTGGGGGCCGAGAGCGGGGTGTGACAAAAGGGTCAAGATAATGAGAGGAGGCAGGGTCAGAGCAAGATGGGCGGGCAGAATGAGACAGGCAGGCAGACAGGGGCTGCCCAAGTCCAGGAGGCCCACAGCAGAGGTTGCCCTGAGGCCACCCTGGAGGAGGCATCCCCTCCCGGTGCGCACACACCTCAATGGAGTTCCTCCCAGGGTGCTCAGCAGCTAGCAGTTGATCTCCCTCGCTGTGCAGCTTATTGATTCTCTCTTCTTTGACCTCCAGGTTCCGGTTGATGAAATTCTGCATTGGAGGGGGAGGAGAGGCAGTGGAGGAGCTCAGTGCCCAACCTGGCAGCCTCGTGGTCCCTTCTGGCCCCTGCCCCCACCCCCAGGCCCCAGCACCCACCTCATACTGACGCCTGCGGCTGGGGTAGTCGAGGTTGCGGTCACTCCAGTCGTACTGCATGCGGCCCTGGGCCTGCTGGTCCAGCCAGTACAGCTCGTTGGTGCAGCGTTGCATGTAGTCCTGCAGCGAGCTCAGGTGCTGCTGCCGCGCCTGCGACGCCGCCTGCATGGTGGGGACAGGGCTGACACTTCCCTCCATACCTGCAGCGGCCAGCTCTGGCCCGGCCGAACCCCCATGGGCAAGTTACGGACCCTCTGAAATGCATTCGTTCTTTCGGCAAACATTTACTGAGCACCTACTAAGTGCCGGGCATGGCTGCAGGCCCTGGGATACAGCGGTGAACAAAGCAGACAGAACCCTCATGGCACTGACACTTTGTGGAGCCCCAGGGACTCCTCTGCACAATGGGGACGACAGCACTGAGAGAGGGGACATGTCACGGAGCCAAGCAGGGCCCAAAGTCCGGCATATAGTTGGTGCTCAATAAAAATTAGCAGCTACAGCTTCCACGTTATCTCTGTCAGGTCACTGTTTACATGGCTAGGACAGCAGAAATTGCTAGGGCTTTATATCTGAGAAAGGGCCGGCAGGCAGGGAGGATGGGGAAGGAGGCGGGACAGCTACATTTTGCTCTGCAAATAACAGCAGCAGCTAACACATACATGGGGCCATCACGAGCCCAAACTGTGCTAAGATCTCCTCCAACATTAACTAATGCTATCAGCAAAGCAATCCAGTGAGACAGGGACTCACAGTAACTCCACTTTACAGACGAGGAAACTGAGGCTCCCAGGCTAAGGAGCTCGTTCAAGGTCTCCCCACCCACCAAGCGTGGAGGCAGTCTGGCCCCAGAGCCTGCCGACGGCCGTGCTCCACCTCCACCCATCCCCACAGCTGGGGTGCTCGAAGCGTCTGCGGCAGGAAAGCACTGACGCGTCACTTGTGCGCTTCTAAAAGAATTCATGCTTTAAAGGTTTTGAAAACAGAGAGCTTTTGCTTATAAAGCCTGTGGCATCGAACTTGGCACGCAGAAGGTGCTTAATAAGGAAACGAGGCAAACTGGAGGTGCCCCAGGCTATCCTCCAATAAGTAAATGGGATCTACTCGGGTTTTCCATGAGCTCAGGGCAAACTGGGGCACTTCTCAGGCAGGGGCCCTGGGTACCATCTCCTCCCGCTTCACCTCCCTCCATTCTGTTTGAACTGCACACGCTTCCTGTCCCAGCCCCGCCACCCCCCGGTTCTCACCAGCAGTTTCTGGTACTTGGCCTGGAGTTCGCTGTTCTGCTCCTGGGGACAGAGCCGAGGACAGGGGTGAGGGCCGTGCCGGTGTGAGCCCTCCTCTCCCGGGTCCCGCCTCCCACTGGCGCTCACCCTGCCCCCGTCCTTGGCCAGGTGGGGCCCGATGGCCTTGACCTCGTTGTGGAAGATGTTGTGCTGCTCCACCTGGTAGTCCACCAGCGGCAGGTCTGTCCCGAAGCCCTGGCTGCTCAGCTTGTCCTGGAGGGGAGGATGGAGACAACGCACAATGCAGGGCGGGCAGGACCGGGCGGGCCAGGGCCGCCTCCTCGAGGGACCAGCCGGGGAGAGCCACGTGGCCCGTGAGGGACCCAGGAGAGGCTGTCACCTTTATCTGTACGCCATCTCATTTGCTCTCACCGCACCCTCAGAGGCGCGCACGGTTGCCCTGCCCGTTTCGCAGCTGGCTGAGCCCAGCATCACGCCACTGAGCGAGGGCTCTGGGCTCCGTGGGGGTGCCCTCCACGGTGGAGATGGGCTGGCCCGGGCATGGGGAGAGCAGTGGCTGGGCAGAACCCGGCCGGCCTGCCAGGACCCCGACGAGCCCGGTTGGAGGGTGATCCCAGGAGGGTCTTCCTCTTCATCACCTCTGCGGCGTGACTCTGGGCCTCGCTCTCCCCATGGGACCAAACATCGGAGAACATCGGGGACGCGACCACCTCCCGCGTGACTGTGCTGACATTAAGCGCCGGGGTTCTCCCGGACACACGCGGCCCCTCCCGGCTGCAGCCTGGGCCGTACCAGCTTTTCCTCCACCAGCGCCGCCCAGTTGACCTGTGGGTCCACCTCCTTCATCGCCAGGCTGTAGATCTGCTTGTGTTTCCCACGGAGGTTGGTCACGCGCTCCTTCAGCTGACGGATGCTGAGTGCGAGAGTGGCCGCCCGGGTTAGCGGGCAGGGAACTGCCTTAACCCTCCGCCCCCGCAACTTTCTGCCCGGCGTCCTGGGAGGGCAGGGTGACAGGGCCTTGGGCTCCAGATAAACACTCGAGCTCTCTCATCCTATCTACTTTCCTACTTCCTTCCTTCCTCCATTAACACTCCCCCAGGGCCCACGGAGTGCTCCAGGCCATAGAAGGTTCTGGAAGAAACAGGCTGGAGCCCACTATCTAGCAAGGGCCACAGCGGCTGTGGGTCACGGCAGGCACGAGCACAGGGCGTTGTGAGGCACCGGGAGACCGCGGTCCCTGCTGTCTGGGGTGCCGATTTAGCCACATGGAGCTAAGGCACGAGCCATGAGCGTGGGGCCGGCGGGCGTCCGGGCGGGAAAACGTGCTCAAAAGCCGGGAGGTCGGACAGCACCATCAGGAAGTTGGGGTCACACTATGAGCAGACAGGGAACCCCAATCCTCCGAGTTGTCTCCCCGACTCCAAGTGGGTTGTCACGACAATAACAGAGTGTGTGGCATGTGCCTGCCATCTAGCTAGCCCCCGAGAAGCCTAGATGCGGCTCCTGAGTGCGGGTGGGCTGCGGCCCTCCTGCCCGGCCCAGGCGGCTCCCTCAGAACGGAAGCAGAGGGACCTACTCCTCGGCGATCATGTCCCCCTGGGGGTGCTTCATGTGCTTGGCGATGGCCGCGTCCGCCTCCAGCATGTACAGCAGCTTCTCCGAGTCCGACACCTTCTGCAGGGCCACGTCCCGGTGCTCAGGCTGCCGGCCCTCCTGCAGCCGGGCCAGGTCCTGTGAGAGGCACAGGGAGGGGGACGTCCGACAGGGACTCAGGGGGTCTGCAGGGATGGGAGGGTCTCCCCAGCCATGCCTGCCATCTCCTCTGGCCCCTCAGCAAACAGAGCCCAAATGCCTGCTTGTGAGGGGCTCTGGGATACAGCCCAGCCCCGTGGGGAGACCACCAGGAAGGCCTGTCAACAGCTAAACCTCCCCAAGGTGACCGCAAGTTCCTCAGCCAGTGTTTCCCAAGGAAGCGCACCGAGGTGGAAGGAGGGGGGCCTGCGCTAGCTCCGGTGATCGGCGGGGCCCCTCTGAGGTGGTGACAGCGGTAAGAATGAAGGCTGGAAGCAAAGAGGGGTCAAAGCAGAGGAAACCGCCTGTGCAAAGGCCCTGAGGCAGAAAAAGGCAAGCTGGGAGAAGCCACCATGGCTGAGCTGGGAGACGGGCAGGGCAGGGCAGCGCCCAAAGGACCTGCGGGCTGTGGGGTGGGGCCAGGGCACAGAGTGGCTCTGTGGAGGCTCTGCAGGGAGGAGGTACAGCTGAGAGGGCAGGCAGCGCTGCGACAGCACCCAGGTGAGCGCTGAGGTGGCCCTGCTAGGGCAGGGCGAGAATGACACAGTGGGTGGACATCTGGGGGAACAAGCCGTAAGTCCTGAGCCTGGGGTCTTGCTTGTTGAGGGAAGAACAGTGAACAGGCAGTCAGGGTGGCAGGTTTCTAAACACAGCCCTTTAATTCACTTAATCAACACTCGTGCCAGGCCCTGGGCACCCCCGGCCAACAGGGGAGGTGGAGATAAGTCAGTGACGGGGCTGAGGACAGACCAGGTGTAACGGGGGGTCGGGCAGGGGCCAGTGCCCTCCCCGCCTGGGTCTCGGTGTCTCCATCTCTGCCACGGGAATAAGAAGCACCTGCTTCAGGGGCACCGCGAGGCCCCCAGCAGCGGACAGAGGGAACCCCTGCCGCGCGGGGAAGGGCCTCAGAAACGAAGGGAGTGAGAAAAGCCAGACACAAAGGCCGGGGCACGAGGGAGTCCATTTGCGTGAAACCCGCAGCGACAGACACGGTGAAGGGCTGCAGGGGCTGCATGGAAGTGGGAATTGATGGTGAACAAATGGTGCAGATCTTCCTGGGGGACGGGAACTGCGCCCCTGGCCCCTCGGCAAAGTTCCTCACCGTGGCTGCATCGTACACGGAGGGGGGCTGTTCTGACGTCTAAATAAGCCTCAATACAGCCATGGAGAAAGGCAGGCAGACACGACTGAAGGAAAAAGGAGTGCGTGGCGGCACAGACATCACTGCCTCTCCGGCCACCCCCGGCGGGCCAGGGCCGGCAGGGCTTGGAGGTGAGGCCCAGGGGTCAGAAGGCCAACCGGGCTGGGCCTGGCCAGTGAAAAAACAACAACAAAACATCATGGTTCTTGGCTTGGGTGGAATTTTATCGGCTCCCTCATCACCAGCTGATTTGAAGCTCTGCTGGGCAGGCAGACTTACTCTGCAAAAGGAGGAAGTGAATTACCCAATTCATGCAAGCCTTTGCAAAGCGCGCTAGCTAAAACTGGAAAGGAACAGCTAGCTTCATGCCCTGGAGGTGAGGTGCTCCAGAGTCCCAAGTCAGGCAGACCCAACCGATGGGGAGAGTGGGCGCGGGGTTCCCATGGGGGATACGGATTGGGAAGGTCGCGGGGAGCTTTCTGGGAAATGTTCTCTATCTGGACTTGGCGGTGACGCGGGCGCCTACTGATAGAAACACTCATGCGGCCCAACTCTTTACATTTGGATGCTTTCCGCATTCCTTGTGTAAGTTACACCTCAATAAAAAGGGTTTTAAAACTAAAAATATCACAGGGACCGGCATAGCTAATGCGTCACACGTACAGTGGCGGACCGAAGCCAGCAGGAGTCACCGGGGAGGTCTGGGCGGCAGGGATCCCGCTGTACCCTATGCCACCTTCCAACTTTGCACGTTTACGATTTTGGCAAACACAGTTCACATATTGTATGATTCTGCTTATACAGAATGTCCACAACCAGTACCGAGATCAGAGGGGGTGGCTGCGCAACACTGCGAACGTGCAAAGCGGCAATGATTCCTTTAGATTGTGCCAATCGCACTTCAGTTTTAAACAATAAGGAAAGTCGCCCTAGCCGGTGTGGCTCAGTTGGTTAGGTTTCATTCCACGCACTGTTCCGGTTCGATTCCCAGTCAGGGAGTGTGTCCAGACTGTGGGCTCGATCCTGTTAGGGGATGTGCAGGAGGCAGCCAATTGATGTCTCTCTCACATCAATGTTTCTCTCTCTCTCTCTCTCTCTCTCCCCTCTCCTTCTCCCCTCCTCTCTCTCTAAAAAGCAATTTTAAAAAAATCTTTTTTAGCCGAGACCGGTTTGGCTCAGTGGATAGAGCGTCGGACTGCGGACTGAAGGGTCCCGGGTTCGATTCCGGCAAGGGCATGTGACATGGCTGTGGGCACATCTCCAGTAGGGGGCGTGCAGGAGGCAGCTGATCGATGTCTCTCTCTCATCGATGTTTCTGACTTTCTATCCCTCTCCTTTCCTCTCTGTAAAAAAATCAATAAAATGTATTTTAAAAAAAATCTTTTTTAAAAGTAGGAAAACTCTACAGAACTTTGGGGTAATTAAATCAATAATGATGTTTTCTTCTGAAAACAGGAAGAGGAAAGAAAGAGAAAAAAGATTAGCGTACATGCAGTCTTCAAAGCGTGGTCTCTTTTCCCGAGTTTGTTCATTCAAAGTTAAAAACCAGTTCAGCCTGGCCAGCGTATCTGAGTGGCTGAGCACTGACCCCTGAACCAGGAGGTCACGGCTGGATTCCCGGTCAGGACACAGGCCCGGCTGCAGGCTCCATCCCCAGGGTGGGGCGTGCAGGAGGCAGCCGACTGATGATTCTCTCTCATCAATGTTTCTATCATGATGTTTATATCACTTTCTCCCCCCGACCTTCCTCTCTGAGATCAATAAAAATATATTTTAAAAAACAGTTCAAAATTATCTCCCAAATATATCCTTGTTAGTTTTGAGTCATTACTCTAAGCAAATAAACAGAGATCCTATTCATACACACACAACACGCAAGTAAAGGTCAGATACATCCAAATGTTAATAGCTGATAGATCTCTCTGGGGGTGGAATCATGCATGATTTTAATTTGCTTCCGTATGCTTGTTTACCAGTCCTGAAATGTCCATAATGAACACATTGCTTTTATTAGGAGAAGGAAGGGCCACACCCCAAAAGCTGTTTTCACTTAAGAAAGAACACAGAGTGTGACAGAGTGAAAAGCCACAGGAAGAGCCAGGTGGGCACTGAGGCAAGGAAGCGGGAGGGAGCCCGGCAGGTGAGGGCAGGAAGGAGTGGAGGGAAGGATACCTGGCAGGGAGCAGAGTCCCCACTTGCATTTCCTGTGCCCGTTTCTCACTGACAGCTGTGCCATCCCCAGCCCACCCAGCCCCCAGGTCTCTGGGCTGCCTGGACTGGCCCTCGGCGGGCCCTGGGGACAGCACCGGGACCAGCCAGACCCACTCCCTCGTGACCTGTCTCCCTGCAGTCCCCCGCTCTTTCAGTCACCCCCTGGGTAGGAAGGCAGATGAAATACACATCGCCCAGTTACATGATAGTTTCAGGTAAACAATGGATAATTTCGTACTGTAAGTAGTTCCCAAATAGCACAAGGGAGGTACTTATAATAAAAAAACATTATTATTTGTGTTCTGAAATGCAAATTTAACTAGTATCCTGTAATCTGTTTGCTAAATCTGACTACCCCACCTCTGGGATGATTCTGGGGCCAGCTCTGTCACTGACTAATTACCCTGGCCTTCTCTGAACCTCAGTTTCTCCAGCTACAAAATGGATATAAACTCAACTGCCCGGGGCTGGTGGCGTTTTCATCTTAGCATCTCACAGCCTGTGTGCAGCTCCAGCGTCCTGCGTGGCACAGCACCCTTAGGAGAAACTACAGCTCAGGACTGTTGTTATCCCCATGCACAGAGAGAAGGAAGCTGAGGCACGGAGAGGGAAAGTGATTTCCCCAGCTACATCCTCTCTCTTCCCTCAAAAAGGAGGAGGATCATGTGAGCCTGAATAATGGCAGTGGTTGTGTGAAAAGAGTGATGATGTTGATGATAATATTGAGCCCTGCATTGCACCTGCATAATAATCTCATTGACTCAATAACCTCATCGGCTCTTTACAGCAGCTTGGGCAATAGGGACCATCACTCTTACCTCTTCATAGGGAATCACATGCACAGAGAGGTAAGGTGACCTGCCCAAGGTCACACAGTAAGTGGCAATGAGGGTCCTAACCACAGGATTCTCTTGAACCTGTGGTTCTCTTCCAGGGGCCCATAAGTGGCAGGAACTTAGTACCTGGGGTGGGAGGCTGGTGTTAACAGCTGTAACAAGGTTCCTCCTCAGTTTTTCAACTTCGGCACTGCTGACATCTGATACTGAATCCCTGGTGTGTGTGTGTGTGTGGGGGGGGGGGGGGGTCCTGTGCCCTACAGTGTGTTTAGTAGCATCCCACTAGATATCCATCCACTGCATCCCCAGGTTGTGACAGCTAAAAGTGTTGCCAGCCGAAACTGGTTTGGCTCAGAGGACAGAGCATCAGCCTGCGGACTGGAAGGTCCCACGTTCGATTCCGGTCAAGGGCATGTACCTTGGTTGTGGGCACATCCCCAGTAGGGGGTGTGCAAGAGGCAGCTGATTGATATTTCTGTCATCGATGTTTCTGACTTTTTAAAAAATATATATTTAATTGATTTTTTACAGAGAGGAAGGGAGAGGGATAGAAAGTTAGAAATATCAATGAGAAATATCGATCAGCTGCCTCCTGCACACCCCCTACTGGGGATGTGCCCACAACCAAGGTGCATGCCCTTGACCAGAATCGAACCTGGGACCTTTCAGTCCGTAGGCCGACACTCTATCCACTGAGCCAAACCGGTTTCAGCTGTTTCTGACTTTCTATCCATCTTCCTTCCTCTCTGTAAAAAATCAATAAAATATATATTTTTAAAATGTCTCCAAATGTGGACACATGTCCCCCCGGGGGCGGGGGGGGGGGGGAGGCAGAATGACCCTAGGTGGGAACCTCTGCGTAAGACAAGACCCTGGTCCTGAGTGGGGCTGAGGCTCGGGGGCTCCGGGGAGGAAGGGCGGGCACTCACGCTCTGCATCTTGGCCTCCGTGTCCACGATGTTCTTCTCCACCTGGTCGGCATTCTTCTGCAGCTGATCGATCAGCTCTGACAGCTCCTTGTTAGAGATGCTGCGGGCAGGAGAGGGAGGTGAGCAGGGGAAGCGGGGCACCCAGGCTGGCCCCCGGGAAAGTCCCTAAAGCCACGGAAACAAGACAGCACCTGGCGGGAAAATCAGCCCCCGCTCCGGTCGTCCACTCGGCCACTCCTCTTTTGCCAGGTTGGCAGAACATTCTTATTCATTTTCCCGTCTTTTTTATTGCGATGTAACTCCCATACCATAAAATTCACCCTTTTAAAGTATATAATTCAGTGTTTTCTAATCTAGTTACAAGGTTATACAGCATCATCACTAATTCCAGAATGTTTTCATCACCCAGAAAAGAAACTCATATCCTTTTTATGGCTGAATAATATTCCATTGCATGGATAGCCCACATGTTGTTTAGCCATTCATCTGTCGATGGACACTGGGTTGTTTCCACAGTTGGGCATTATAAATCATGCTACTGTAATCATTCAGGTACAAGTTTTTGTGCAAGCATTCTGATTGTTAAACACCTGATACTTTTCTCTTAATCTACAGTCTTTTTTCCCCCAATTTAATATATTTTTATTGATTTTTTTTTGCAGTATAACTTATATTTAATAGTAGTACATATGTTTTCCTTTCCCCCCCTTTACCCTCCCCCCAGCCTCCCTTACCCCCCAGCACATGTCCCCACCTGCCCCCCTCCCCGCCCCAGTGTCTTTCATTCATTGGTTATGCTCATATGCATGCATATAAGTCCTTCGGTTGATCTCCCCCAGCATCCACCTCCCATCCACCCAAGCCTTCCCCCTGTAGCTTGACAGCCTGTTCAATGCCTCCCTGCGTCTATATCAATCACTCTCCCCTGTTTCTTTTCTTCAAAAATATCTTGCCTCTGCATACTAGAAAAATCTACAGTCTTTATCCTAATAAAGAGGGAATATGCTAATTGACCATCACTCCATCACAAAGATGGCTGCACCCACAGGTGAGGCCAAGTTCCCATAAAGAGCCTTAAGGAGCAATCAGCAGGGACCTGAGGCTATGCCCTCCCCTGCCCCCATGGGGCTTGACAGGGGACCTCAGGCTGCTCCCTCTGCCCCAGTGCCAGGCCAGGGGGCCTCAGGTCACGCCCCCCCCACCAGGTGAGGCTTGACCGGGGACCTCAAGGTGCACCCCCAGTGCTGGGTTGGAAAAACTCAGGCTGCACCCCCGCCAAGTGGGGCTTGATGGGAGACCTGAGGCTGCATCCCCCTGCCTGGCAGGGCTTGATGGGGGACCTCAGGTCATGCCCCCATCCAGTGCGGCTTGATGAGGGACCTCAAGGCACGCCCCTGTCCTGGCAGTGGGCCAGCAGAACTGAGGCTACGCCCCCTGCCCGGCGGGGCTTGACAAGGGTGGGACTGGCCAGGTCTGGATCTAGCCCAATGGTGGGGGGCCGGCCGGGTCTGTGTCTCACTAGATTTTGAGGTGCATGTGGGTGGGCGGGGACTTGACTCTGGGTCCCATGGTGCGCCCCAGACCCTGACAGAAGGAAGGTTTTCATATGCATTTTACTAATTTTCTTTCATCTCTGACACTTCTATTATAAAGGGCAAATAGCAATATTAAATTATTCCCTCTAATTAATCCCCTTTTAATTTTGTGCACCGGGCCACTAGTATTTAAATAAATCTACTTAAAAGGTGAACTTGAGCTCCCCCTGTACACAGAAAACCAGAAACCCTTGCCATAATGAAAGTAACCACCAAAACGAATTCCATGGGAATAGTAGTACAACGGCAGCACGAGGCTCTAGCTGGATGCTTGGTGGCCGGCACAAGACCGAGCCCAGCCCTCTTACTTCACAGCAGAGGTTGGCATGTGTCCCAGCCACGCCAGAGCTGGGTTAGCACCCAGTAGAGACTTTCTCTTGGGAGCTCTCAGAGCTGCTCTGAAATCAGAACAGCTCACCCGAGCCACGTTTCTGTGCTCCCTCCCGTTACAGGAACCCCGACATCTCACCACATACCACTCTGGCAAACACTACTGTGGTCGTGAGGACCTTAGCCCTGGAATCAAACGTGGGCTCTGGCTGTGTGGCCTGACCAAGCTGCGGGACGGCTCTGCGCCTCGGCTCCCGCCCTCAGATGGAATACCTGCGCCTTTCGCGGTGGGGTTGTGAATGGGGCGAAGAGCTGCACCTCTAGAAAGTCTCACAAAGGTTGTGACTGACCATTGTTCAGCCCCACCTCTGCTGTTTTTTCTTTAAACAAAGGAAGAAACAGACTAAAAAGGAAAAGCAAATGGGCCAATGTTGCCCAGCCAACCAGATGGTCAAGATTAGTGCTCAGTCCCCCAATCTCCATAAAAAGCCCTTTTATACTGACTCTATGTAACCCGATCTCCATAAAACAACAACAACAAAAAAAACCCTTCTGTACCAACTACACGGTGGGGCCTGAGCAGCCAAGCAGCCAGAAGTTTCATTCCACCTGCACTCATTAGGCCCAGCACTGCACAGACACAGCCTTGCCCTCTGAGAATTCATTCCCTTACACAAGAAGGAAATCAGCATTTACAGAAATAGTCACAAGAATGAGGCAGGCATGGCAGCTGGGGAGAGGGGCCTCCTAACAGGCTGGGTGGGGAGGGTGGTCAGGGAGGGCTTCCTGGACGAGGTGGAGGTGGGTAGTTGGGTTCATAGGCAGAAGGCTCCCATGAGGAGAGACCGTGAAAAAGAGAGGTCTTGGGGGTGTCTCTTTGGTTGGGCCAGGGCAGAGCTCTTAACCCTCCAGCCAAGGGGGCTGCCAGCTTTCAGAGTGGAATTTCTCACATCAAGGCCTGGGACCCATCGGCTATGGCATGAAAACCTCAGATTCCCAAGCATAACCTAGACTTTCTGAACCCGGATGTCCAAAGCTGGCCCCAGGAAGCTGTATTATTGTTGCTGTTGTTTCTACAGGGTCCCCAGGGGACCCTATCCCTCTTGAGTTTGAGGTCCAACACTGCAGAAACTGCTGGTATGGGGAGAAGTCAGGAGGCAGAAATGGGCGCAGCAAACAGAAGTCTATCTATCCATGTCCCAAACTTTGCCTGAGGGCCTGCTAGGGGGGAAGGAGGGGGGAGAGAAGGGCAGGGAGAATGCTAAGACCCAGGCCACACCTCTGCAAAGTCAACCGAGGAGGCAGCCTTTCCCAAAGTGGGGTCCCAGGAACCCCAGACTTCTAAGTCACTCTCAGAATGAAGCCTTTGCCAGTCAAGTCAGTTAGGAAAAACCAACCCCTTCGTAAGTGTATGACTCAGTAAAGGCTCTGAGAAGTCCTGCAAGAGAGAAAGCTGGTATTCAGTGGAGTGGCGGGAAGGCTCAGTAGAGGGGACTGTGGATGAAGGATCTGGGTAAGGAGGGATAAGGGCTGGGCCAACCCCTATTGCTCCCACCCCCTGATGGGCAGACCACCTAGGGAATGTGAGCACTTCCGGGTCCCTCAGCCCCACCCTAGCCACTGATCCTTAGCCTGGCCTGTTGAGACCATGGGGAGTTTCAACCCAAATATTTAACCCATGACGGTGTTGGCCGCCATCAGGAACCTGCAGTGTGGGTTAGGTGGGGCCTTCATTTCTCTCGGGCCCAGCCCAGCTACACCTCTGGGTGTGGGGCCAGTTCCCAACCCAGCCCCTGCAATGGTTGGGGCAAGTGTGAGGAAAGCACCTGCTGGACCCACCCTGGCTGCCCATGATTCTCGTTAAAGCCCAACTGGAAGAGGACATGGGCAGAGAGGGGGATGGGACAGCCAGCCCCAGGGACCTGGGCTCCTACTGGAGAGCAAAGGCGTGGGCTCCACGTCCCGTTGGGCTGTGTACTGTTTGGGTCATCTGACCCTAACAGGCCTCCGTTTCTCCGTCTGTGGACTGGGGTGACCACACTTACAGACAGGGTAATGACACTTACAGACATCAGACAGGTTCAAAGACACCACCCCAACAGTACCCACACCCTAATTCCCCGGCGAGGTTTGTATGCCCCTTTACAGATGAGGAAACACAGGTTCAGAGATGTCGAGGCACTTGCCCAGGGTCACACAGCTTGTGAATGTGGAGCCCGGATTCTCTCCTAGGGAAGTCTTGCTCTAGAGCACCACCTCACTGGTGGTCCGTGAGGTCCGAAAGGTTGGCGGCCGCTGCTCTAGAGCCACATGATCAAAACTAGGCTAACAGCAACTCACGGGGAAAATCACATGAGCCAACATAATTGGCAACAACCGCCAACACCATTCTAATAGGAGCTCATATTTACTTTCTACACACCAGGCTCCCACCCACTTCTCTCATCTTCATTACATCTCTAAGAGGTACGTGTTGGCCCCGTGGATAATCATTATTTATCACCCCCACTTTACAGACGCGCAAACTGAGGAGCAGAGAGGTTCAGGGACTTTCCTAAAGTCACACAATAATTAAATGTCAGAGCTAGAATTTCAATCCAGGCAAGGCCCTTGTGCGAGCCATTAGCAAACCCATGTGACTACCCTGTAAGGACTCCCACACACAATAGGCACTTAACATACTAACTTAAAATGCCAAGTGCCCCAGCCCTGGCTGGTATGCTCAGTGGTCAGAGCATTGGCCCAGGCACTCCAGGGTTTGATTCCTGGTTTGATACTGCAGGGCATGTATCTGGGTTGTAGGTTCGATCCCCAGCCCTGGTTGGGACATGTGCAGGAGGCGACCAATTGATGTGTGTCTCTCACATCGATGTTTCTCTCTCCCTCCCTCCCTCTCTCACCTCACCTTACTCCTTTCCACTCTCTCTAAAAACGAATGGAAAAAATATTCTCGGGTAAAAATGAACAACAACAAAATGCCAAGTGCCCCAGACCACAATGGGATACCACTTCTCACCCACTAGGATGGAAATAATAAAAAAAAAAGACAGACAATAACAATTGACAAGGATGTGCAGAAATCAGAACCCTCACTGGCTGCTGGTGGGGCTGCAGTGGTGCAGGTACTTTAGAAAGCAGTATGGGATTTCCTCAAAAAGTGAAATATAAAGTTGCCATATGACCCAGCAATCCTATCTCTCCAAGATCAATGAAGACACAGGCCCACAGGAAAGCTTGCACATAGATGTTTACAGATCATAGAGCACTTATTTACAATAGCCAAAAAAGTGACAGCAACCACGTGGTCATCAACCGATGGATGACTCAGTGTGGTCCAGCCACACAGGGAATGCAATTCAGCCAGAAAAGGAGCGAAGTCAGACACATGCTACAACACTGGGAGACCCTGGACCCAGCCTGCCAGGTGTCACACATTGTGTGATTGCATTTATCTGAAACCGGCAGACCAGGCAAATCCATAGAAGAAAAAAAGGGGCCGAGGAGAGGACAGTGACTGCTGAGGGGGAGGGTTTCTTTCTGAGGTGATGAAAATGTTCTAAAAGTGACTGTGGTGATGATTGTATAATTTGCTGAACACACTAAAAACCACCGAATTGCATATTTTAAATGAGTGAATTGTATGGTATATGAGTTATATTTCAATAAGGCTGTGTAAGTGCCACTTATAAGTGGTGGGTTTTATTTTCTTCTTCCAGCGGCCTCCGGAGTCAGTCCTTTATCCTGCTCTGCGGGAGGCTGGGCCAGCTCCAGGTTACACCCAGCGGCCTGCAGGATGCTAGTTAACACTCAACAGAGGGGTGACCGTGTACCTGGCTGGTGTTAAGCAAGTCACATATAGAAGAACTCATTTAATCCTACCCTTCCCCATCTCCCCCTGAAGTAGCACTGTTCTCCCGTTTAGGAAAACTGAGGCACAGAGCGATGAGGTCACTTGGCCACAGACCCACTGCCAGAAAGCAGGGCAGAGCCGAGATGAGAATCCAGGCCTCCGGGGCGTGGTTCCAACACCTTCACCCTTTGGGTTTAGGGTCCTGAATGAGAGGCCCCAAAGGGTCCTCACTCCTCCTGCCACCCAGTGGCCACAGGAACCAACATGTCCGCATGACAGCTCCAGCCCTGTGCCAGGAGCGCAGGAATGCGGCTGGTTGGAGGCCCACAGGGAAGGGTGCAGATCCTAGGAGGGCTGGGAACTGGCTGGGCAGGTCCAGCTTTTCATCTCGTTAATAAGCCACAAGGGGCAGCCAGACGTGGCACCGTAGAGGCCAGCAGCTGGGCTGATGGAGGCCAAGATACAGCCAGTATCTCATCCCAGTCCTGTCCCACCCACACACTCACCTGGCACCTCCACCCACCTGGCAAGGGACGGGAATCGGACCTGAGTGGCATGCTGGGAGAGGGCATGCCTAACCCTCCCTCCACTTAGAAGTTTTACATGGACGCCAGAGCTGCTGGCAGTGGCCGTGGGCACTGGAAGCTGCCTCGGAAGTCATCAGCCCCACCCGCTCATTACACAGATGAGCAAACTGCGGCCCTCACAAACGAAGGCACCTGCCCAAGGTCACACAGAGGGCAGCTGGTATCTGGAACCCGACAGGTTCAAATCCTGACTGCGCCGACCATGGGTGTAACCTTGGAGGGGCTGTTGATATTTGTGAGCCTCTGTTTCATTTTCATCTGTAAAATGGGGGTGGTACATCCCACCTAGCTAAGTGAAGTGGGTGGGGAGGGTCAGGGTCACTTCTGAAAACATGAGAATTGGGTTTCAAAGATCACTTTGTGGTTCGAGGATCAAGCTGGAGGTTCAGAGCAGCGTCTAAGGGTGCCAAAGCAGATTTGGATTCAAACTCACAAGTCGGGTGTCACTGCTGTTTCACCAGCGCCTAAACAGTGGCCAGTACTCAGGTGCCAAATGAAGGCCTGCAAACCGCCTGGCACACTGTTGGAATTCCACAAAGGTGACAATGGCATTTGTGCGTGCAACACGTATTTGTTGTGCTTTCATTCCCCCGCAAGGTTGCATCTGCAACAGGATGCAGCCCTTACATTGCTCCCTGAACTGTGCATGGAGACCTTCCCCAGGGAGTCTGTTTCTCTCCTGGGGATCCCAACTTGCTTCTTTCTGGAAAACAGTAACTTCACAGTGAAGACAGCAAGGTTAACATCGCCAGAGAGACTGTGTATCACCAGAGTGGGGCTCCTGACACTGGCACTGAGGGGGACACAGGACCACATCTGTGGAATCCTTCCCAATAATACACAGCCTCCACCTCATTGTCACCGTCACACACAGCCTCCACCTCATTGTCACCATCACACACAGCCTCCACCTCATTGTCACCGTCACACACAGCCTCCATCTCATTGTCACCGTCACACACAGCCTCCACCTCATTGTCACCATCACACACAGCCTCCACCTCATTGTCACCATCACACACAGCCTCCACCTCATTGTCACAGTCACACACAGCCTCCATCTCATTGTCACCATCACACACAGCCTCCACCTCATTGTCACAGTCACACACAGCCTCCACCTCATTGTCACCATCACACACAGCTTCCATCTCATTGTCACAGTCACACACAGCCTCCACCTCATTGTCACAGTCACACACAGCCTCCACCTCATTGTCACCGTCACACACAGCCTCCACCTCATTGTCACCATCACACACAGCCTCCACCTCATTGTCACCATCACACACAGCCTCCACCTCATTGTCACCGTCACACACAGCCTCCACCTCATTGTCACCATCACACACAGCCTCCACCTCATTGTCACCATCACACACAGCCTCCACCTCATTGTCACCGTCACACACAGCCTCCACCTCATTGTCACCATCACACACAGCCTCCACCTCATTGTCACCGTCACACACAGCCTCCACCTCATTGTCACCATCACACACAGCCTCCACCTCATTGTCACCGTCACACACAGCCTCCACCTCATTGTCACCATCACACACAGCCTCCACCTCATTGTCACCATCACACACAGCCTCCACCTCATTGTCACCGTCACACACAGCCTCCACCTCATTGTCACAGTCACACACAGCCTCCACCTCATTGTCACAGTCACACACAGCCTCCACCTCATTGCCACAGTCACACACAGCCTCCACCTCATTGTCACCATCACACACAGCCTCCACCTCATTGTCACCATCACACACAGCCTCCACCTCATTGTCACCATCACACACAGCCTCCACCTCATTGTCACCATCACACACAGCCTCCACCTCATTGTCACCATCACACACAGCCTCCACCTCATTGTCACAGTCACACACAGCCTCCACCTCATTGTCACAGTCACACACAGCCTCCACCTCATTGTCACCATCACACACAGCCTCCACCTCATTGTCACCATCACACACAGCCTCCACCTCATTGTCACCGTCACACACAGCCTCCACCTCATTGTCACAGTCACACACAGCCTCCACCTCATTGTCACAGTCACACACAGCCTCCACCTCATTGCCACAGTCACACACAGCCTCCACCTCATTGTCACCATCACACACAGCCTCCACCTCATTGTCACCATCACACACAGCCTCCACCTCATTGTCACAGTCACACACAGCCTCCACCTCATTGTCACCATCACACACAGCCTCCACCTCATTGTCACCATCACACACAGCCTCCACCTCATTGTCACAGTCACACACAGCCTCCACCTCATTGTCACAGTCACACACAGCCTCCACGTCATTGTCACCATCACACACAGCCTCCACCTCATTGTCACCATCACACACAGCCTCCACCTCATTGTCACAGTCACACACAGCCTCCACCTCATTGTCACCGTCACACACAGCCTCCACCTCATTGTCACCATCACACACAGCCTCCACGTCATTGTCACCATCACACACAGCCTCCACCTCATTGTCACCGTCACACACAGCCTCCACCTCATTGTCACCATCACACACAGCCTCCACCTCATTGTCACAGTCACACACAGCCTCCACCTCATTGTCACCATCACACACAGCCTCCACCTCATTGTCACCATCACACACAGCCTCCACCTCATTGTCACAGTCACACACAGCCTCCACCTCATTGTCACCATCACACACAGCCTCCACCTCATTGTCACCATCACACACAGCCTCCACCTCATTGTCACCATCACACACAGCCTCCACCTCATTGTCACAGTCACACACAGCCTCCACCTCATTGTCACCATCACACACAGCCTCCACCTCATTGTCACCATCACACACAGCCTCCACCTCATTGTCACAGTCACACACAGCCTCCACCTCATTGTCACCGTCACACACAGCCTCCACCTCATTGTCACCGTCACACACAGCCTCCACCTCATTGTCACCATCACACACAGCCTCCACCGTCATTGTCACCATCACACACAGCCTCCACCTCATTGTCACCGTCACACACAGCCTCCACCTCATTGTCACCATCACACACAGCCTCCACCTCATTGTCACAGTCACACACAGCCTCCACCTCATTGTCACCGTCACACACAGCCTCCACCTCATTGTCACCATCACACACAGCCTCCACCTCATTGTCACAGTCACACACAGCCTCCACCTCATTGTCACCATCACACACAGCCTCCACCTCATTGTCACCATCACACACAGCCTCCACCTCATTGTCACAGTCACACACAGCCTCCACCTCATTGTCACAGTCACACACAGCCTCCACCTCATTGTCACCATCACACACAGCCTCCACCTCATTGTCACAGTCACACACAGCCTCCACCTCATTGTCACCGTCACACACAGCCTCCACGTCATTGTCACCATCACACACAGCCTCCACCTCATTGTCACCGTCACACACAGCCTCCACCTCATTGTCACAGTCACACACAGCCTCCACCTCATTGTCACCGTCACACACAGCCTCCACCTCATTGTCACCGTCACACACAGCCTCCACCTCATTGTCACCATCACACACAGCCTCCACCTCATTGTCACCATCACACACAGCCTCCACCTCATTGTCACAGTCACACACAGCCTCCACCTCATTGTCACAGTCACACACAGCCTCCACCTCATTGTCACAGTCACACACAGCCTCCACCTCATTGTCACCATCACACACAGCCTCCACCGTCATTGTCACCATCACACACAGCCTCCACCTCATTGTCACAGTCACACACAGCCTCCACCTCATTGTCACAGTCACACACAGCCTCCACTCATTGTCACCGTCACACACAGCCTCCACCTCATTGTCACCGTCACACACAGCCTCCACCTCATTGTCACAGTCACACACAGCCTCCACCTCATTGTCACCATCACACACAGCCTCCACCTCATTGTCACCGTCACACACAGCCTCCACCTCATTGTCACCGTCACACACAGCCTCCACCTCATTGTCACCGTCACACACAGCCTCCACCTCATTGTCACAGTCACACACAGCCTCCACCTCATTGTCACCATCACACACAGCCTCCACCTCATTGTCACAGTCACACACAGCCTCCACCTCATTGTCACCGTCACACACAGCCTCCACCTCATTGTCACAGTCACACACAGCCTCCACCTCATTGTCACAGTCACACACAGCCTCCACCTCATTGTCACAGTCACACACAGCCTCCACCTCATTGTCACCGTCACACACAGCCTCCACCTCATTGTCACCATCACACACAGCCTCCACCTCATTGTCACAGTCACACACAGCCTCCACCTCATTGTCACCGTCACACACAGCCTCCACCTCATTGTCACAGTCACACACAGCCTCCACCTCATTGTCACCGTCACACACAGCCTCCACCTCATTGTCACCGTCACACACAGCCTCCACCTCATTGTCACAGTCACACACAGCCTCCACCTCATTGTCACCGTCACACACAGCCTCCACCTCATTGTCACAGTCACACACAGCCTCCACCTCATTGTCACCGTCACACACAGCCTCCACTTCATTGTCACAGTCACACACAGCCTCCACCTCATTGTCACCGTCACACACAGCCTCCACCTCATTGTCACCGTCACACACAGCCTCCACCTCATTGTCACCGTCACACACAGCCTCCACCTCATTGTCACAGTCACACACAGCCTCCACCTCATTGTCACAGTCACACACAGCCTCCACCTCATTGTCACAGTCACACACAGCCTCCACCTCATTGTCACAGTCACACACAGCCTCCACCTCATTGTCACCATCACACACAGCCTCCACCTCATTGTCACCGTCACACACAGCCTCCACCTCATTGTCACAGTCACACACAGCCTCCACCTCATTGTCACCGTCACACACAGCCTCCACCTCATTGTCACAGTCACACACAGCCTCCACCTCATTGTCACCGTCACACACAGCCTCCACCTCATTGTCACCATCACACACAGCCTCCACCTCATTGTCACCGTCACACACAGCCTCCACCTCATTGTCACAGTCACACACAGCCTCCACCTCATTGTCACCGTCACACACAGCCTCCACCTCATTGCCACAGTCACACACAGCCTCCACGTCATTGTCACCATCACACACAGCCTCCACCTCATTGTCACCGTCACACACAGCCTCCACGTCATTGTCACCATCACACACAGCCTCCACCTCATTGTCACAGTCACACACAGCCTCCACCTCATTGTCACCGTCACACACAGCCTCCACCTCATTGCCACAGTCACACACAGCCTCCACGTCATTGTCACCATCACACACAGCCTCCACCTCATTGTCACCGTCACACACAGCCTCCACCTCATTGTCACCGTCACACACAGCCTCCACCTCATTGTCACCATCACACACAGCCTCCACCTCATTGTCACAGTCACACACAGCCTCCACCTCATTGTCTCAGTCACACACAGCCTCCACCTCATTGTTACAGTCACACACAGCCTCCATGTAATTGCCACAGTCACACACAGCCTCCACCTCATTGTCACCGTCACACACAGCCTGCACTTCATTGTCACCATCACACACAGCCTCCACCTCATTGTCACAGTCACACACAGCCTCCACCTCATTGTCACCATCACACACAGCTTCCATCTCATTGTCACAGTCACACACAGCCTCCATGTAATTGCCACAGTCACACACAGCCTCCACGTCATTGTCACCATCACACACAGCCTCCACCTCATTGTCACAGTCACACACAGCCTCCACCTCATTGTCACAGTCACACACAGCCTCCACCTCATTGTCACCATCACACACAGCCTCCACCTCATTGTCACAGTCACACACAGCCTCCATGTAATTGCCACAGTCACACACAGCCTCCACGTCATTGTCACCATCACACACAGCCTCCACCTCATTGTCACAGTCACACACAGCCTCCATGTAATTGCCACAGTCACACACAGCCTCCACGTCATTGTCACCATCACACACAGCCTCCACCTCATTGTCACCATCACACACAGCCTCCACCTCATTGTCACAGTCACACACAGCCTCCATGTAATTGCCACAGTCACACACAGCCTCCACGTCATTGTCACCATCACACACAGCCTCCACCTCATTGTCACCGTCACACACAGCCTCCACCTCATTGCCACCGTCACACACAGCCTCCACCTCATTGTCACAGTCACACACAGCCTCCACCTCATTGTCACCGTCACACACAGCCTCCACCTCATTGTCACCGTCACACACAGCCTCCACGTCATTGTCACCATCACACACAGCCTCCACGTCATTGTCACCATCACACACAGCCTCCACCTCATTGTCACTGTCACACACAGCCTCCACCTCATTGTCACAGTCACACACAGCCTCCACCTCATTGTCACCATCACACACAGCCTCCACCTCTTTGCCACAGTCACACACAGCCTCCACGTCATTGTCACCGTCACACACAGCCTCCACCTCATTGTCACCGTCACACACAGCCTCCACGTCATTGTCACCATCACACACAGCCTCCACCTCATTGTCACAGTCACACACAGCCTCCACCTCATTGTCACCATCACACACAGCCTCCACCTCATTGCCACAGTCACACACAGCCTCCACCTCATTGTCACCGTCACACACAGCCTCCACCTCATTGTCACAGTCACACACAGCCTCCACCTCATTGTCACCATCACACACAGCCTCCACCTCATTGCCACAGTCACACACAGCCTCCACCTCATTGTCACCATCACACACAGCCTCCACCTCATTGTCACCGTCACACACAGCCTCCACCTCATTGTCACCGTCACACACAGCCTCCACCTCATTGTCACCATCACACACAGCCTCCACCTCATTGTCACCGTCACACACAGCCTCCACCTCATTGTCACCATCACACACAGCCTCCACCTCATTGTCACCGTCACACACAGCCTCCACTTCATTGTCACAGTCACACACAGCCTCCATGTCATTGTCACCATCACACACAGCCTCCACCTCATTGTCACCGTCACACACAGCCTCCCCCTCATTGTCACCATCACACACAGCCTCCACCTCATTGTCACCGTCACACACAGCCTCCACTTCATTGTCACAGTCACACACAGCCTCCATGTCATTGTCACCATCACACACAGCCTCCACCTCATTGTCACCGTCACACACAGCCTCCACCTCATTGTCACCGTCACACACAGCCTCCACCTCATTGTCACCATCACACACAGCCTCCACCTCATTGTCACCATCACACACAGCCTCCACCTCATTGTCACCGTCACACACAGCCTCCACCTCATTGTCACCGTCACACACAGCCTCCACCTCATTGTCACCGTCACACACAGCCTCCACTTCATTGTCACAGTCACACACAGCCTCCACCTCATTGTCACCATCACACACAGCCTCCACTTCATTGTCACCATCACACACAGCCTCCACCTCATTGTCACCGTCACACACAGCCTCCACCTCATTGTCACCGTCACACACAGCCTCCACCTCATTGTCACCGTCACACACAGCCTCCACCTCATTGTCACCATCACACACAGCCTCCACCTCATTGTCACCATCACACACAGCCTCCACTTCATTGTCACCATCACACACAGCCTCCACCTCATTGTCACCGTCACACACAGCCTCCACCTCATTGTCACCGTCACACACAGCCTCCACCTCATTGTCACCATCACACACAGCCTCCACCTCATTGTCACAGTCACACACAGCCTCCACCTCATTGTCACCGTCACACACAGCCTCCACCTCATTGTCACCGTCACACACAGCCTCCACCTCATTGTCACCGTCACACACAGCCTCCACCTCATTGTCACCATCACACACAGCCTCCACCTCATTGTCACAGTCACACACAGCCTCCATCTCATTGTCACCATCACACACAGCCTCCACCTCATTGTCACCGTCACACACAGCCTCCACCTCATTGTCACCATCACACACAGCCTCCACCTCATTGTCACAGTCACACACAGCCTCCACCTCATTGTCACAGTCACACACAGCCTCCACCTCATTGTCACCATCACACACAGCCTCCACCTCATTGTCACAGTCACACACAGCCTCCACCTCATTGTCTCAGTCACACACAGCCTCCACCTCATTGTTACAGTCACACACAGCCTCCACCTCATTGTCACCGTCACACACAGCCTCCATGTAATTGCCACAGTCACACACAGCCTCCACCTCATTGTCACCGTCACACACAGCCTCCACCTCATTGTCACAGTCACACACAGCCTCCACCTCATTGTCTCAGTCACACACAGCCTCCACCTCATTGTTACAGTCACACACAGCCTCCACCTCATTGTCACTGTCACACACAGCCTCCATCTCATTGTCACCGTCACACACAGCCTCCACCTCATTGTCACAGTCACACACAGCCTCCATCTCATTGTCACCGTCACACACAGCCTCCACCTCATTGTCACAGTCACACACAGCCTCCATCTCATTGTCACAGTCACACACAGCCTCCACCTCATTGCCAGTAGCCAGCAGACAAACCCAAACTGAGGACAGATCTATAAAACATATCTCTGAAATGTCCAGGTCACAAAAGACAAGACTGGGGGAACTGTCAGACAGGAGGCAAGCAAAGAGACTTGACAACTAAATGGGACATGGGATCCTGGGACAGAAAATGGACACTAAGAGAAACTGGGGCGTTGGAAAAAAAGTTTATATTTAAGTTTTAGTTTTTTAAAAGGCTCCTTCTGGAATTATGGATTTCCCAGCAAACACCTACAGGAGTAGATGCTTCTGGGAGATGAGGCTCCTGAGATGCCCACCTGTGGACAGGCAGGAAGAAAGGGGGGTGTTGTGGCCTGAGACACCCCACTGATGGGACCTAGAACTCAGCTGTCGCCAGAAATGGCCCCCTCAGCCCAGCCCAGGGTGTGGTGAGGGCTGCAGGTGGGTTTACAGGCAGGTGAGGTCCTCACAGGCAGATCGGGGCCGTTTCTCTAGAGAATCAGCCCTGGTTCTCCTCTCCCAGGCTGAGGAAGCCGGACTCTGGCGTGAGTGCAGGCCCAGGTCCTGTCCCAGGTGTGACAAGCAGCCCTGATTATTAGGCCTGGTCTGCAAATGAGACTTCCGGCTCAAGAAAGGAGAAACGGGGTGCAGGCTGGCCAGGCCTGGGTTTGAGGACACACTCAGGCACAAACAAGGTGTTTGGGCCTGACCCCACAGGCATCAGCCCAAAACAGACACCTCTTTGTGTCCCAGGATGTACTCAGAGCACTGGAGCTGTGGGGAGAGGGCCTGGGAGCCTCGCAGGCATCAGGTACCCGGCTCTGTCCCTGGGAGTTCGAAATTCAATAACCACAGACCGACCTGCTTTACAGGTGGCCACTCACAGCCGAAGAGGTCAAAGTGGGGAGCTGGCATTAGAACCCAGGGCCATGTGACATCCACTGTGGCCTAGGATGGCCCATGGTCTGGTCATTGAGCCATCTAGTATAGGGGGCCCTAGCTGGTTATGCTCAGTGGACAGAGTGTCGGCCTGGGGACTGAAGAGTCTTGGATTTGATTCCGGTCAGGGGCACATGCCCAGGCTGTGGGCTCCATCCCCAGTTGTGGGTGTGCAGGAGGCAGTCGATTAATGATTCTCATCATTGATGTTTCTATCTCTCTCTCCCTCCCGCTTCCTCTCTGAAACCAATAAAAATATATTTTAAAAGGAAAGAATATGGGGCCGAGACCGGTTTGGCTCAGTGGATAGAGCGTAGGACTGCGGACTGAAGGGTCCCGGGTTCGATTCCGGCAAGGGCGTGTACCTTGGCTGCGGGCACATCCCCAGTGGGGGGCGTGCAAGAGGCAGCTGATCGATGTCTCTCTCTCATCGATGTTTCTGACTTTCTATCCCTCTCCCTTCTGCTCTGTAAAAAATCAATAAAATATATTTTAAAAAGAAAAAGAAAAGAATATGGGGACAGATGTGGCACCCGCGGTCACCGAGGATGCTTCACATGGGCAAACAAAGGGAACCCAGGTGTCTGGAGGGACCCGGTAGTCGCCTCTTGCCTTGGTTCCGCGCCAAGCCCTCACCCTTTCCTGCAGTACGGCTCTATAGTTACAACCCGGGGGTTGAGGCCGAGATCCTAGATTGACATCCTGGCTCAGTCCTTTTAAGCTGTAAATTACTCAGCCTCTCTGAACCTCGGTTTCCCTACTTGTCCGGGGGGGCGGGGGGGTCATGGCAGTATGCCCCCCCCAGAGCTGGGGTGGGGGTTAATTGAAAGAACAGATATAAAGTGCTACCTTGAGGGGAGCCCAGGCTCTCTGCCACCACCAGAGGTCACAGTCCAGGGATTTGGCTCCTTTAAGGAGCTGGTAAAAGCCGGCAGCCGAGGCCAACGTCAGAACCCACTGGCAGTGAGCCAAAACCCCAGGCTGCCCACACCGTTCACACGGATGCGCATGCAAGCCCAGACACGCTCAGGTTCTGTCTTGTGGATGTTGCCTCGCCGGGGCGTGGAGAACTCACAAGGAGCCTCAATATTTGGAAATGCCTCCTCCAAGCTCTGCAGGAAGAGGCTGGTGCACGGATTCGGGGACCGAGGCTGCTGGGAGGATACAGATGCCAGGCCTGGCCCGGCTGACCCATCTTGAGTTTGGGCTAAGGATCGCCTCTACAGGTTCAGAGATTAGAGGGGTGCAGGGTGTTTCCCTGATGGGGTTTCTGCTGCTCTGGGAACACTCCCGTCTGCAGGAGGGAACCACAGAAGGGAGGATGGGAAAGGCCCGTCTACCCAGTTGTTCAAGCAGAACCCCACCAACCGCCCTGATCTCCATTTCTTCCTCCACTGGCTCCACCTGGTAACAGCTCTCAGTGCTTCTGTCCTCCCTCTGCCCCATGGTTTCCACCTGATCAAGGTCGCCGCTGCTCAGCTGGACCAGTGCAAGGCTACCCCAACCACCTCCCTGCACCCCGACTCTTGCCTCCCGGAGCCAACTTCAGCACATTTGTCAGAGAGATCTTTCAACAATGCAACAAAACACACACCCCTATCCGGCTTCAGACTAGCCAGTGCTCCCCAGTGCTCTCAGAACGGAGTTTACCCTCCTGCCCAGGCCCCCAAGGCCCTGAGAACCAGCTGCTCTGGCCTCCAGCCCTCGCCCCTGAGCCTGGCCTCACTTCCCAAGTGTGGGGGGCTCTTTCCTGCTTCAAGGCCTTTGCACTTGCCATGCCCTCTGTGGGTCTCTGTTCATGGGTCACCTCCAGGACCACCCCGGCTGAGACTCAGTCTCCTGGCCACAAGCCCAGTTGTCCCACTTGGTCTTTCCACCTCCTCCCTGGACCCTATGGCTCCCAGAATACCTGCTTTCCAGTCCCCTGCCCCAGGAGAGACCTAGGCCCTTCAAGGACACCATGAATGGCTAACCCTCCAATCCACAGCAAAGCCCCCCCCACCCCACCCCTCCTTGCTGGCTGCCTTCAGCTCTCTCTGAACCAACTGGCCCGTTCTCTCTATCCTGCCTGCAGGGAGGAGGGCTGAGTCAGCGGGCATGGAGAAAGAATGCAGACTGGTGTCACTCCAACTTGGGTGTGGGCTGGAGCAGGCTCCTTAGCCTCTCTGTGCCTCAGTTTTCTCATCTGTGAACTGGGAATAAGAATCGATCCCACCCCAGAGGGCTGAGATAATTCAAGGAGATGATCCTTGTAAAACACCGAGGACGTGGCTATTATATTTATTACAAAGGCTAGCTGCTGGGGCTTTTGTCTGTTTTGTTCACTGCCATGTCCACAGTGTCCAGTACAGAGCTTGTCCCAGCAACCGTCAAATGAACTTCTGCCGGTGTTTGGAGTAACAATGCGTGTTATTTCACTGGCTTTCGTTTCCTCATCCATACAATGGGACTATGGCATCAGCTGGCCAAGTAGCAAACAGGAAGACACATTCAACAGGTGGGAAACATTGGGGGGGAGGCTACTATGTCACTTTGAGTTCAAGGCCACCACTGTCCAAAAGAACTGAATGTGCCTCATTTGTAGTTTAGCTTTCCAGTAGCCACATGAAAAAAAGCCAAAAGAAACAGGTATACTTACCTTTTTAAAAGATATTTCATTCAACCTAACATATCTACATATTATATTGACAGGTAGCCAATAGGACACTATTAATGAGAGATTTTAGACTCCTCTTTTCACACTACGTCTTCGAAGCCTGGCATGCAGTTTTCATACACAGCACATCTACTGTGTTCTAAACACATCTCGAGTGGCTAGTGGTTACTGCACAGCTCGGATAATTCTAAGGCGTCTGGACCACTTTGCTCGAAGCCCATAGCAACTATCTGTTGTTCCCGAAAGAGGCTGACAGATGCACGGAGCATCTATATGCCTCACTCAGTGCCTGGTACCTAGAGAAGTATAATAAATAGCCATTCCCTTTGCTCCCTGCCCCTCTCCCACCAGACCCACACAGGCTGGCCAGCCACCTGCCTAGGGCCAGGTCTGCTGTGGCTGCCTGGCTGCCTGCTTCAAAACAATCTGAGGCTCCTACTTTGTCCAACAGAGCATGGTGCCTGGGTGTGGTATGCCTGGGCATGCAGAACGCAGCCCAACACCCTTTTCCAGGCCCCCAGAGCTGCAGCATCCTTACCCACAGGCCATGGGCAGATTCAGGGCCCCTGGCTTGCTGCCCAGCCATCCCTCCTCCAGCTGGAGAATGGCCCCTTTCCTGAACCGCCACCCAGGGAACAGGTTAGACCCTGTCACCCCTCCAGCTGTTCCTTCCTGCCCAGTATGTTCTGTACCCCATCGGTCACAACTCAGCTTGCTGTGTGTAGAGAAGACAACTGGAGGGGAAAGGGCATGTCTTGTGGGGACAGCTCTCCCTCCCTGGCCAAAGCCACCTCGACTTCCAGGCCTGAGTCAGGCCCCATGTTCCAGCCGGTGAACACGTCTCCAGCTCCTCCCTTTCCGGGTTAATTGTGCCTCAGTGGGCGTACGCAGGAGCAGCCGGAGCAGGAGGCACCCGCCATGGAATGTCTGGAATGTAAAGGGGTGCACACCTCTCCCGGGAACCAACCTTGCTCCTCCCAGAGCCATAGAAGGGTCCTGGCCTCCTGCTGCTGTCACCCTCTTCTGGGTGGGTCCTGCCTGCCCCCAGGGCCAGCCAAGGCCTGACTGTCTCCCTAGAAACCCCCAGAACTGGTGGGAAGCTCACCTAGGGTGTTAGGTGGCCCCAGTCTCCACCTTTTTTAAATACTACCTGGCTGAGAGCTCGAAGGCTTGTCACTCCTAGACATTGTCCTGTCCCTGACACAAAGGCCCGTACAGTAGGCACTCAAGAAATGGCTGGTGAATACGAATAACTAAATAATAAGAGCACCTACTAGGTGCCTATGGCCTGCTCAGCCCTTTCATGCACTACCCGTTGAAATTATAGCTATAGGAGGTAGGCATCCTTATAGTGACTGAGGCGCTTTCTTAATCCTATAACTTCTGGACGATAGGACTTATTCATCTTTGGGGGGGGGAGGCCTTCTGTAGCCCTTAATTCAAAGCCTTGGGGTTCAATAAATAGGTGTTGAATTGAGCAGACATTTTATAGTAGTCAACAACTCTTGTCTCCCCATTTTCCAGATGAAGATAACTGAGGCTCGGAGGGGTTGAGAAACTTGCCAAGGTCACACAGCTGGGAAGCAACGGTGCCAGAATTTTTACAAGCTTCAGATTCACCTCATCAGAACATGGGAACATCGATACAGATCCACAAACAAAGAGGGAGACATCGGGGAGACAGGAGATAGGACGATGCAGCAAGGCGATCGCCACCCAGGGGAGACACAGTGATTCCCATCTTGTTGACATCTTCATCAGTACAATTAATACCAGTGGTTGGATGACTATAGATGAGTCACTTTCCTAAAAAGACACCATGGGGGGCTCTCAGCCTGTCCCTCCAAGCAGGCCTTTTGGAGGGGCTCCAGGGCCCCACCCTACCTGGTGCTTGACACAGGTTCACTCTTTGATTCTCATAACAACCCATTGGTACTCTTACTGCTCCTGCTGCAGATGAAGAATCTGAGCCCCGGGGGGTGGGGCGGGGGGTGGGGGTGGGGTCGACTTGCCTGAGGCCACAGAGTTTGTTTTTAAGCTGATGACTGCTGCCACCCCAGCTGGTTTTCTATATAGACAATATTTTTAAATACTCAATTATTGCTGAATAAATTTTCATACTCACCCGCCAACTCTCTCTCATACCTCTGCCCTTCTTACAGGCCCTGGGACAGGCCCTGCAATAGGCCCATCTGCATTACCAACCCCCTGCAGACAGGAGCTGTTGAAGACATGCTATAAAATGTTCAACACCTATTTATTGAGTCCTGTGTATAGGCAAGGCCTGGAATTAAGGGCTGTAGAAGGGTTCTCTAAAAAATGAGGAAGTCCTTATTGTCCAAAGATTTATAGCTCCTAGGTAGGATTAAGAAAGCACCCCAATAACTATAATTACAAAGATTCAGAACCCCTGGGTTAGGTTATTTTCATTTGTTCTGTCCATTCAGGCCTTATATTCTAATTTTAATTGTGAAAATATAACTCAATCCACTAAAATACAGGAAAAGAACACAAAGAAAACACATCAGTCATTACAATAAACATAAATGAGTTAAACTTGCCAGTTAAAAAATAAAGACTCTCCGATGAGAATATAGAAATAAAACAAAAGCCAGCTCTAGGCCATTTTATAAGACATACTATAGGTCCGGTGCACGCATTCGTGCACCTGTAGTGTCCCTCAGCTTGGCCACAGAGGCGGGAGAGGCTTGCACCACTGCAGCTGTGCTTGCCAGCGGTGAGCCCAGCGTCTGGCATCCATCGACCAGCTGAGCGGCACTCTCACTGTGTGAGTGTACTGACCATCAGGGGGCAGCTCCTGCACTGAGCATCTGCCCCCTGGTGGTCAATGCATGTCATAGTGACCAGTCGACCAATCATTTGGTCATTCAGTTGTTTGGTCGCTTAGGCTTTTATATATAGAGAAACAAAATGATAGGGGATGATTGAAAATACAAGAACAAATTGAGACAGACTGGGAAGCTGCTACTGAAAGGAGAAAGCAAGGTGTATACATAACTCTAATACAAGATGAAGCAAGGCAATGAGTGTAAATATGTGGTTTACACCTCCGGCTGCACATCAAAAGACTGAAATCTTGCCCGGCTGGTGTAGCTCAGTGGCTGAGCATCAACCTGTGAACCAACAGGTCAGTGTTCATTCCCAGTCAGGGCATATGCCTGGGTTTTGGGCTCGATCCCCAGTGTGGGATGTGCAGGAGGCAGCAGATCAATCATTTTCTCTAATTATTGAATGCTTCTACCTCTTCCTTCCTCTCTGAAATCAATTTTTTTAAAAAAATGTATTTGATTGATTTTTTACAGAGAGGAAGGGAGAGGGATAGACAAGTAGAAACATTGATTAGCTGCCTCCTGCACACCACCTACTGGGGATGTGCCTGCAACCAAGGGACCTGCCCTTGACCGGGATCAAACCTGGGACACTTCAGTCTGCAGGCCGACGCTCTACCCACTGAAACAAATCAGTTAGGGCTCAATTTTTTTTAAAAGACTGAAGTCTGGGTGTGACCCTAGAGATTCTGACTCAATTGGTCTTCAACAGGGCCTGGCCATTGCTTTTTAAAGCTCCTCACATGATTCTAATGTGCAACCAGGGTGGGAATGAGAAAACAACCCACAGCAATGTGTTACAGGACTAGAGGGAGCAGACTGAGGAGGAATCCTCCATCTCTACAGGAAGGAAGTCTTGTGAGGAATCAGGACACAGGAAGTAGCCAATAAACACCAGACTGATTGGTCAATTGACTGATACTCTCTTTACCAGAAACTTCTAAAGTAATTAGGCAGTAAATTTCTCCAGACCAGCTATTAGTCCTGGGGAAGTAAGGTTGAGAGGGCTGTTGGTGTAGTAACTATGGCTGTTTCACGGCCTAGTCTGCTTCTGCATAGAGAAAGCCTCCTCACCTCTGCTGTGTCAGGCATATGTTTTGGACACACACAGAAATTCAAGCTGTTTTTTATAACACCAGGGCATGTCTTGAAGATTTTTACAAGGTTTAAGCAAAGCTCAAGCTAATTTCGGCATTCCCAGATGTGCTGGGACAGCATTCCTGATTTCAGACCACTGGATAAGAAGTACAGGTCTCCCTTTATTAAGCATCTACCATGTGTGTGATGCTTTACACACATCATTGCCAGTCCTCTCCACAATCCCACATGCCACCAACTCCCCAATTCAAAACAGACCTTCCACCACTGTTGACTGAGCACCTGCCGTGTGCTAGGCACTCTTCTGGGGGTTTGGGAGCAACCACACAGCATGCAAAGACCCTGCCTTCATGAAGTGTGGACTCCAGTGATGAAGAACAGAGCTCGGCCCTGGCCAGTGGCTCAGCTGTTCGGGGCGTCATCCTGTACACCAAAAGGCTGCCGGTTTGGTTCCCAGTCAGGACACATACCTAGCTCGTGGGTTTGAGCCCCTGTTGGGGTGTGTATAGGAGGCAACTTATTGATGTTTCTCTCTCTCTCCTTTCCTCTCTCTAAAATCAAGAAAAACATATCTTCAGTCTTGGCCGGTTTGGCTCAATGGATAGAGTGTTGGCCTTTGGATTGAAAGGTCCTGGGTTCGATTCCCCATCAAGGGCACATGCCCAGGTTGTGGGCTCGACCCCCAGTAGGGGCATGCATAAGGCATCCAATCAATGATTCTCTCTCATCATTAATGTTTCTATCTCTTCCTCTCTGAAATATATATATATATATATATATATATATATATATATATATATCTATCTCTTCCTCTCTGAAATATATATATATATATATATATATATATTTATATTAAAAAAAACACACACACACATTATCTTCAGATGATTTTTTTTTTTAAAAAAGCCCAGAGAGGGACACGAATATGGCTGTGGCACAGCTCACAAGTGACACAGCTGGACCTGGAAAGTGGATTCTTGGCTCCCAAACCCAGGTTTTTCCTACTCTGCCCGCCTTGCCCCCCATTCCTGCCCATCGGCCTCAGCTTCCCCCTCAGTAACACGGGGAGTTAGTTGCCCATCTCATAGCTGGGAAGAGTCAAACTCTTCTTCCGGAGCAACAGGACAGGAGCTCTCTGCTCTTGGAGGCACAGACTTTGAATCCTTCCTCAACCTTGAACTGGAACAAAGTCCCCCTACCCTGGATGGAGAAAACCTTAAAAGGTATGGGTCTGAAATCTGAGCCCAGGCAGCTGGGACAACAAAGAATTCTGCACTGTTTCCTGCAGCTCTGCAGCCTTCCAGAGTCAGCAGGCAGCGGGTGGAGCTGACAGCCACTGCGCTGTGTGCGTTTATCTCACAAGACCCTACAAAATCCCTCCGTCCAGGAGAGGAAGGACCAGCGGCCAGCTGTGGGCCTTGACAGCTGGCTTGCCTGCTCCCAGCTCAGAATGCCCAGGTCAGCGCAGCTGAGATTCCTTGGGCAGAATACTGGGACTCGGAGCCTTGCCTGGAAAAGAGAGGTGAGGTGGTATTGTCTAAGAAAGACAACAATTATAAGTTAGGACAGCTGTCCCAAGCTAGGACTCAACCTCAGAGACTCTTGTATGTTCACAGCTTTTCAAATTCCCCTCCCCATCCCTGGGGGCCCCATCCAGAACCTCCCTGCTTGACCTCCATGCTTGCTCCCCATGCCTGGGCACCTTACCATCCTGAGGCCCCTTTCTTCGCCTCTCCCCCGCCCCCCCGCCCCCGGTTTCCTATTGACTGGATGCTGAGCTGCAGGACGCTGGCCTCCCCTCCTGGCTCTCAGCCACACTGTGTCCTCTGCCAGCTCTCCTTGACCGTCCACCCCTCACTTGAAAACCCATGACCTAACTTGAACATACAGAAAGTCCTGAAAAGAATCCTACCACAATTTAGCTGATGTTCCAAATTGGCTTCAGATGTTGTTTAAAAGAAATGAAATGTCGTTTATTGTTCATGATTCCCTAGGTCCCTCCTTGAGGGTGGCATTCATTTTGGAGCTGCTGCTTCTTTCCAAGCCTGTTGTACATTTTCAGTACCCATTTGTGTCTGCATCCTGAAACACTGTATGGAACTGTGTTGCATGTATGTTTTTTAAAATGTACACAACAGCCCTGGCTGGTTTGGCTCAGTGGGTAGAGCGTCGGCCTGCAGACTGAAGGATCAAGGGCACATGCCTGGGTTGCAGGCTCGATCCCCGGTGGGAGGGCATGCAGGGAAGCAGCCGATCAATGATGCTCTCACATCATTGATGTTTTTATCTCTTGCTTCCTCTCTGAAATCAACAAAAATACATTTTTTAAAAATGTACACAACATACTCTTTGCACCCTCCACACCTTGCTTTAGCTTTGTAACACGCTATCACTGCAGGTTTAGGCAGGTGGATGCATCTAGCAGTCTCGTCCTCAGTGCTTTCTCTTCCAAGATGCCCCCTCCTCCCAGCTGGCTCAGGGCCCCTTTGCCTCCACTGTCTTAACTTCTCACCCTGTATTGCTGCTGCCATCTGTTTGCTAAACTCATAGAGGTGATGGGATGGGGGAAGGGGGCAGTGGGCACTCTGCTCTGGCCCTCAAATTTCTGTCTATAGATAAAACCCAGCCCCATCTTCTTGGTGTGTGTGTGTGTGTGTGTGTGTGTGTGTGTGTGTGTTGTGTGTACACGAACCAGTGTGTTTGTTCCTGTGAGATGTTTTAGGGGAGAGAGAATCTTAGCTCACCCTCATTCATTCACTCAACTCATGGACTGCACCAGCTGGTCTCTGGGGAGACACACATTCATCCCCATTTGGCCACCACAGAGTCCAATGTCTGCTGAGAAGAGAGTCAGACAGGAGATGGTGAGATAATAGAGAAGGTGAGTCTGCGCCAGCAAAGAGATTAGGCAGGGCTTTTCCGAGGAACATCGAAGAACCATGGAAGAGGAAGACAAGTAAGGAAGTGAAGATGGGTGGGAAGAGCATTCCAGGCAGGGGAACAGCGAAGGCAAGGCCCAGTGGCTGGCCGCAGTGTGGAAAGGAGAGGGTGAATGGTCCGCATTCATGTCGTGCAGGGCAGCCCCCAGGGCCTGAGTGCAAAGGGCAGCCTGGGGCAGGGGTTAGAGCTACAGGGGGACAGGACCAGCCTTGCGTCTTACAAAGTGCTCCCTGGGTGCAGGGGAGAAGGGACAGGGATGGAAGCAGGAAGTGTGAAAAGGCTCCTACAGTGCCCAGGCAAGAGGGGCTGGTGGCCCAGCCTGGGCTGCTACCTCTGGAGGCAGGGAGAAGTGGGGAAAAGGTCAGGGCTCAGGCTGCAGGCAGCTCCAGCCTGCCTCCAGACAGACAGCAGCCAGGGGCCTCCCTCCCCAGGCCCAGGAGGCTGTCACACAGAACACCACCCAAAAGCAGAGAGAACAAAGCCCAGGGGCGATTTCCCTCTTCCAGCTCTCTCTCTGGGACAGGCCGGGGCAGGCAGGTGGGAGGACGCAGGTGCCAGTGGCAATGGGAATCCTGGCTCCTCCTCTCTTGACAAGGAACCTTGGAAATGCTCTCAAGGCAGCTTCTCCCCAACCCCTCAGGACCCTCCTGATGCTGCCCCCCCCCCCCCCCCCGGCCGCCTCCTCGGGGAGTGGCCGCCGTGATATAAATTGAGCTAAGCTTCTCCCCCAAAACTCCCTGTCACCAGATAATTGCCCCCGACAATGCCTGAAATGCCACCAGTAGCAGCCATCCTTATGAGCTCAGCTGGTTCTGTTCTTAATCTAATTTATCAGGTCTCATTCCCTCTGCCAAGAGAAGGCCTGGGCAAGTGAGGGCAAAGCCAGAGAGACCGAGAAGGAAAAGATGGCTGGGCGGAGTCAGCGAAAACAAAAGCCAAATGACTGGCCCAGGGCAGTGCCTGGTCAGCTGCCACCAGCCCCAGGTCCTGGTGGAGAGACCCAGTTTCCTTACTCAGGGGCCCCTGAGCCCCCAGCATCAGCTGCTGTGAGCAGGGAATGCCTTTCCTCTTGGTCTCAGTGTTACCCTCTGTGAAACAGGACGCCACCACTAACAGCAGGCACAGCGTTAGGACAGGATGCTGTAACATCCATGACCATGCCAGGCACAGCGTAGGTGCCTGAGAGATGGCTGGTCAGGTCACTGCAACCCAATCAGCCCTATGGCTGGAGGCAGGCTTTCCTGACAAGGAAAACCTCCCTGTCAAATCGTTCAGGCTTTCCAGCTGCCCCTAATAAGTATGTGCATGTGCGTCTCTCCATGTGTCTGTTTAATTGGGCTGTGAGGGTCCACGTGAATGTTGGGGAGTCAGCTGACGCCGTGCCCCACCCAGGCTGCAGCCTCCACAGTTGGAAGGAGACCAGCTGCCCGGTCAGCTGTGGCTTAGCCCAATCCTTACCTTAACAGCCGTGTGTGATCGCTAACATCGGCTGCTATGGTTTACGGAGCATTCACGGAGCCGGGCCTGGGGCTGGGCTTATCACGCACATTTGACTTCACCAACTAAAGGGTTGCTATCATCACTCCCATTTCACAGATGAGAAAACTGAGACCCAGAGATGTTAAGTGTCCTTCCCACGCTCACACAGCTCGGGAGGGGCTTGAACTCACACTTGGCCATCAAAGTCTGTGCTCTTAACCACCAAGAGGCTCAGCATACCTCAGCCGGCTTCTGGGAGGTTACATGTCCCTTTCACCAGCCTACAAAGCCTTGGGCCCTGCCTCCCACACAGGTTCCCCCCATTAGGACTGAGCCATTCTCGCAGCAACCTGTGATGTCAGGAGACCAGGCCAGGCTGCAGCATGCTTGCTGGGACCCAGGTATGGGTGGAAGAGCAAGATTAGTCCCACTTTACAGATGGGAAAACGGAGGCTCAGCAAGGTCAAATTTCTTCGCCAAAATCAAACAGCAGAATTCAGTTTAACTTTAGAGCTGGATCTTCACCCCTCCACTCCTCCCCACGAAAGGTTAGGCACTTTCCCCAGGAAGTCCTCCGTGATCTCTGAGGTCTCTAACAGTGCTCACTTCAGACCAGTTAGGGAGCATGAGAGCCACCAGGTTGAAACGTCTGCCCAGTTCTATGTCCTGCTGGGACAACCGCTCTTGCTTGCCCCTCCCCTCCCCTCCCACTGAAACCCAGTCCTATAACCACAGTTGTAATTAGCATAGCTCCATTAATCAAGTGCGGGGAGATTGTGAATGTTTCCTTCACATCCCCCCGACACCTCACTTCAGGAATGGCAGCCCTGGAGTTGTGCAGGGCATATCCTCACCAG
This sequence comes from Antrozous pallidus, assembly GCA_027563665.1. NCBI lineage: Eukaryota > Metazoa > Chordata > Mammalia > Chiroptera > Vespertilionidae > Antrozous > Antrozous pallidus. The sequence continues at coordinate 105,298,841 of CM050512.1, read as the reverse complement.
TTCCGGCACACATTATAGCTGCCATGGATCAAGGCCTCCTATAATCCTTAACTCTTTCCTAAATTACTTCATTTGATTCTCATGCTAGCCATACCACCGGGGGGGGGGGGGGGGGGGGCGGGCACTCTGCTTGTGATCATTGTGTAGGTGAGAGCACAGGGGCACAGAGAGGCCAAGCAGCTCGCCTCAGATTGCACAGCCAGGAAGTAAGGGCTGTTCAGGGCTGAACTCAGCCACAGAGCAGGAAGATGAGAGCACATCTCCTAACCCTTCCAGTCCTTGGTGACCTGTACTGTCAGCCGTGACCCTGTCATTAGCTCAGGTGTGAACATCAGCTCCCACCCCTGTCATTAGGAACCAGGGTGACAGGAGCAGCAGAGCTGCTCACACCCAGTTTCAGCTGCTGAAAGGCTGACAAACAGGGAGGTGCCGTTTTCTCCGTGGAGGCACTCTGCTCGCCCGTTTGCACTTGTGCAGCTCAAAGCTGGCACTGCCTGGGTGTGAAGGTCACAACTCCTGGCTCCTGGGTCCCCTCAGCTGGGGCATGATGCTGACCCACTGTCTGGGCATCCCTGATGTGCTAGAGGCATTCTCTTTGTTGTCACAATATCTCCTACATGGAATCCCATGTAGGAGATATTGGCGCCATTCCTGCTTTGCAGACGAGAAACTCAAGGCTCAGAGAGGTTCCCTCACTTGCCTTCAGCAAAAGTGGCAAAGCCACAATCAGAAGCGAGGCATTCTGCCCAGGGCCAAAGCTCCTACCCACCATACCATGCTGAATCTCACTGGCAATGGAGAAGACCCCCCAGAAACTCAGGGTGAAAGAATAATTTGGGGACCTGTGCCCCATGACATATGACCACATCTTAGAGCTACAAAGTACAGGCTTAAGCACTGGTTACTGCCCAAAGACTCTTGTTGAGAGAATGGGGCAAGAGGCTGTCCCCCTCCTCATAATCCAGTCCATGAACTTGACCTCCTGGAGAGGAAAGGGCAAGAGGTGGTGCACAGGGCTATGAGAACACTTGGAAAAGCACCTGGCACCTCAGGGCTGTAACTGTGCAAGGCCATGGGAGCTCAAAGGAAGTCTTTCACTCCCTCCTGGGGAGAGAACCAAGAAGGCTTTCTGGAGAAAGACACCTCCAAGCTCAGATCTCAGATCAATCAGGTCAGTCAGCCAAGGGCAGAGGGTGGCTGCCTTGGGCTAGGAGTCTGGAGAAGGGCAGCACCCAGTGTCTTTGCCACCCCAGGCCCTCCGAGTCCCCACAGCTATAAAGGATGGGGAGCCTTTTTTCCTACGTCTGCCGGAAAAGCGGGTCCCTCTCAGTTTGTCTGGGTTTATTATAACATTTGTTAGGTCCAAGCCCAAGCCTTGGGGGACTGGATGCGCGGCGAGGCCTGGCCCATCTCCTGGGATGAAGGACTGGAGGGGCCTGAGTCTTGATGAAGGGAGAACAGCACAGTCCTCTGTAGCTGGCACAGAGCATGCAATTGTGCAATGTTGGAGAGAACAGCTCAGGGACTGGACAGGACCCCAGCTGAGTTGGAGAGCCAGCTGGACTCAGGCACAGAGGAACAGTGTGCAGGGCCCTGCCCCAGCTCTGGGATTGTGAAAGACCAAGGGGGCCGGGTTGCGGGGAGCCTTGGAGGGGAGGGAAAGAAATGCCTCTGAGCTTGAAACAGCCCCAATGGAGAGGTGGGGGCTGGTGGGATAACTGGGCAGTGCAGTTTCTGAAAGGGCTGTGCCCACACGCCCTGCGCCAGCACCCGGGCCCCACAGCACTTGTCAAACAGGTCTGCCTGGGCTGGACCACAGGGGCAGGGTGGGGGCCCTGGCCAGCGTTTTCTTGCCTTCATCTGGGGCCTGGGAGGGAGTTAGGAGCAGCTCAGGGTCAAGGAGTGGTGCCAGGCTCACGGTGGGTGCAGCTTGGGGAGGATACCCAGACAGGTGGGCTGTGCAATTCTGAGTGCCCCACCTACCTGCCTGCAGCCCCTTGTAGGGAGAAATTTAGACAAGTGCTCTCCTAAATGGGAGCCCCACCCCCATTTTCTCTTCAGCAGGGACTAGGCAGACCGAAGTCCCGCCCCCTCCCTCAATCTCAGCATCTCCACGAGGCTCCCTTAAACCGGTTATTATGTGAATACATTAGGCTTATCAAAACGGACGTGGGCTGCCGTCTCAACGCAAACACATCAAGACTTGTCATTCCCTTCCCAGCCCGTCCTGGGAACCCCGGGCTCAGAGACGCCGCCAGTTTCGGGGCTGTGGGGGGAGGGCGCGGCCAGAAGGAGGTCCGGACACCGCCCAGCCGCAGCGCAGACCCCAGCTCGGCTCCCGCCGGAGAGCGAGAACAAGAAGTGTTTCAGCCTGTGCCACCCCCCCCCCCAAAAAAAAACCCAATCGACCCCACACCAACCCAGCGCAGGGTGGCACCCCCACCTCTAGGCTTCCCAACGCCAGGAGCACCTGAGCGCTCGCCGAGGGAGGGGAACGCCCCCTCCCACACTCTAGCTCGATTTACCCGCCCCCGTGCGCCCCTAGACGTGTTTCCTAGGTCCCCTCCACCCGGCCTTGGGTGTAGCGTCTCTGGACACACCGCTCCCCACCCAGGGCGGTGCATCCCGGCGCCAGGGCGACCCTGGGGGACGGAGGTCGCCCACACCTCCGCTCAGCTCCCGCCCTCTCGGCGCTAAGTCGGTGTTCTCGGGGCTCCTAGAACTCTCTGGCGCCAGATAGTGTTCTCCCGAGGACGCCCAGCCCTATCGCCGCCGGAATCCCCAGCTCTAGGGTGGCCGGCGGGCCGCACGTTCCAGAGTCGCGCACTCCGGGCTCAGTCCCCGCCCTCCGGGCGTCCCAGGGCCGTGCTTCCCGGGCTCCCTGCGGACCTCAGCCCCCCGCCCGCAGCTCGCGCGCGGCTCCGCGAGGGCGCGTGGGAGCGGTGTGGGTGTGCGGACGCTCCTCACCTCCGGGTCTGCACCTTGGGGCTGTATTTGCCTTTGTTTCTCTTCCTGAAGAGCGAATGCATGGTGGCGCTGGGGTGCGCGGGCCGGCGGGCAGCGGACGGCGGCGGGGGCTTGGGTACTGGGCGGCGGGGGGACCCAGCGCGCACCGAGGGGCGGCAGCGGGCGCAGGTGAGCGGGCGACAGCTCGGGAGCCCGAGTGAGGCGCTGCTGGGGCGCCGGGTCACTACTCGCGAGGGGCGGGGCGCCCGCAGACCCAGGGCTCTCCCGGCCGCTCCCGGGAAGGTGGTGCTTACCTTCCCGAAGGAGGGGCCATCGGACGGGCGGGACTTCCCGACGCGTCGGCCGCGCGCCCTGGGCCGGGCGGGAGGGAGTGGGGATCCGGCCGGGGCTTGGGATAGGGACACGGGGTCTTTTCGGGACACGCACACAACCCACGCTGAGCAGGCGGGCGGGGGCGCTCAGACCACTTTCCTAAACATCCTCAGCCCCACCCTCACTCCCGGGCCTGCCGTGCCCCCTGGCTGAGGGCCTTCCCCTGGCTCTCTGCTGCCTCTCTTGTTGGCTGACCCCTAGGTGGGTCCTCCGGACAGGTGCGGCCAAGACCAGTCTGGGCCCTGGGTAGCTAGTGAGTTACACGCAGATGGTAGCAGTGTCGGTGGAAATTGAAAAAAAAAGGGGGGGGGGGATCTGGAGTGCACCGCAGGTGTACAGATCCTGCAGCCACAAATAGTCAGCTGACTCCTCCGCGAGGCTTCCGAGCGCTCCCAGCCTCAGTTTCCTCAAATGTCAAACACCCCATCCCAACGGGTTTTGAAGAGGTTCGTGTAGATAATTCACACAAAGCACTTCGCACAGTGCCTGGCCCTGGGTGCGCAGGAAGCTCTGCCATCATTATCACTGTGCCATCTCTGGCGGACAAAAAATCCTTTGAAACTTGATAACTCCAGGCCCTGGCAGGCCAGACTACTTCGTAGCTGGTCATAAACGCGGCTGGGTTCTGGTTCAGAATAGCCACATTGCACAATGCTGCCAGCATGGGCCGGGTTACACTGTGCACTGGAGGCGGCAGCCCGACAGAGAGTGAACCCAGTCCCCCGTGAACCCAAAGGGGCCGGGCAGCTGGGAGGGTTCAGGGCCTGCCGCATGCCGCACACTGGGGATCAAGCCCACAATCCAGGCATACGCCCTGACCAGACTGGAACCACGACCTCCTGGATCATAGGTCAATGCTCAAGCACTGAGCGAGGCCAGCCAGGCTCCCCACTTGTTTTTTATTGATAAAACTAGAAGCTCAGTGCACAAATTTGTGCATAAGTAGGGTCCCTCGACCTGGACAGTGGATTGGGGTTATTGGGGTGGAGGGAAGTTGGTCAGCCAATCAGGGCCTATGGGGCCAGCCGGCCAGGGGGAGGGACCGCAGGAGGTCGGCCACCCTGATCAGGGTCATCAGGCTTGGCCAGTTGGGTGGAGAGATGGGCCACGGGAGGTGGCTGTGAGAGTGCACTGACCACCAGGGGCAGCTCCTGCGTTGAGTGTCTGCCTGCTGGTGGTCAGTGTGCATCACGTGGATGGGTTGCGTAGGCTTCATAGATATAGATAAGGAGGTTGATGGGGGCTTACCTTGCCCCAGACCCCGCAGCTTTTGAAAACGTAGTGTCCTTTGGGTCTTCTCTTGTTTCCACCACCAAGGACTGAGCTTTCAGTGTTAGAGAGACTCCAGGAAATCTTATTCTTTTTATTTTATGTTATTTCTTGACTAGAGGCCGGGTGCATGTGGGGTTCCTCAGGCTGGCCTGTGCCTCTCAAAATCCAGAACCCTTTGGGGTGTGTCGGACTGCCAGTTTCAGCCTGATCCCCATGAAACCAGCAGTCTGAAGTCCCTGGAGGGTTGTAGTATTGTGAAAAGCGGCAGGAAGCTGGGGAGGAGTCTGTGCCGCTCCAATCATCCCAGCCTGCTCACCCTGCCACCGCTGCTCATAAGCTCTATAAGCTCACTGAGCGGTGCTCCCACTGTGGGAGCACACTGACCACCAGGAGACAATTCCTGCATTAGTTGTCTGCCCCCCCCCGGTGGTCAGTGCATGTCATAGCAACTGGTCATGTGGTCATTTGGTCACTTAGGCTTTTATATATATAGATTTGAGAGAGGGGGGGGAGAGAGAGAGAGAGAGGATGGAGGAGATAGAGAGAAACATCAATTTTTTTTTTATTGATTTTTTTTACAGAGCAGAAGGGAGAGGGATAGAAAGTCAGAAACATCGATGAGAGAGACATCGATCAGCTGCCTCTTGCACGCCCCCTACTGGGGATGTGCCCGCAGCCAAGGTACATGCCCTTGCCGGAATCGAACCCGGGACCCTTCAGTCCGCAGTCCGACGCTCTATCCACTGAGCCAAACCGGTCTCGGCAATTTTTATTGTTTCACTTATTTACACATTGATTGATTGATTGTTGTATGAGCCCTGACCTGGGATTGAACCCAAAAGCTTAGTGTTGGAGATGACACTCTAACCAACTAAATTACCCAGCCAGGGGCAGAACCTCATTCTTAAGGGGGCTTCTGTGGGTGGGCTTAAGGGGGTCTGTGAGTCCCCCTACACTTGATTTTAAAATGTGTTCATATGTGCATTTTCCTGGGGAGAGTCTTTTACTCTCAATAGGTTCATTAATTCATTCATTCAACAGGCTCACACTCTCCAGCCTGGCTCCTGATGCTGCTGCATTGATTAGAAAAAGGAAAAACCAAAAGGAGGAGGGGAGAAGATACATACATACTAATAATTTTTTTTTTAATTAACTTTTCAGAAAGGTCTGGAAACCTAAAAAGGATGAAGGGCCCGGCAAGATGCCATGGCTCTGAAGGTGTGCAGCAGGATCCTGAGGGCAGTTTGTAAAAATGCAGATTCCAGGGCTTTGAGCTCCTGAAAGGGGAGCACGGGGAGGGGCCCAAGAATCTGAACTTTTGGCAAGTCCCTCTGTGAGAAGCCAGGAGGCAGGGATCTTGCCTGCAGCCCCCTCCAACTCCCACCCCACCAGCAATCTTCTCAGGTGGGGAGTCTTTAACAGATCTTGCCAAATCTAACCCTGTCATGCCCCTGTGAACTTAGCTCTGCCTGGCTCCGCTCTCAAACCCTCCCCCTCCTTCAGGCAGGGAGTTCCTCACTGGGCAGCTAAGGGCTTGAGCAATTCCCTTGGTCCTGCAGTGAATTCCTTCCAGGGTCTGAGGATAGGACAGGGCCTGGAGGGCACCAAAAAACTTGCCTCCAGCAAGCCGATGGTGTGAGTGTGGAGGAGGTGACAGGGAGGAGACAAAGCTACAGAATATAAGTGGGACCCGCTGATGTGGCTCAGTGGTGGAGGTCAACCTATGGACAAGGAGGTCACGGTTTGATTCTTGGTCTGGGCACAGGCCTGGGTTTCGAGCTCAATCCATGTGTGGGGCGTGCAGAAGGCAGCCGATCAATGATTCTCTCTCATCATTGATGTTTCTATCTCTCTCTCCCTCTCCCTTCCTCTCTGAAATAATATATTTTTAAAGGAAAAGAATGAACATATTATAAAATTTAAAAAAGAATATAGGTGGGGGCCCACCTGAGACCTGCAGAAGCCTCAGCTCAGGACAGCTGTCACCTATGACCCCTTCCCCACACCCTAAGTGGGCCATAGACAGGGTGCTCATGAGGGGATCTTGTTAGTCCCCTTGCTTTTGCCCACTTCACAGTTCTGCCAGGAAATCCTTTCCTTACTCACTCCCCCCTCCTCATTACCTTTCCCTGCAGGGGGCTCTTTTGTGGGGACTGAGCGGGCCTCAGGGGTGTACAGGGCGGCACTGTTGCGGGGAAGGGAGTCATCAGATGGCCACTGGGAGGGGGTGTTTAAATAACCCAGGGTGAATCCACACCAGGAAAGGCCCCGCCCCGAGAAGAATGGGAAGGGATGCGGAGCAGGTGCCAAGTGTAAGGGAGAGGGTGAGGGAGAGAATGAACATGTGTGTGTACGTGCACAGAAAACTTCTGGAAGGATCCACAAGAAACTTAGCCATGAGTCCGCCTCAGGAGGGACAAGAGAGAAATCTAGCATTTGGACTTAAAAAAATATTCTTTTTTGTATGTACTTGAATTGCTTCTTCAATGTCTTTTTCCAGTTACGATTAAAAACCTGTTTAAAAATTACCAAAGTCGGTCATTCCCTCTTCCAGAGTCTTCCTTCTACCCCTTTCCTTGTCCCCCAACTTCTTGCCCCACTACACCCTATGGTTCTAACCTTCCTTGCTGGAGGAGGCCTGGGGGATACTGGTGGATAAGGATTACGGAAGATGTGAAATTTGGGGCGGGGAGGGGGGAGAAGAATGCTGAGGAAGGCCGCCACTCTGCCATTCAGTCGCTGGGACTCAGCCATAAAGACACAAACGAGCACAAAGCCCACCGTGAGGAGTCTGGGGAGAAGAGCTGTGTCAGTTCCACAGATGGGGAGGAGGGGGAACAGTCTGGGGAGACCTGGGTTGGAGTCCTCGCTCTGTCCCTTTCAGCTGTGTGGATGTGGGAAAGTCCTTTTCCCTCTACGAGCCTCTGTTTCCCTCATCTGTGAAATGGGCACAATTGTAGCATGCCTTGCAAAGGTTGAGCTCCATGTGTTAAGTGCTTGTCCCCGACAGTTAGTGAAGGGTGGTGGGGGGGGGGGGAGAGAATGCACATCTGTAGCTGGAGGCTCAATACTTATGGGACTGCAGGGTATAAGCAAGAACTCTAAACTGTCTCCAAACCCTGGGCTTCTCCCAACTTCCAAATCTCCTTTCCCACACCCCTAGTTCCACTTAGGGGAGGGAAACCAGACGAGGAACCTCCAGGTGAGCAGGCTTGCAGCTCAGCTGCTGAGTAATAGCCATGACATTGACAGTGTTAATGCCACTTCTCATTTGTTGAGGGTGATTCTGTTTCAAGCAACAGGGTGTGTGCCTGACACACCTCAGCTGATTGATTGTCCCCAAGGACCACCCCCATACCCTGGGGTGCAGCAGACCAGCCAGCTGGGAGGAAGCGCTTATGCTCCAGGGAAAGGCCCTGAGGTCCTGAGGGGTCTGTGCCCGATGGAGTCTTGGTCTCACCCCACCCCCTCTACTCTCCCAGGCCCCTGCTGACTCAGCTGCCCCCCCCCCCCCCCAGGAGCTTTAGGAGAGTTAGTAGGTTTAGGGAGGAATTTGTGTTGTGCCTCACTGTCCCTCATCCTCTACAAGCTGGGCTCCGAGAGCTGGTGTGGCTGTATGTGCATGCACATGTGTCTACACGTGTGCACACCACTGGTCTCGGGCAGGAGGATGGGGTGGGAGCTGCGTTCTGGCCCTGTGCATCCTCCTCTGGGCAGATGGGATTTGTTTGGTTCTCCTCTTATGCCAAGTGACTCATCCCTCTGCCATGTGGGATGGGGGTTCAGGGAGGGTGTTTGCTTTCCTGGCATGTGCTTGATGGTTAACCCCACAGAGGTGGCACCTGCAGGGCCATTGGGTTCCCTGGCAACCAGGCCGCCCTAGGCCCCTTCACCCTGTCCCCTCTCTGGAGCTGGGCCAGGCTGTGGTGCCCAGGAGGCCGCCACTTTCCTGAAGGGTCAGGAAACACTCTCATTGTTTGCTGTCGCTGTTTCCCCAGCAGCTGGAGAGCTGCTTGTTCATTCACTTGCAGGCTTGGGGTGTTTCTGTGAACCAGTTTGAAACAAGAAGGGCAGCATTCCCCCAGCCCCAGAGAGAGGGGAGTGTGTAGGACCCAGCAGCCTGTTCTTACCCTATGAGCCTTCTCCTCCCAGGGCGAGGCTGGCCCAGCCTCCAGCGGGTAGGCATTCTCACATCGCCAACTGTTCAGGCTCCCCCCACCACACACACACACACACACACACACACACACTCCCGCCCCACACCCGGGAGCATTTACAAGTGCAGATTCCAGGGCCCCCTCTAAGATTATGGGGGGGGGGGGGGTGGGTTTAGGTAGGGCCAGGGATCTGCATATTAACAAACACCTACGCCCACCCCCATGCTAACAGCAGGCGGCTTCTGGGCCCCCCTGAGAGGCACAGCTGTGAGCAGGAAGAGAAGCAGCACAAGCTCAGGCCTGGTCTACACCCCCTGAGAAGAGCCACAGGCTGTAGCTGGAAGCCAATCTGGGTTTGAATCCTGGCTCCCACTCATCAAACTGTGTGGCCTTGGGTAGGTGGCTTAACCTCTCTGAACCCTGGTTTTCCCTATCTCTAAAATGGGGGAGAGCCGGTGCGCCTAGCACCGAGGCCCCTCTCTTCCTCTCTCTTCCCCCACCACCAAAGGGACAGAAGGGAGCTGGCCTAGCTTCACTCGTGTTTTGTAACACATATTTACTTTTCTAGCAGAACAATGCAAGGGATGGAAAATCATGCTGGCCCTTCAGCCAGGATGGGCTGACTCACACTCGGTCCTAAGGGCCTGTTGAGCTCCCCACAGCCCATGCTGGGCCAGAGGGGAGGCCGGGCCCTGGCAACCAGAGAGGAGAGGGTCCACGATGAGTCAGCCTGCCTGCTGCTGAGTCATTCCCCAAGAACGGCCCACGCTCGGTGGGGACCCCTGCCAGGCAGCCACACCCTGCTGCCCCCACAGGGAGCCGCTGCTCAATGACCCCCTGCCAGCCCTCCCTGGATGAGATGTGCACCTGTCAGCTGCGTCTGTTATCAGACCATTGAAACAACTCCCCATCCGTGGTTAAATAGCAACCGCTGTGAGCCTGGGAGGCTCCGGGCCCCCCTGGCCCTTCCTGCAGAACCCAGCCCCTGATTAGCTCTCATCTCAGCAGGGGGCCTCTCCAAGCGGCCTCGCCCACAGGGCAGTGCCTCTCAGACCCAGCCACACTACCCCACCCGGCCACCTCGCAGGTCTAGGCCTCAGTGTGCACCCTGGACCGCTTTCCAGCACAATCTGTCCCACATCTCCGGACACCTCATTTCCAGCCCGTCTCTGGGCCTCTCAGAACAGGCTGGGAGTGCCGCCCAGCAAAGAGGTCACGCAGTCGGGACAGAGAGTGGATGGAGCTGGGTGGGGCCAAACTGGCTCTGCCAGGCCTGGGATCCCCGCAGGACAGGCTGCCCAACCCCAAAACTCCCATCCTCCCCTCAACGCCTGAGCGTACTTCCTCCCAAGCCTACTTCCTCCCACCCACTTGCCTCACCGGGCCCTGCCAGGGCTCACGTCTGCCAGGTCTGCCAGACCGGTAGGGCTGCATTTCTGGGACCAGTGTCCTGGATGTGACAGCCCCTGGGGATCCCAGGTCAGGAGGTTAGGATTCCATTCCTTTGTGAGGCGGGAGGGGGGGGGGGGGGCCCTGAGTGATGGACAGGCCAGGTGCCAAGGGGCAAAACAGAATAAAATGGGGTTTTAACTTTAAGCCAGCCTGGGTTTGAAGCCTGGCTCTGCCATGCAGCTAACTGTGGGACCTTAGGCAGGTGGCTTAACCTCTCTAAAACTCAGTTTCTCCTCTGTCACATGAAGAAGAACCAAGGAGCTTAGATGTCAAGCCCCAGCTCCTCTATTTCCTAGCTGTGTCACCCTGGGGAAATGTCTTTACCTCTCTGAACCTCGGTTTCTCCATCTGTGAAATGGGAACATTGGAGCCTGCTCCATGGGGTCTTAAAAGGACTCAGTAAATGCCGAAACCGGTTTGGCTCAGTGGATAGAGTGTTGCCCTGCAGACTGAAAGGTCCCAGGTTCGATTCCGGTCAAGGGCATGTACCTTGGTTGTGGGCACATCCCCAGTAGGGGGTATGCAGAAGGCAGCTGATCCATGTTTCTGACTTTCTATCCCTCTCCCTTCCTCTCTGTGAAAAATCAATTATATATATATATATATATTTTTTTTTTAAAGGGTTCAGTGAAGTCAGACATGCAAGCATGACTTCGCCCACTTTTGTTGGACATTTACTGTGTGCCAGGCCCTGTGCTAAGTGCTTGTCTTGGGGGGACTGGTATTACGTTTCCCAGCTGTATCGAGGTATGATGGACAGACCACAAAGTGCGCGTATTTAAAGTGTACCGACTGAATTTTGATGTAAACACCCAACAGTGAAGCCATCACTACAATGGAGATGTTGAACTGGCCCTCTTCCTCCCCCATTTTTCAGGCATGGAAACTGATGCTCCAAGACATTACTTGCTTGCTGAAGCTGGCCAGGAGACTCCGAATTTAAACCCTCCGGTCTGAGCCAGTACCCTTGTCCGCACCTTCACCCCATTCAGCAGGGTGCTTGGTCCATACGCAGTGCCATTGCTACATAAATGAATGAGAGAGTCAGAACTAAGGTAGGAGAGAAAGGGTTCCTCCGTTAAAAATTGAGCACCTGCTGCATGACAAGACCTGTGCTAGGCACTCAGATACAGGTCAAGCACAGCAGACACAGGTTCCTGCCCTCGGAGAGCTGACTGCAGAGGACCAGGGCTGGGGAGGGGTCGGAGGACAGTATAAGTTTGAGGTCATTTGTGGGTGAAAGATGACACCTTCACTAGGTCCCCAATTACAGAGCACCCCCAGGCAGACAAAGTCATGGAGCAGGGTCCGGGGACTCTGTGAGGAAAGCCCCCAGGCTACAGGCTGAGGGCAGTTGGAGCCCTGGTTAGGAAGGAGGGACCCCCAGTTCCCTCACCTTCCCTCCTGCACATCACTGACATTTCCTGGGGAACTGGGGCAGGATCTCCACCTCTTGTCCTCACAGTGCCTTCTATACATTTACTTATCCATTTATGAAGCACCTACTATGTTCCTAGCCCTGGGGATACAGCAGCTAACAAGACACAGCCCAGTCTGGGAAGGGAAAGAGAGAAAAATGCAAGCAGACAACCATATTTTTAAGAAATGAAATAACCTAGGTGTCCATCAATGGGGGCGTGGCTGATACAGAACAAACCTGTCATAGTCTGGAAGGGCAGAGCGGGGTCAGGAATGCGATGGGTGTATAGGCGTCTCAAAGAAGGAAACCTGGGTACAGTAAGTGAAAAAAGGAAGTGGCCACCATTGGGTGCTGTATTTTTGCCCGTTGTGATTTAAAACAGAGCTGTCTCCCTATCTCGATGACTCTGCCCTCCCGCCTGCCTGCCTCGTCTGGATCTGCCTGGCCTTTTGTCCACTCTGTCTGCTGAGATGAAACATTCCTGCCCAGGACCCAGCGAGCCAATCCCCGTGTGCTGCCTTCCCAGGCCACTCTCCGGTCACCGGCTCAGGCTTAATCCCTCGCCCGGGCCCAGACCTCCAGGACTGATGAGTCAACACAAGCCAGCTCTGAACAAACACCCCCTCTTCCTGGCCTGGGGTCCCTCTTCCACCCCCACCCGACCCAGTCCATCCTGTTCCCCAGGAAGCACCCATCCTCTGCTGGTCTGGCGACTCCTGAGCAGCCCTGTCCCCTGGGACTTCCTGCCCTGATGGGAACATTCCACATACACCTGGGAGGCATTAGCTACCCGTGGCTAGCAAGCACTTGAAGTGTGGCTGGTGCAACTCAATGTTTAATGTTACTGTTTATGTTATATTTGCTATTATTCATATAAATGTATGACGCATTCATATTCATTTAATTAGTTTAAATGGCCACATGTGACTGGTTGCTGTTTCACTGGGAGGAACCAGAGAGTCAGTCTGGGTCCAGGCATGAAGAAGGGGACATCCTGGGGCCCTGGCCTCTGCCCCAGGTAGTCAGCCTGGGGGACCGGATGGACAGCTGGGACCTCAGGGACGGACTGGAGGTGTCCCTTTGGGTCTGCTCTATTGATGGGGCTGAATGTAGCTGTGGGTGCCTGTGGCCACCCCTCCACCTGCCTAGCCCTTGGTCTGACTCCAGCTTGATGGGCAGCGTCATGACAGGAGCTGACCTGTTACTGTTAGAGTGCCCAGCTCCCGCACCGTGTCTCACCTCCTTCACTCTCCCAGATCTCTGACAGATCACATCACAGCCCTGCCCCTCCTCTGCTGGTTCCCATCTCTGCTCCCGACTCCAAGCAGCTTCCAGATAACTTGACCTAGGATGGTGGGTTGTTGTCATATCTAATCTGCTAAAAGGCAACAGTGACCCATCCCCCTTCCAACTCTGGGGACTCAGAGTCTACAGCTGCCCTGGCCCAGTTCTCCCTAATGAGCTTGGGTACAAAGGCTTTGTTTTTGAACTAACCCCAGGGCACAGGATCAGGGCATGAGGAAGAGGCAGGGGAGGCGGGGTGTACTTGGGGGGAGAAGATGAGAGATTAGGAGGCTAATCAACCCAGGGTTCAGTGGCAAGCTGAGCCCTGCAGTGGGCTGATGGTGGCCCCCAAAAGATAAGTGCAAGTCCTAACTCCCTGGGACCTGGGAATGTGCCCTTATTTGGAAAAAGGATCTTTAAGGATCTTTAAGTTAAGGATCTTAAGATGCGATCCTCCTGGGTTTAGGGTGGGCCCTGCATCCAATGACAGGCGTCCTTGTAAGAGAAAGACAGAGTGGAAGAGAATGTAGGGACCCGGGTGCTGAGCCTGCCTGGCTTGAGTTATTTGAGACAAGATGCAGGACCCCAATGCAGACATTGAGACGAATGACATCTCACGCGAAAAGGGCATCTTACCCTTGAAGGACAGTTTGAACAAACTGGAAAAGGAGGCAGAAGAGGAGGAGCAGCAAGCCCTTCAGCAGTCAGTTGTGAGACATGTGAAGATATGACTCCGGGAGAATTGGAAGATAATGAAGAGGAACTGAATGAAGAAGAGGAACAAGCTATTGGCATGCATAGGCAGCAGAGACTGGCTGAGTGGAAAACCACCCAACTGAGGAATAAATTTGGAGAAGTTTTGGAGACCTCAGGAAAGGACTATGTTCAGGAAGTTACCAAAGATGGAGAGGGCTTGTGGGTGATCCTGCACCTTCACAAACAAGGGATTCCCCTCTCTTCCCTGAGAAACCGGCACTTCAGTGGACTGGCCAGGAAGTTTCCTGATGCCAAGTTTATCAAAGCCATTTCCACAACCTGATACCCAATTATCCTGATAGGAATCTGCCCACAATATTTGTTTACGTGGAAGGCACCATCAAGGCTCAGTTTATGGGACTTCTAGTGTTTGGTGACATGAACCTGGCAATAGATGAACTGAAGTGGAAATTGTTTGAGTCTGGAGCAATCAAGACAGACCTGGAGGAAAACCCTAAGAAGCCAACTGACGTTGCCTGACTGTCCTCCGGGTGCAGCCCTATGCCCATGAGCAGGGCAGCGATTCCGAGGCTGACTGAGGCTGTGCCCAGGTACCGTGCTGAGCTTTCTTGATGTGACAGATCATCTGGATTTTTTTTTAAAAAGGAAAAAGTAGAAATAAATCCTTTTGGTTTTTATAATTGTTTAATTTAATCTTTATTGTTCAGTTTATTAATTACATTGTTCCCCCTTTTCCCCCCCTATACCTCCCCTCCACCCAGTACCCATCACACCCTCCGCCCTCACCTCCCCCACCATTGTCCTCTCCCATAGGTGCATGATTTTTGTCCAGTCTCTTGCTGCACCTCTCACATCCCTTTTCTCCCCAAGAATTGTCAGTCCATTCCCTCTCTATGACCATGATTCTATTATATTCACCAGTTTATCCTATTCACCAGATTTTTAATTCACTTGATTTTTAGATTCATTTGTTGGTAGATGTGTATTTATTGTTTATAATTTTTATTTTTACCTTTTTTTCTTCTTCTTCTTAAAGAATATCTTTCAGCATTTCATATAATATTGATTTGGTGGTGGTGAACTCCTTTAGCTTTTTCTTATCTGTGAAGCACTTTATCTGACCTTCAATTCTGCATGATAGCTTTGCTGGATAGAGTAATCTTGGTTGTAGGTTCTTGCTATTCATCACTTTGAATATTTCTTGCCGCTCCCGCATTGTTTCTGTTGAGAAATCTGCTGACAATCATATGGGTGCTCCCTTATAGGTAACTAACTGCTTTTCTCTTGGTGCTTTTAATATTCTCTCTTTATCTTTTGCTCTTGGCATTTTAATTATGAATTGTCTTAGTGTGGCCCTCTTTGGATTCCTATAGTTTGGGGTTCGGTGTGCTTCTTGGACTTTTAAGTGAATTTCTTTCACCAGGTGGGGAAATTTTGGTCACTATTTCTTCAAATAGGTTTTCATTATCTTGCTCTCTCTCTCTTTTTCTGGCACCCCTATAATTGGGTTGTTGGTATGCTTGAGGTTATCCCAGAGGCCTCTTACACTATCTTCAATTTTTTGGATTCTTTTGGCTTTTTGCTTTTCCAGCTGAGTGGATTTTGCCTCTTTGTATTTCAAATCTTTAACTTGGTTCTTGCGGTCCTCTAGACTGCTTTTAGGTCTTTACATAATATTTTTTATTTCAGTCAGTGTATGCTTGATTTCTATTTGGTCCTTCTTCATATCCTCGTAGGTCTTGTTCATGTCCTTGTAGGTCTCATTAAGTTATTAGAGGCCCAGTGCACGAAATTTGTGCACTTGGGGGTCCCTCAGCCTGGCCTGTACCCTCTCACAGTCCGGGAGGCCTGGGGGGATGTCTGATTGATGACTTATTGGGCCTAAGCTATTAGTCCGACATCCTTAGCATTGCTATGGAAGCAAGAGATGCTCCCACCACTGCTGCTGTGCTCGCCAGCCATGAGCCCGGCTTCTGGCTGAGCAGTGCTCCCCGTGTGGGGACACACTGACCAGCAGGGGGCAGCTTCTGCATTGAGTGTCTGCCCCCTGGTGGTCAGTGTGCATCATAGTGACCAGTCATTCCACCATTTGGTCATTTACATATTAGCCTTTTATTATATAGGATGTTTCAAATCTCATAGTTCTCAGGAATAATCACTGCTGGGAATCTTCTTGAATTTCTTAGAACTCTTTTTAAATTAATAACACTTTCTTAAAAATAAAAACCAGCTGTTGGCATGGCAAGAGAGAAAGAGAGAGAGGGAAACAAAGGGAGATCTGAGACACACAGACATGTGCAGAAGAGAACAGGCTGTGCAACCCCTGACCACTGACTGAGGCGGAGATTGGCGTGATGCGAACTCAGGGTGGAGGCAGAGGCAATTGCCAGGGAATGATTGTGGAATTCTGTGATTATACTGAAACCATGGACTTGTAGCCTATAAATGAATGGATTGTATGGTGTGAGAATTATCCTATCTAATAAAGAGGTAATATGGTAATTGACCCTCACGCAGTTGCAAAGATGGCAGTGCCCACACCCAATAAGGAGGGAATATGCTAATTGACTGCCATGACTCAAAGATGGTGGTGCCCACAGCCACAAGATTGTGGCACCAGTCCCCTCAGTCCCACTAGGACACCTGCCTCTGGAGTCCCCCAGTCCCCTAGCCACCCAGGGCTGACTCAAGGCAGAGGCAAGTCTTGGATGGTGGCTTCCCAGCTGCCCAGGGCCACTCGAGGTTCAGGTAACCAGGGCCAGCGAGGCTTGTGCTGCTGGCAGTGGCAGCAGCAGAGGTGTGATGGGGCGTTGGCTTCCCCTGATTGCCAGGTTGCCTCCTGCCCCTGAGGGCTCCTGGACTGTGAGAGGAGGCAGGCCAGGCTGAGGGCTCCCTCTCCAGTGCATGAATTTTCATGCACTGGGCCTCTAGTGTTTCAATAAAGCAGAATTATCACTTTCCTACACTGTACCATCTCAAATGCCAGCCACTCAACCAAGTCCCATGCGAGATAGGCCCCCTTTCGAGCTGGCACTAGTCACCCCTAGTTTTTTTATATTATTGTGGAAAAGTATACTAGTACATAACATAAAACTTACCATTTCAAGTGCACACTTTAATGGCATTTAGTAGTTCATGTTGTTGTGCAATCATCACCATCATCCATCTCCACAACTTTCTTATCTTGCAAAACTGAAACTCCACACCCATTAAATATTAACTCCCCACTCCTCCTTCTTCCTGCTCCTGGCAATCACCATTCTACTTTCTGTCTCTATGAATTCGACAACGCTAGGGACCTCATATAAATGACAAAATTGCCAAGTAATAATGGCGCTTTTGTGTCTGGCTTCTTTCACTTAGCATGTCTTCAAGTTTTATCTGTATTATAGCATCTGTCAGAATTTCCTTCCTTTTAAAGTCTGAATAATTTCCATGTTACCCGAATTTTAAAGAAACACTATGGCCACCTTTACTGCAGAGACACCAAATGTTGCAGGGCCAGAATGCACACCCAGGTCACCTGATTCCAGCATCCACCACTCACCACCCTGCAAACCCAGTCCCTTCCTAAGCACCATGGGACTCCCCTGCATGACCTTACTCTTGTTCCTGCCCCCTATCCCTCCTCATGGAGAGACCCTGGGGCTAAGAGAGACTTGTACTCACCTTTGGACCCTGACCACACATGCACCTCCAGGTGGAGTCCAGAGTAGCGAAGCAGCATTTGTGCAAGTGACTTCACTTGGAGGTGGGTTGGTGGTCCAAGTGGGTGGGACCTGGCTGTGCAGCCCCCTTTGTCAGGCTCCCCAGATTCTGTCTCTTGCTCAAACTAAGCCACCTAATGATGAGGACCTCTGCAGTGAGTTCTACAGGCTACAACCTGCACACCTGTACACAGCTGCCTTCCCTGCCATTGACTCCTAAGACCCTCCAGTTACCAAATCCAAGAGGCCTCTGAGCTCTGCTCTGAATGGGAAGGGGGGCCAGGGAGAGGGTGAGGAGGGACAGGGAGAGAAGGGAGGGTGAAGGAACACAGAGGCAGCCTGACAAATGAGATTGGTGCAGAAAGCAGATTGGGGGCAGAAGTCGGGGGGGGGGGGGGCGGGTTGGGAGAGGCGGTGTCTGAGGGACTGGTGGGAGGAAGGTGTAACTGTGTAAAGGGACCAAGTTTCCTTTTGGGATGATGAAAATGTTCTGGAAGTAGATAGTGCTGTTGGTTGCACAACCTTGTGAATTAAAAGCCACTTAACTGTATACTTAAAAATGGTTAGATGGTAAATTTTATGTTATGTGTATTTTACCAAAATAAATAAATACCCAACTTCCTTTAGCTTCAGCACTATCCCGGGGCCCTTATGTATTATAGGAACCAGATCTAGGACCACTTGTGTCCCCCAAGGGTCTGGATTCTGGACCCTTTCACTCCACCCCCTCTTCATGCCACCTGCACTTGATATCAACGGAGAACATTTCCCTTCAGGACACCGTCCAGGAGCCTCTGTGTTAGGATTGGGCCCAGTGTTTTAATCAAATAAGTGCATCACAGATATGCAAAGACATGGGGTGTTTCTGGACTTTTCAAAACACACTCACTACGAGGCATCTTTGGCTTGGTCATTCCCACAGGACAAGTAGGAAGAACTTGGAGGTTCTGTCCCTGGGACCGACTTCAAATCACTCCATCCTCTGGCACCTCCTCAGTCCAGGGCCCAGGAGGCCTGGCTATCTTTTCAGCTGAGGCTGGGAAATCACATCTTTGGTACTTCAGCTCCAGCCTGAAGCAAGAAGGCTTTGAAGAACCAGAGTCCTGGGTTTGAGTTCCTTACTAGCTGTGTGACTTTGAGGAAGTTACTCAACCTCTCTGTGCTTATTTTCCTTGTCTTTAAAATGAAGATTAACCCTAACTGGTTTGGCTCAGTGGATAGACGTCTGCCTGCAAACTGAAGGGTCTCAGGTTCGATTCCGGTCAAGGGCATGTATCTTGATTGTGGGCACATTCCCAGTAGGGGGTGTGTAGGAGGCAGCTGATCGATGTTTCTAATTCTCTATCCCTCTCCCTTCCTCTCTGTAAAAATCAATAAAATATATTTTAAAATAAAATAAAATGAAGATTAAAATAGTTGTGACCTGAAAAAGTTTTTTTTTTAATTAAGTGATAGTCATATAACGTAAAATTAACCATTTCGATGTGTAAAATTTTGTGGCATTTAGTGCTCTCACAATGCTGTGCAACCAGCACTTCTATGGAGTTCCAAAACATTTTCATCATCACTGCCTTAGCATCCCATCATTACAGCCTTAGAATAATGCTGGTACAGCAAGTGCCAGTGAGTGCTCCATGCATGGCAGGATAATTGGAAAGGGGTCATAACCGGTAGCCCGAGGCGGGTGGTGGGCTTAAGTTACCTCCCTTGGGCTGCAGGAAGAAGTTAGGCTCTCACTCGCCTTTGCGCCTCATTTTCCACCTCGAGCTCTCTATACCCACGCACTGTCTCCCCCCTCCCCCCACCCAGGGTCGTGCCCTCACCGGTTGGGCTGATGGAGCCAGGAAACCCAGCTCCTCCTCCGCAGTCTCAGGCCTCTCCTCGGCTCCTTGTGGCTCTGCTTGGCCCACTCCGCTGCTGCTCCCCCAAGCTGTCACCTTCTGTGGCAAAGGAGACACGTGTGGGTTGGGGCGTCCGTGAAGGTTCAGCCAGGGCGAAAGAGAATGAATGGGAGTGGAGGAAACACGCCCACATCTGGGAGGAGCCCTTTTGAGCAGACCGCCCTCACTTTATGAGCGCACCTCCTTCTTTCCCAGGGTCGGCTTTCACTCCGAGCATCCTGGGACCCCCTGCATCCAGCAGATCCTCGGGAATCTATATTAACATGCACCTTACTCAGGGGAGCTGGAAGGTTTGGGGAAGACTAACTGCCGCCCCATCCTTCCAGGTGCAAACATCCGTTCTGTGGTTACTTTGTGCAATTTAACACCTTTCGCGCCATCATCATAGCTTTGTGTTAATGCTCACTACTTACATGCACTGACACTAAGGAAAAGCATGCGAGTTTCCTTGACGAGTCCAGGGTACAGCAAAACAACCCTGGACCCATCTCCGGCACTTCGCCAACCTGTGGTGACTCAGGAACCATGAACTGTCGTTTGCTGCCATCTTGTGGCAGGCATGGGAACTTGGCGCTCCATTTCAATCCTTGATAACCCTAATCAAGAAAACGTAACTGGCCACAGGTCACCAGTAAGATCCTGAGTGCCTGAGTCAGGCAGAGCAAGATAAATACCATATGATTTCACTTATGGATGGAATCTAAAGAAAAAAATAAATGAACAGCACAGACTCATAGATACAGAGAACAGACTGAGGGTTGCCAGATTGTGAGGGACTCAGGGGGTTGGGTGAAAAAAAGGTGTCAGGAATAAGAAGTACGAATTAGTAGTTATAAAATATATAAAATAGTCATGGGGATGTAAAGTACAGCTTAGGGAACATAGTCAGTAATATTGTAATAACTATGCATTGCCAAGTGGGTACTAGAATTATCAGGGGAATCACTTCTTAAATTACATAATTGTCTAACCTTTATGCTGTACACCTGAAACTAATATAAAGTAACATTGAATGTCAACTGTAATTTTAAAAGGATCCTATGTACTTGGGGCCAGATAACAAGACAGACATGGTCCCAACCTTTTGAAGCTCACAGCCTCCTAGAAGAGACAGTCAATAATCCACAAGTAAATAAAATGAATGAATAAATAAAATGATTATAGAATGTGATACAAACCAGCCACAAAGCAGGGGCTGAGTATCACCGGGTGAAAAGATATGTTTAATAAACCGAGTGCCTGTCTCCCTACACACCCACTCCCTGCCCAGAGCTGTGGGCCACACAAGGGCATGTGCATCTGTCGGATTCCCCCTTGTGAATGGGTAAAATCACCCAGTGTTGGCATATAGTAGGTGCTCACTAAATGTCTAATAAATACACGATGGCAACGCTGTGCTCAGCCAGCTTCTTGGGTCCTTTAGGCCAAACAAATGGGGGAGGAAAAATGGGCTTATGGAAGAGAAGCTGGGTCCCTGGGGGTCCTGGGATGGCTGTAAGCGTTTGGGTGAGGATGATGGCCAACTGTCACCCTCCCACGGAGACCCCAGTCCACCTTGTTTTAAGTTGTACCCTCATTCTACTTGCTTCTTGAACCCCTTCCTTGCTTATATTTTTCACTTTGGCATTTTTCACCATCTCACAAACTATGTATTTGCCTTATTTATTTAACATTTGTTTCTCCCCCACTTCCCCAATCCCGGAATGTAAATTCTCCGATGGCAAGGATTTTGTCTATTTTGTTCACTGATGACTCTCCAGTGTCTAGAAGTGCTTGACACTTGGTAGGTGCTCTGTAAATGTTTGTAGAGTGAATGAATGATGCATGGGTGGGACTTGGGAGCAGGACCATGAGGGCATTGAGGGGAGACCAGTGAAAGGAGTGGGGCTCGGAGTCCAAGCAGCAGGTTGATCGAGTTACAGAAGAGGCCGAGTGTAAACTGTTCTAGGAAGGGAGGCATTGGGCGTTGGGGCAAGGGTCCTTCGAGGCAAAGCTAGACTCGGGGTGGAGCCTTTGGGCTCTTCTTGGGGTTGGGCCATTCCCGAGGTTGCGTCCTTAAAGGAATAAACCGGTTGGGGGCGGGGCCCAAGCGAGGTGTGGCCAATCTGGAGGAAGAGCAGGATTGGGAGGCGTGGTCAAACAAGAAAAATAAATAAAAGGAGGAGCTAAGGCGGGGGCGTGGCCAGGAAGCGGCTGGACCAATCAGGGATCCTGGTGAATCTGGGAGGGGACGTGGGCAGGGCCTTTAATGGGCGGGGCCAGTCCAGAGGCGGGGCCGGGCCAGGATCTCTGCTGTCCCGGGTCCTGGAGCGCTCCCGCTCAGCAGGTCTCACTCGCGACCCACAGGCCCTTCCCTGGCCTGGGTGCGTAGGGCTGGACTCTCCAGGCTCGGTGACTGTGGTCCGGCCTCGCCCCAGGCACTGCGCTCGGAGCCAGGCGGCTACGAGGTCCCTAGCGGGCTGAGTTCCTCGCCTCTCCGGGCTGTGTCCCCACAGACTGTCTGACAGCGAGGGTGAGCCGGCCCCTGCGTGCATGCCTGTGTACATGCTTGTGTTTGTCTCCTGCATGTGCGCATCAGTGTGTGTGTGTGGACGTCTGCGTGCACAAGAGGAATTGTGTGTGTAGGTGGAGTTGGGTAGGTGCATGCTCCAGGAAACTGAGTGCGTGTGAAAGTTACGTGCATGTGCAAGGGTGGTCCCACGTGGGAGGAGAGTCCTGCATGTGTGTGTATGTGTGTGAGACTGAGACAGTGTGTGTGAAATTTGGTAAGGACTGTGTGTGTCAAGGTATGTTGGAGGAAATGGGAGCGAAGATACAGTGATTCTTTGGAAGATGTCTGTGACGAGTTATGGGGTATGTGTGGTGAACTATGGAAGTGTAAGAATGGCGAATGTGTGTGTTTCCATGTGAGTGGCAGTGAGGGTGCTTGTGGGGACCTCCATGTGAAGGGATAGGGACCAGAGAAAGTTTGGGGGTACTGATTGCTCTTGGAGGGTGAGTGTTGGGGCCTGGCTGAGAATTCCTTGGGGATTACATTGTGTCCTTTGCTTTGAGGGCTGGGAGCTTTTGGAGTGGGGCTAGAGGGGGTGGCCCTACCCCTTGCATGGGGGAGCAGCGGGTAGGTTCTTGCTTCATGTGGAAGGAGCTGCCACCTCAGCGGTCACCTGTCTCCCAGGCTCTGTGCTCACTCCTACCTGAGTGGCTTCTGTTGGTGCTTCCCTGAGAACATGGTGCAGAAGTACCAGTCTCCTGTCCGTATCTACAAGTACCCATTCGAACTGGTAATGGCGGTGAGTGACCCCTGATTCTCTGGGTCCTGTGTGATGGTTGGAGGGATACAGGAGGTCAGCTATGACGGGAAGGAAAGGGAACCCTTCAGTCCCTGGATCAGAAGGAATTGTTGAGCTACTTGGTTAAATTGGTGGGTCCAGCTTCTAATCAGTGACCCCTCAGCCTGGCCACCCTACCTTTCACGACAATTTCTGGAATCCTTGCCCACTGACTAAACAAGGTCTTCCTTTCTCTTCCTTGTTGAAGTTTATATGTCCTCTTGTCTCACGATTCTCTGACATAAAACAAAGAAATCAGTGAAGTCACTGCTGTCATTTTGTGTAATGATAATAATAGTAATAATAATAAGCATACTAATGAGGATGAGGATGTGGCAGCCATTCACTGAGGTTGTACAGTATGTACAGTGAGTACAAAGAATATATGTAAAGATCAGCTGGTGTGGCTTAGTAGTTGAGTGTCAACCCATGTATCAGTAGGTCGCCAGTTTGATTCCTGGTCAGAGCACCTGCCCTGGTTGCGGACTCTATCCCCAGTGGGGAGTGTGTAGGAGGTAGCCGATAGATGATTCTGTCATTGATCTCTCTCTCTCCCCCTTCCTCTCTCTCTAAAAATTAATAAAAAAACATTAAGAAAAGAATATGTGTGAAAACATATATTTAATTCCCAATAGTTCACATTATTCTCATTTTATTTCCACTAAACAGAAGCTTGGACAGGTGACAGGATGGCCCCAAGTTCTGTGGCTAGGAAGAGGTAGAGCTGGGAATCAGATCTACACAGGGAGGACTCCAGAGCCATAATTTTAACCACAACACTCCCTGGGGTCCTCCTTCCATTCGCACACCCTGATCTTATTCTATGTATTCTGCCTGATCTTATTCTATGATTCTACCTATATATGTATTCAGAGTCACATAAAGGATAAAAAAAAAATCTTCCATACGTGTTGTGCTGTTACGTGTAGATGGTTCCATGTCAGGAAAGAAGCAGGGGGCATTCTGATTAGCTGGCGACCTTGGGTAAGTTACTAAGCCTCTCTGAGCCTCCAGTCCCCATCACTAAAATGAGAATTGCATAATTTCAAAATCTGGGCATCCTGCTGAGAAGCAAATGAGTCAATATATGTAAAGCTTTTCATACCGGATCTGGCGCTGATCAAATACTATTATTGTTTTTGTTAGAGTTTTTTTGTTGTTGTTGTTGCCCATGGCTCTGTGACTTTTCTTCATTTGTAAGAGGGGTGAGACACCAGCAGTGATGGAGAGATTTGGGGACCTGCCGTCAGAAGCCCTGGTCCCTACCTCGGCTCTGCGGTGATCTGGCTGTGTCTTCACAAAGTCACTGCATTTCTCTGAGCCTTGGTTTCTTCATTTGTGAAACGGGGATGGTTATATGCACCTCATAAGGTTGTCATGATGATTAGAGATGATTAATGTGTGTGCATGACCCAGTGCAGAGCCTGGTCTGTATTAAGCAGACAATAAATGATGGCTAAATAAAAACAATTGTCCTCTAAGGCTCCAGGCAGCTCATATATTCTAAGACTCTAGGACTCATTTGTTCATTCATTCATTTACTCAATAGAAAAGAGACACTGTCCCACCCTTCTGGGACAAGGCAGAGGCCCATGGTCCTTTGCCATAGAGCAGAGACAAATAACAATAGCATGGGAAACTAATACTTTTTTTATTGCATGGGCTTAATAATTGTAAATTTAACTTAGCATGTTTAGGATTCTCAAAAATATTTACAATCATGGCATTTTAAAATAAAACATGTCTGTAGTACTTACAACTGTATTAACAAGACACGTAATGCACTCATGTCACCTTTTCTGGACTACGTTAAGCCTATTTTGCAGGCTTTGTGGTCCATAAATGAAGACAGGTTTTAGTTAACTCCCTAGCTGTCAACAGTCTCTAGGTGTTGAAGTGTAGGTGCAGTAGGAAACAAAGGTCTTCAGATATTTGTTATCTAAATCTGCTCTAATTTAAGTTATGCATATTTTTCTAATACCACGTCACCTTATCTTCCATCTAGTTTTTGTCAGTGAAGAGGCTCCAAACCACTGTAACATCCCTGACAAAGCCACTTTGCCAACTGTTTACAAAACATTATTGTCCCCAAAATAGCTGCATAACTCAACATAACTTGTCCGCTGTGTGGGCACAAAAGAGGTTTTCTGCACTTAATGTCCGTCTTTGTTTCTCAGCTAAACACTTGCCCTCAGTTTCGGTCAGATGCCAGGAACGTTTTGGATGAACTCAGCCGTTTTTACCACATCCGAGTGACCAGACCAAGTGGCCTTTTGGTTTCTCTGTTTAACAAAACTGACTTGAGAATCAAAGCCTCCCTCACTTCTTCCAAAGTCTCCAAGTGATGGCACAAATGAACTAAACCTGGGCCCGTGGAACTGGTTCTAACATAGCAGTGAGGCAGCCCTGGCTGGTGTGGCTCTGTGGGTTGGAGTGACCCAGGTTGAGGGTTTGATCCCTGGTTGGGGAAGGCAACTGATTGGTGTCTCTTTCTCTCTCTCTTTCTCTTTCCTTTCCCCTCTCTAAAATCAACTAGCATGTCTTAGGTGAGGATTTAAAAAATAGCACTGAGGCACCCTGTCCAGACCTAGCTTAAAATTTAAAAAATTTAAAAAATTTATTTCAAAAATTAAACTCAATTCTGTTTCTGATAGGTGGGATTCCAAGGGGAATTTTGCTTTCTCCTTCTCCTTCTCCTTCTCCTTCTCCTTCTCCTTCTCCTTCTCCTTCTCCTTCTCCTTCTCCTTCTCCTTCTCCTTCTCCTTCTCCTTCTTCTTCTTCTTCTTCTTCTTCTTCTTCTTCTTCTTCTTCTTCTTCTTCTTCTTCCTTCTTTCTTGGTATTCCTCTGTATTGTTTGGTTCAAAACAATGAAGTTGGCCCTGGCCAGTTTGGCTCATCAGATAGAGCGTCAGCTTGCAGACTGAAGGGTCATGGGTTCAATTCTGATAAAGGGCATGAGCCTGGGTTGCAGGCACTGCTCGATCCCCAGTGTGGGGTGTGCAGGAGGTAGCCAATCGATGATTTTCTCTCATCAGTGATGTTTCTCTCTCTCTTGCCCTCTCTGAAATCAATAAAAACATATTTAAAAAGAACAACAACAATAACAACAACAACAAAAGAAAAACAATGAGCTTGGGTTATATTGGTAAGCAAAAGAAAGTAATTAAGGTAAAAAAAAAAAAAGGCAGCTGCCTTTTCCAAGGTTGGAGAGGGTCCTTGCTCCCTTTGAATGTGGTACCAGGAAGTGTGTGCCTGCGGGTCTTTGTGGAGATCCCTGTGCATAGAACACAGAGGCCTTGTCTTGGACTGTGGATTGTGGTCACTTAAGTCCTGAAGGCCACTCTGGTCAGCCCACAGCCTGTCATGGATGGATTTTGGGTTTCTGGGCTCTCCATCCAATGTCTGTCTGCCGCTGGGTCCTTGCTTCAGTTTCTCACCTGGAAAACAGGGATACTAAAGGCCTAGCTCCTCAGAGAGTTGAAGTGATGATTCAGTGAAGAAATGTGGGCTGTGGACAGTGTGGCTGTTGATTGAGCATCATCCCATGCACCAAAAGGTGGGGGCACAGCCCATCCCTAGTAGGGGGCCTATAGGAGGTAGCCAATCAATGTTTCAATGTCACATCGATGTTTCTTTCTCTTACTCTCCTTCCTCTTTCTCTCTAAAATCAATTTTAAAAAGAGAAAGAAATGTGGGTGCCTCGACAGGGCCTCGTACATTGTTAATGCTTGTGAAATATTATTTAGATTTATTATTTTAAAAAAATATATTTTTATTCATTTCAGAGAGGAAGGAAGTGGGGGGGGGGAGAGAGAGAGAAACAGCAATGTGAGAATCATTGATCAGCTGTCTCCAGCATACCCCCTCCCCCTGGGCATGTGCCCTGACCAGGAATCAAACTGTGACCTCCTGGTTCATAGGCTGACACTCAACCACTAAGCCACGCTGGCAGGGCAGATTTATTATTATTATTTAACGTTTCAACAGCTTTATTAAGCTATAACTCACATATCGTACCATTCGCCCATTTAAAGGGTACTGGTAAAAGTTAGTGGTTTTTAGTATTCATGGAGTTGTACAACTATCACCACTGTCAATTTTTAAAAACATTTTTTTTGTTGATTTCAGAGGGGAAGGGACAGGGAGAGAGAAACAGAAACATCAATGATGAGTAAGAATCATTGATTGGCTGCCTCCTGCACACCCTATTGAGGATCAAGCTTGCAACCCAGGCATGTGCCCTTGACCGGAATCGAACCTGGGACCCCTTACTCTGCAGGCTGACGCTCTATCCACTGAACCAAATTGGCTAGGGCACCACTGTCAATTTTAGAATATTTTAGTTATCCCCTCCCCACCTACAAAAGAAAACCATCTCTGTGCTCTTTTATTAAAAAATGTTTTCATTTATTTAGAGAAAGGAAGGGAGAGGGAGAGATAGAAACATTGAAGAGGGATTGGCTGCCTCTTGCATGCCCTCCACTGGGGATTAAGCCTGCAACTGGGACAAGTGCCCTGACTGGGAACTGGATGGGCGATCTCTTGATGCATGGGACAGTGCTCGATCCACTGAGCCACACCAGTTGGGCCGAAACCTGTACTCTTTAGTCATCATCCCATAATCTCCCCCATTCTGCTCAGCCCTAGATAACCACTAATCCACTTTCTGTTCTATAAATTTGCCTTTTGGGACATTTCATATAAATGGAATCATAAAATATATGGTCTTTTGTGACTGGCACACTGTTTTCAAGGTTCATCCGCATTGCAGTGTGATTGAGAACTTCATTCCTTTTTATGGCCCAATAATATCCCATTGTATGGATGGACACATTTGTTTATCCATTCATCAGTTGACGGACTTTAGGTTGTTTCCAATTTGGGGCTACTATGAATGACATTACTATGAACATTTATGAACAAGTTTTTGTGTGAACATATTTCTCCCAAAGAAATACCTGGTGTGAATGGTGGTGGTTATTTGGTGGGTTTGAGGAGATTCAATTTAAAATTTTATTTAACAGACGCAAACACAGTGCTTTCTAGGTCTCAGGCACTGTTCTGAGCCCATTCAAATATTAATTCATGTACTTCTCATAATCACCCCATTAGATAGGTTTGGTGGGTAGCCCATGCTACAGATGAGGAAACTGAGGCACAGAAAGGATGAATGAATTACCCAAAGCCACAAAGGAAACACGAGGGGATTTAAGCACTTGCCCTCAGTGTGGGCCAGATGTCAGGAAAGTTTTGGATAAACTCAGCTGTTTTTACCACATCCGAGAGACCAGAAGAATTTATGTTCTCAGCCATGAGCTCTGCCATTTCTCAAAGCTGAGGATCTGAAGTTATGTTTCGATATCACATCAATCTTTCTCTCTCTTACTCTCTGGATCACCTCTGTGATGGAGCAGTTACCATCAAGACTGTGTCCAAAATGCCTGCACCCCATCAGGATCCTGCAAAGGGGAACACAGCCAACTCTGGCCTTTCGGTGGGCAGCTGAGGCCTACACAGCCTGAGAGCGTTTACTGAGCCTTCTGTGCCCCCAGCCCTTTAAGCAGCTGAGAAGCAGGTATTATACGGCAGCCTTGGCAGCAGCAGCAGAGTAGGCCAAGGCTAGAGAGGTTAAGGAGACTGTCCCTTAGTCAGTGTCCTCCTTTGCTAGAGCTGTGTAGCTAAGTGCCACAACTGGACAGCGCAGAACAACAGGAAGTTAGTGTCTCACAGTCCTAGAGGCCAGATGTCTAAACTAAGGTGTCAGCCGGGCCATGCTCCCTCTGAAGATGCCAGGAAGCCCTTCTTCCAGCTTCTGGTAGTTTCTTGGCTGCGGAAGCATAACTCCCATCTTCACGTGGCATATTCCCTGTGTGTGTACACCTCTGTGTCCAAATTTCCCCTTTGTAAGTAATATTGGATCTATAAGGAATGATCTCATTTTAACCCGATGACCTCTGTTAAAGACTCTATTTCCAAATAAGGTCACATTCTGAGGTACTTGGAGGGGACTTCTTTTTGGGGGGGAGAGGGCAAGGGGCACAGTTCAGCCCATAACGCTTAGTGAATGGCACCATCGGTAAACGGCAGAGATTTGAACTTAGGGAATCTGAACCCAGAGCCTGAGCTCAGAGCCAGACATGGTGAATTCTGGCTTGATGTTCAGTAGACATCTGTGCACCAGCGACCCCTCTGGCTTCGGGAATGACCTGGCTGCCCTTCTTTTCCTGCCCGAGGTCCCTGTGGGACTCAAAACCCCTGTGGCTTTAAGTCATCTCAGATTCTGCAAACCTAAAGGAGGAAGATGCATGGAGTAGAATTTCCTAAGCAGTGCATCCTCCAGGCGGGGGAAGGGTTGGGAGGCAAGGGCTGTAGTCAGCAATGAAATGCTAAAATATTTAAAGACCTGGCTTTTTGTATTGATGAACAGCGTCTAATTTAGCAAACGGGTTATTAATAAGGAGCAGCATCTGAAGGTAAATCCTTGCTGTCCAGGCCAAGGGGAGGGAGACACAGTTGAAACTGTTGTTATGGACGTAGTTTTAATAAAGCAGCAGGGGCCTTATTTAAATGAGTTTAAATTAGTTCCCCGGGGCCTGTCATCTGATCCGTTGCTAACAGATTAAGAGAAGCAATATTTTCCACCCTGGGTTGCTTACAGGGCTCTGGGGCGCTCTGATTTGGGCTGCAAGAACAGAGGCGATCCACTGCCCAGAAAGGTGATCTTCTGATTTCAGGAGGCCCTGAAATAAATAAACTGCGTCCTCATTCTTTCGTTTACACATGCATTAGTTCCTGCACACATGTGTGCATGCATCCCACAAACTGTGTGCCAAGCACTGGGCTAGGTGCAGGGGCTATGAAAGAGTTGATTCCTGGTACTTTTTTGAATGCATCATTATTCTGTTAATTTTATACGGAATTTGCTCGCTTACTCGTTTAAATGGGTCTTTTTCGTTAAAGTAAGCTTCAGGGAGGCGGCGGCCATGCGTCTTCCAGTTCTGTCTTGACCTGGTTTTCTCGACATGATCCATTTTGTCCACATAGAGCTGGCACTGAGGTGTGTGTGTGTGTGTGTGTGTGTGTGTGTGTGTGTGTGAGAGAGAGAGAGAGAGAGAGAGAGAGAGAGAGGCCAGGAAAGTGGCATGAAGGATGCTTTGTAATGAGGGAAGAACTAGTCGCCTGCCGAGGGTCTCGAAGGCAGCCAGGCCGAGCCTAGCTGAGGGGAGGAGACACACGGGGCAGGCCTTGTCTCTGAAGAAATGGACACGTCGAGGTTGGGCCCCAGTGAGAGTCAGAAAGTGACTGGTGGGTCATTTGACCTCTCCAAGAGCTTTGGGAGTTTGGAAGGTTTGAAGCAGGGGAGTGACGTGGTCAGGTTTGGGCTTAGGAGGATTCCCTGGCCCCAAAGTGGATCAGTGGGGGTTTCTATCCCAGAGTGTGGGAAACTGAGGTAATGGAGGGACAGGCACATTCCAGAGACACTTGGAAAGTTCTAAAATAGCGTTTCCCTTCCATCACGATCCTGACAAACAGCTAAATGTCAAGACTCCCTGGGCTTGCCTTTGCTGCTGCCTCACCCCTCCAGGAACCTTCCGGGGTACCAGCTGATCTTGGAAGTCTGTGCGCAGGGCGAGTTCAGAGGAGGAGGGCTCCCCTGCTCCGCCTCCACCCTGGGTGAGAGCCACAGCAGGACTGTGTGAGCTGCTGGGCTGCGCAGCCAGGCCGTGTCCTCCCCCAGGGCCTGAGAGGCCAGGCATTCTGATGGCGTGACCTCATGAGGAGGTGCGGGCCCAGCCAGGCAAAGGGAGGAGTGGACAGAGCACAGATGAATCATTACTAGGCGGTGCTAACTGCCCCAAGCTGCAGACCTGGGACCGGGAACCTGCGAAAAACAGGCAACACTGTTCATCTGCACCTTGTCCAGGAACAGTCACCGGCCAATTGCGGCAGATGTGCTGCTGTCGTGACCAGAGGGGAGCTATCAGCCATTATTCACCTGTGCGTGAAACACCTTCCAGAACTCAGCTCTCCGCGGGCGCACAGGGCACAGGTTACCCCATGGGCAGCCGTGCACCAGCCGGTCAGACAGAAGCCCATTCATGCTGACATGTGGGACCTGTTCTGCTTCATCTGCTCTTCTAGGTATACATGTGAGGAGCATTCCAGCTTTCTGCTCCCCGCCCTCCACACCACTCAGCAACTGCCCGCCCTCCCTCCCTCCCCCTCCCTCCTCCCCCCGTCCCCTCCTTCCCCCTCCCCCTCCCTCCTTCCCCTCTCCTTCTTCTCTCCCTCCCCCTCCCTCCCTCCCTCCCTCCTTCCCTCCCTCCCTCCCTCCCCCCTCCCTCCCTCCCTCCCTTCCTTCCTTCCTTCCTTCCTTCCTTCCTTCCTTCCTTCCTTCCGTCCGTCCTAGCATCCATCCACAAATCTTGGCTGGGTGTCTCCAGGGTCCCAGGGGAATCTGATGGTGTAGAAAACAGACATAGAGACAGAGGTGTTGACTATAAACAAATAAACACAGACATGATGTCCTAACCCACATAATGAGCAATGCTTTTAATAAGGCTATAAACCACCTAGGAGATGGTTTACTCCCCAACATTTTCTATTTTAATCATTTCAAAGTTCAGTAGCATTAAATACATTCA
Organism: Antrozous pallidus; assembly: GCA_027563665.1. Lineage (NCBI taxonomy): Eukaryota > Metazoa > Chordata > Mammalia > Chiroptera > Vespertilionidae > Antrozous > Antrozous pallidus. Next base: position 105,267,618 of record CM050512.1, on the reverse strand, counting down.
CAATGTTGTGCAACCATCACCCCATTATCTAGCTCCACAAATTTTTCATCTTCCCATAATGAAATTCTGTACCTATTAAACACTAACTCCCTGTTCATCTTCCCTAACCCCTTGTAACTACCATTCTGCTCTCTGTCTCTGTAAACCTGACTACTCTAGGTACCTTATACAAGTGGAATCTATAATGATAAAAGCATAATATGCTAATTAGACTGGACAGCCAAACGATCTTCTGGACAAAAGCCACAGTGGCAGGGGCTGGGGCAGAGGCGGTTAGAGTGATCAGGCAGTCCAGCGAACAGTTAGGGGCGATGAGGCAGGCAGGTGAGTGGTTAGGGGCAATGAGGCAGACAGGCAGAGTGGTTAGGGGTGGTCAGGCAGGCAGGCAAGCGAGCGGTTAGGAGCCAGTAGTCCCAGATTGCAAGAGGGATGTTCGACTGCCAGTTATACCAGCAGTCGGACATCCCCCAAGGGGTCCTGGATTGTGAGAGGGTGCAGGCCTGGCTAAGGAACACCCCTCCCCCCATGCATGAATTTTATGCACTGAGCCTCTAGTTATACAATATTTGTCCTTTTGTGTCTGGGCTCTTTCACTTAGCATCATGATTGAGGTTCATCCATGTTGCAGCATGGAACAGAACTGCATTCCTCTTGACGGCTGCATAATATTCCGCTGTATAAATAGGCCACCTTTTGTTTATCCGTTCATCCATCAACCGACATTTGGTTCGTTTCTACTTTTTGGCTATTGTGGATAATGCTGCTATGAACATAGGTGTACAAATACCTATTTAAGTCCCTGTTGATTGATAGCCCTAACATATCTACTTTGTACCAAATGCCTTACCCATATTATCTCCCTTTCATCTTTAGAGCAACCCTTATGAAGTATCATCATCCTCATTACCCTTTTCTGAGGCAACTGAGTCTCAGAGGAGTTAAGTTGGGTCACTCAGCTGGCAAGTGTCAGAGGTGGTGTCTGAGGCCTGTGCTTTGTCTCGCTGCTCCACCAGGATCCAGACACTCCCCCTCACCGCGTCCAGATGCCCTGGCTACAGGGTCCTTCTGACTCTCTGTCTGGGTCCTTTCTGTGTCCTGGGCTGGCTATGCCCAGGACAGCAGCAGGTTTTTCAGCTACAGGGCCATCTGGGTAAGCTGTTTGAATAGACACATTATGGCGGTGATTTCAGAAGGCTTCCAGAATAGTGTCGCCGTGGTTCTGATGAAGGCCTACTTCCCTTCATCAGCTGGGGGGCGCTGCTGCCAGCGGGCGGGTGTCTGATGGCTCAGTCCCCTGATTAAGCAACTTGGCCAAAGCTGGGGATCCAGACAATGGAAGATTACTCAGCCATGAAAAAGAACGAAGAAAGAACTCATACCTGCTCCAGCCTGGATGAACCTCAAAAGCATAATGCTCAGTGAAAGAAGCCTGCCACAGAAGACCATATATTGTACGGCTCCAATGAAATGAAATGCCTAGAGACAGTAAATCTACACAGATAGAAAGCAGAGTAGTGGCTGCTGAGGGTTGGGGTGAGGGAGTTGGGGAGTGACTGCCCATGGGTATGGAGTTTCTTTTTAGGGTGATCAAATGTTCTGGAATTAGATAGTAGTGATTGCTGCATAACTTGGTGAATGTACTAAACCCCACTGCATTGTACACTTTAACAGCGTGCATTTTATGGTATGGGAATTACATCTCAGGTAAGAAAGAAGAGTTGGGAACACCAAAGGATTGACACCTCTCTGTCCTGGGGCCTGGCAGCCTGGCAGGGAAAGCTGGCAGTGGACGAGGAAGGCTCTTGACGTGGCCACAGGATGGTCAGTGCCCTGAATCCAGCCTGTAGCACGAGAGGAAGGTGGTGTATTGAGTAGAATTTGGGTATTCTTCCACATTTTCCGTGAAAGGTTTGGGTTATTGGTTCCAGCTTCATTTGAATTTGCATGAGGAAGAGCAGGAAGGAAGGAGGGAGGGGGAGGGAGCAGCTGTCAAGCGATTAGCAGAAATAGCTTTCCTGTACTTTATAGAATCTCGCTCTTTTTAAAAATTTAAATTTATTTAGCAAATGCTTATGTAGAATGAACCATGTGCCAGACTCTGTTCTCTGCACCTTAACAAAACAGACTCCTTCATTTGCCTGGACAACTCAGTGAGGTAAACGCTTCTCTTATTCTCCTTTTAACAAATGAAGAAACTGAGCTGGTCAGAGGCTGAACAGAGATTTGAACCCAAGCCCCAGAGTCCATGGCCTTACCCACTCATTCACGCATTCATCATGTAAATGTCTATTAAGTGTCAACTATGAGCTAGGTGTTTTTCAAAGCACCAGGGATTGCCCTAGCTGGTTTGGCTCAGTGAATAGAGTGTTGGCCTGCAACACCAAAGGGTCCTGGGTTCGATTCCGGTCAAGGGCACGTTCCTTGGTTGCAGGCTCCTCCCAGTCAAGGCCCTGGTTGGGGCGTGTGCAGGAGGCAACCAGTGGATGTTTCTCTCACAATAGATGTTTCTCTCTGTCTTTCTCTCTCTTTTCCACTCTCCCTAAAAATCAATGGGAAAATATCCTCGGGTGAGGAATCACCCATCAGTGCCTTTATCTTCATGTGAGTCTATTCAAAACAAAACCAAACAAACAAACAAACAAAAGCACGAGGAATTCAGAGGTGAGCAAGCCCACTGCCTGGGTCAGATGACTTCTCGCTTCAGCAGTTGTGACTGAGAGGAAGGAAACAGGTACCGTGAGCGCTCATGGGAGGGTCAACTTTACAGATGAGCCTGGAGGGGAGAAAGGACATGCTGTGCTCAAGGTCATCCAGCTCAGCTAGGAGTCTAGGGCTGTCTAACTCCAGACCCCGCCCCCCTCTCCATATGCTAAGTGTGTCCATGTTGGAGGGTGGGGGGATGGGCATACGGGGAAACACTCAATGGCAGTTTTCATCAGCCCCTGCCTGCCCCAGCTGAGGCCCCAGGAGTGGTTTCTCAGCCTTGGATCAGCTTCCTTTCTCAGCTGGCAGGCTTGGGTGTCCCTTCCCAACCGCCTGGCAGAAGGACTGAAACTCAATCCTCTGCTACCTTGTGTCCCATGGGGGCCTAAACCCTGTGTTTGTCCATCAGGGGGAAGCTCAGGCTTGATCTGTGGGGACAGCATCTGAGGCTCTTAGGCAGGGATAACATTCGACGAGTGAGCTGGTTTCCAACACAGGTTGGGGCCTGTGAACTCTTTGACCCTGTGATGTGGCCAAGGCAAAGGGCCCGTGATTTGTGGGTTTGGGTCAGTGGGACTCAGCATCTCCAAACCACCCACACGTGTGATGTCCTAGAGGCAGGACAGGGTGGATCAGGGCTGGGGTCTGGGTCACCCGGGCCTGTCTCCAATCCTGCCACTTCCAGTGACAGTGTGATGTCCTCCCAAGCCTCAACTTGCTCAGCTGTAAAATGGGGAAACAATGGCTCCCATCTCATCAGGGCATTGTGAGGATGAAATAATGCAGTTAGCATTTTACAAATGTCAGTAACAACAGTGTCAGACACTAGACCTCCCAGCTCAGCTGACAGCCCTCAGATACTGGAGCACTGGCCTAAGGATGGACTCCTTATTTCGGGGGCCCTGCCTTCCAGACAGAGCCTGAGCTCTGGGAGCCCCCAAGGCCTACCGCGGCGGCTTTGTCGTTGGAGCAGCCACTGTTTACTTGAAGAAGGCACGCCTTCCCTTGCACAGGCAGGGTAAGCTGTGCCCAAGCGCCTGTCCACTGCTGATCAGCTCCCATGCCTCCCCACTGTTATCTGGGGGCTCCAGATGCCCTTCTAACAAGAGGCTTGTTATGACAGGAAGTTAGCCAGTGGCGCTTAGTGCCCTCAGCTGGCTGCGTGAGCTGAGCTGTGTGTGGCCTATCATTCCCCATCAACATCATTCTCCGGAGATCGGGGACTTTGGTAAGAAGTTTATGTTATTTCTTTCTTTGAGCCCCTAGTGTGTGCCAACAACTGAGATGATGCGGGTGTGAGGTCCGTGTGTTGAAAAGCACGCAGCCCAGGCCTTTGGCATGTATATGCAAATGAGTAGCACGTGTGGTTAAAAGGTGCCGTAAGTGCTATCCAGTAAATGAACAGGGAAGGAGGCAGCCTTGCGGGGAGCGGGGAGGTAGGTGTCCTAGGAAGAGGAACCAGCAGAGACAGACAAGTCCCTGAAGGCTGGCATCTCCTCACTCCCTATCCTAGTCTCCTACCACCTGGGAGCCCCAATGACTCATCCCCCTCCCCGTTCACTATCAAGTGAATTGCCCAGTGTTCCAAGCAGGGGAGACAGCTAGTGCAAAGGCCCTGAGCAGGAACAAGCTGTTTCCTGTGGCCGACACAGCAAAATACCACAAAGTGGGGGCTTAAACAGCAGACATTTGTTATCTCACAGTTTGGAGGCTGGAAGTCTAGGATCAAGGTGTCACAGAGTTGCTTCCTTCAGAGGGTTGTGAAGGACAGGCTGTTCCAGGCCTCTCTCCTGGCTTCTCGTGTTGCTGGTAATCCCTAGTATTTCTGGCTTGTAGAGGAATCACCCGACCGGTGCCTTCATCTTCACTTGGAGTCCCTGTGTGTGTGTCTGTGTCCACATTCCCCTTTTATAAGGACACCGGTCACCTGGGATTAGCGCCCACCCTACACCAGTATGACCTCATCTTAACCAATTACATCTGCAACAACCCTGTTTCCAAATAAGGTCACATTCAGAGGTCCTGGGGGTTAGGACTTCCACACATGAGCTTTGTTCGAGGTGGGGGCCCAATTCAACCCAAAACTGTGTGTTAGAAACAGCAAGGCTGGCGTTTCTAGAACACACGGTTCTAGGGCAGAGCAAAGGAGGCTGGGGCGGGAGGTGGGCTGGTGTAGGGGAATCACCCCGATCAGTGCCTGCATCTTCATGTGGCCTGGCAGGCCACAGAACAGAGTGTGGAATTTGTTCTGGGCATCCAGGCCTGTACTAAGGATGTCCTTTCATCTGGGAAACGGTAGAGACTGATGAGCAATCAGTGGACATGGAGCTCAGGGGCAGTGTGGCCATTTCCTAGCAAGAGTTGAAGAACTGCCGAAACCGGTTTAGCTCAGTGGATAGAGCATCGGTCTGCGGACTGAAAGGTCCTAGGTTCGATTCCAGTCAAGGCCATGTACAGTGGCTGCAGGCACATCCCCAGCAGGGGGTGTGGAAGAGGCAGCTGATCAATGTTCCTCTCTCATCGATGTTTCTTTCTATCCTTCTCCCTTCCTCTCTGTGAAAAATCAATAAAATGTATTTTAAAAATAAATAAATGAGCACACCATGTGCTCTGGCACATTAAAAAAAAAGAGAGAGTTGAAGGACTGAGGGTGGAGAAAGAAATCGTGATCACAGTGCAGGTTTTGGAGAACAGAACACAGCTCCTTCCCACCCATTCGGAGGGCTCTGTGGGTACAAATGCAGGGGGGAGCCACAGCAGCCGGCGAGGCTTCACCTCTGTCACGGGTAGACGGATGCTGGCATGTTTTGAAAGTATAAGGAGGGAAAGGAGTATATGCCCCAGGGACAAAGCCTGGCTCTATTCCCGAGTTTCCTGGGAGAACAAGCCCTGCTGCTGAACAAGGGGTTCCTGAGGGAGTGAAGGCTGAGCCAGCCTGGGATTCAAGTCCAGGTTCACCCTTTTGCACTGTGTGACCTTGGGTGAGTCACTCAGCCTCTCTGGGCCCGTCTCCTCATTGTCAAATGAGGACGCCACGCAGAGGATTAAATGGAAGAATACACACAGCTGGAAGAGCAGTGTCAAGGCTTGACGAGTGCCAGCTACTCTGAGACACAATCTGGTAACGTCCTCACATTGCAGATGAGGAAACAGTCTCAGACTTGCCCAAGGTCACCCTGTGACAAAGGAGAAGAGAGTCAACTGAGCCTGACCAATTCTGAAACATAGTCCCCTTTCCCTCCTTATGCTTTCAAAACATGCCAGCATCTGTCTGCCCGTTACAGAGGTGGGGCAGGGCTGGCTGCCCAGGCTCCCTCCTGCATCTGTGCCGGCAGAGCCCCCCGAAAGGGCTGGGGAGGAGCTGTGTTCTGTTCCGGCAAACCTGTACTGTGCCACCATCTGAGTCCTGGGCTCGTGTGCCAGGCTGCACGAGCTAATCAACCTGGTCTTGTCTTCTGGGAGACAAGCTTGGTACACGTTTCCCAGATGATAAAGCAGACTTAGAGAGAGCAAGGGACTGGCCTCTCTGCTGGGAGGAGGCAGAACTCCACCCAACTCGCATCCACTTTGCCAAGAGGCTCCCTCCTCAGTGGGGCAATGCCTTCCTTTGAAAGAGCATACAGGGTCCTTCCTTGCCAGCCCTCATGGTCCAGACCCCTGTCTGGAGCCTGTGTGTGGCCTGTCATTCCCCACCAACATGGTGCACTTTCCTTTGGGACCAGCGTTAACGCTGGTGGCTGGTGTGTTTGCACAAAGCAACCAGATTTGACAGATGGCAGGAGGCAGCCCCAGGCTCCTGACCCTGGTGGAGGACGGCTAGGCTGGCTTGTGGGGCTGGATAACACCAAGGGCACTAGGCACATGTCCATTCCCCCTCCTCCTGTCTCTGCCAATCTGAGCTGGGTGGGTGCCGCCTTTCCGCTGGGAGGAATGGGGGTGGAAGTGTGTGTCCTCAGATGCCGGCACTATATTTGGAGCTCGCTTTGATTCCGATTCCAGGGCATGTAGGCTGTGACAGGCGCTTGGAGCAGACACTGCTTGAATGCCGCCAGCCACCAATGCCCACACGCCCCCCAGTGGCTCTGACTGGCTCGGACTCTGGAACTTCCCAAACTGGGCACAGACTCTCTCTCTCCCCTTCCAGTCTGGATGCTTTTTCTTCCCTTTAGTTGCCTACCTGCTCTGGTGCGACCTCCAGACCTCCACGGGGTTGAATAGAAGCAGCCGGAGCAGGCAGCCTTGCCTTGCTCTTGCCCTGAGGCGGGAGGGTTCAGTCTGTCACCACCGAGTGTGAGGTCCGCGGTGGCTTCTGTAGATGCACTTGACCGGGTTGAGGGGGTCCCCCTCACCCTCGCTTGTTGAGCTTTTACCATGAAGAGTGTTGGAATTTGTTCCTTTTTCCCCTCTGAAAGATGCTTTCTTTTAAAGTGTCTCAGGCGAGTCCACTCTTTCTTCTAAGGGCAAAAGCTCAAATGCAAATCCAAAAGGCGATCTGCCAGGTGGCTGTGTGGATAAATGATGGTCTTGTTGGTAAAACAGCAGTGGCCGCGCGCTTCCCAGGGGCCAGGGATGTCCTCCCTCTCCACAGCCCTGTGTTCAAGGAGCAATGAGCGACTTTCCAGCCAGGGCAGGGGGAGGGCTGTGCCCCGCAGACCTCGGCCACCCCCTCACACTCACTGCCCTCTGCCCCCAGGCCTACGAGAAGCGCTTCCCCACCTGCCCGCAGATCCCCGTCTTCTTGGGCAGCGAGGTGGTGTTCGAGTCCCGCAGCGCCGATGGCGCCGTGCACGTGGTGGAGCGGAACTGCCGGCTGCGCGTGGAGGCCCCGCGGCTGCTGTGGAAGGTGGGAGCCCCGGGGCAGAGGAGGAGGTCGGACAGGGCGGTGGGTGACAGCTGGGGGCCAAGGGCGGGCCACTGTGAGTGTTGGTGCCGGAAAGAGGGGTGTCGTAGTGGGTCTGGGTCGGAGGGCCGGCTGGATCGCTGGATCCGGAGGGTCCAGGGCCAGGGGGCTGGGCTGGGACTGGGTGGGGAGCAGGGGTCTGGGAATGGACGGCTGGAGAGAGGAAGGCGCGGACCCCGGCCCAGGCGGTGGGCAGGCATGGGGCAGGGGGAGGGCGGGTTCCGGGGTGACAGGGCAACTCTCGGGTTCGTGCCCCCACCTCTCACTCCCTGCGCACCCGGTGCCGTCCCTTGCAGATCGCGGGTGTGGAGCACGTGGTCTTCGTGCAGAGGAACGTCTTGAACTGGAAGGAGAGGACGCTTCGCATCGACGCGCACAACGAGACCTTCGCCAGCCGCGTGGAGGTCCGTGAGAACTGCAGCTACACGGTGAGCGCGCGGGGCGACCCCGCCGCGGGGCTCCCCCCCCCCCCCAGGGCCTCGCTGATAAGATGCAGGCCGCTGCTCCCTACTTCTGCAGTTCAGATACACACCCGATATCTTTTTTTTTCTTTCGTTTAAGTAGCTTAAAATATTGTTTGAGACATATTTACTAAAATAGTATTTGCTGTTTATTTTAAATTCAAATGTGACTGGGCATCCCGCTTTCAATTGGCTAAACCTGGCAACTTTTCTCCGTCCTCCATTCTTCTCTGCTCCTTTCCTGCCTCATGAAACTGTGCCTTATTTCTCTTTTTTTAAATTAATTTTTTTGCAGTATAACTTAGATTTAATAGTAGTATCAGTATAGACTAGATTTAATAGTAGTACATATGCTTTCCTTTTCCACCCATTATCCTCCCCCCAGCCTCCCCTACCCCCCAGCACATGTCCCCACCGGCCCCCCTCCCCGCCCCAGTATCTTTCATTCATTGGTTATGCTCATATGCATGCATACAAGTCCTTCGGTTGATCTCCCCCAGCATCCTCCCCCCATCCTCCGCAGCCTTCCCCAGACTGTGCCTTATTTCTCTATCTGTAAAATGGGGTGAATGATGGTGTCTGCCACTGAAATTGTGGTGAGGATTAAAGGAAGTAAAATATTCAAACCTGCCGAGACCGGTTTGGCTCAGTGGATAGAGTGTCGGACTGCGGACTGAATGGTCCCAGGTTCAATTCCGGCAAGGGCATGTACCTTGGCTGCGGGCACATCCCCAGAAGGGGGCGTGCAAGAGGCGGCTGATCGATGTCTCTCTCTCATCGATGTTTCTGACTTTCTATCCCTCTCCCTTCTGCTCTGTAAAAAATCAATAAAATATATTAAAAAAATATATTCAAACCCCTTAGAGCAGTGCCTGGCATATAGTAAGTCCTACATATGTGGTATCTTTTAATATAGTTAAGGATACTTACTATTCTCCAGTGCATACTGATTGAGCACCTACTATGTGCAGGCACCCTGAAAAGTGCTGGGCACTGTGGAAAAATGGGCCTGACTGCCGGGCCCAGCCGGCATTAGTCGAGCAGTCCCTGAAAGGGGGGTGAGGCTTACGGAAAGACAGAGATAGAAAGACGGATAGAAATAAAGAAGAAACAAAAGATATGGGATCAGGAGGTCCACAAAGCCCTCTTTAGGGCTGCGGCCCAGAGTTTATTTCACTCCACTCTTTTAAACAGTTCTGGTTACATATTACACAATTCCTTGTTCCCCAAACAACAAAGCTACATTCTATTGTAAACATGTTTCCCCATTAAACCCCTTATCTTAACTAATTTCCCTAGGCTTTATGTCCATCCAAGACTCCACCTAAATCTTTTCCCATTTTCCCATAGACGTTTGGCTATTTACAATGTTATGTGCTGGAGGGCAGTATTGTTTGCTAAACTACAATCGAAGGTAACCATTTTTTTTGGGGGGGGGGCAGAAACCATAACTAATCTTTAGAGCAGACGGGCCTTGCAAGGGACTTTGTTCTCCGAGGGTGCTCTCCACACCTGACCATTGCCCTCCAGGAACTTTCATTTCAGTGGGAGACACAGGCCAGAAAAGAAACCCCAAACAAATCAGTATAGACTATCAGCTGTCACACGTGCTCAGAAGGGATCCACCAGATAGAATTACAGAAATAAGAGGAGGGCACTGTCTTGGTAACTGTGTCCCTGAGGCTTCCCCGAGGAGGTGCCATTGAAACTGGGAGCTGAAGGGTGAGAAGGCGGGGAAGTGAGTTCTGGGGGCGGGAACAGCAGGTGAGACCCTTTGGTGGACGAGGGAGGTCAGAATGAGGGCTGTGGGATCCCGCTGGCCTCAGGGCTGGAGTGAGGAATCTGGGGGCATTTGAAAGCCAACGCTGCCACTTTCCTGCTGAGTGACATTGGGCAAGACCTTCCCCTGTCCTGAGCCACCCTTCCTTGTCTGTAAGAGGGGACCTCAGCAGAGCCTGCCCCAAGGGTTGCTGGAGGGGCAATGAGATAATGTAGCTGTGCTAGATCCCAAACGGCATTTCTGTTGCAGACGTGGCATTTTACAGGTGTTTGTTTATTTTAAGATTTTTTATTGATTTTTAGAGAGAGAGAGGAAGGGAGAGAGGAAGGGAGAAGAAGAGAGAAAAGCATCAATTTGTTGTTCCACTATTTACACATTCATTGGTTGACTCTCTTGTATGTGCCCTGACTGGGAATTGAACCCACAACCTTGGTGTATCTGGATGATGCCTAACCAATCGAGGTACCTGGCCAGGGCCTGTTCGCTAACACTTTAGATCAGTGGTTCTCAACCTTTTTAATGCTGCTGCCCTTTAATACAGTTCCTCATGTTGTGGTGACCCCTAACCATAAAATTATTTTCGTTGCTACTTCATAACTGTAATTTTGCAACTGTTGATGAATTGTAATGTAAATATCTGTGTTTTCTGATGGTCTTGGGCTCTACAGCAGCGGTTCTCAACCTGTGGATTGCGATGAGCCTAAGACCATTGGAAAACACAGATGTTTACATTACGATTCATAACAGTAGCAAAATTACAGTTATGAAGTAGCAATGAAGTAATTTTATGTTTGGGGGTCACCACAACATGAGGACTGTATTAAAGGGTTGGTGGCATTAGGAAGGCTGAGAACCACCGCTTCAGACCTCGTGTTCTGCCGGGGGCTCTTGGTACTGCTGGCCCCTCGGCTGTTGCAAGCTGTGACAGTGATGTCCACCGAACGCTCTAGCTGGCGCAGGTCACCAAGAGATCCCTGGTGTCACCCACCCTGAGACTGTGTCATCGCCCCTGCCTGCTTTCAGGTCCACCCTGAGAATGAAGAGTGGACTTGCTTTGAGCAATCTGCCTCGCTCGACATCCGGTCCTTCTTTGGTTTTGAAAGTGCCTTGGAGAAGATTGCCATGAAGCAGTACACAGCCAACATCAAGAGGGTAAGAGAGAGGCTCCGTCTGTCACAGGGAGAGAAGTGCGCAGACCTTGGGGGCTGCCAGTCCTGGTTCAAAACCTGCTCTGCTACTTGACAACTCCTGTGACATCACGCAAGATCCTTAACTTTCCTCATCTGTAGAATGGCTATTCTAACAATGGCCATATTACAGGAGACGATGGATGGACAGCGAGCCTGTAATGGGGACACCCTAATCACTCTCCTGATGGCTCCCAGGCCAGTGTGTAAACTCTGTGGACACAGAAGGGACATTGTTTGATGCTTTTTCCTGGTTTCAATTGTCCCCGCTCAGTTTAAAGATCTGAGACACTTCACTGAGTAGACGACTTTAGTGTAATGAAACAGATGCAATCCATTTTAATAATATGTTTTGTCCAATGGGTTATCAATATAAAACTTACTTGGGAGCTATTTTACATTCTTTGGTACCAAATCTCGCAAATCCGACGTGTATTTAACTTTCACAAAACATTTCCATTTGGCTTGGCCACATTCCAACTGCTTAATAGCCACGTGTCAGGGCTGGGGCCAGAGCCAGGTGGGGGTGACTACCAGGCTGACATTGGTTACCGCCGTCCTGCCCCGGTGCTGACGTGTCTTGGTTCTCTCTGGCTCCCAGGGGAAGGAGGTGATTGAACATTACCTGAACGAGCTCATCTCCCAGGGCATCTCTCACATCCCCCGGTGGACGCCTGCCTCGGTCCGAGAGGAGGACGCCCGCTCCCAGGCTGTGCTGGGAGGGCCCGGCTCGCTGGAGGTCAGTGGGCCCAGAAGCACCCAGGGCCCCGCTGAAGAGGTGGTGGGTACGGAAGGTAGGTGACTGTGGCTGAGGCCCGAGTTCTAGGACGTCTGCATGGGGTTTGCTCGTTCTGTGGGGGCAGAATTGCCATGGGTCCCCTCGGGGAGGGGCCTGGGTCCTGGAATGACAGCCTCCTCCCTCTCAAGGCTGCTTTGCCATCTCTGTCTTCCAGCCCCAAAGCCAGAACTGGCTTATTTCTCGATCAGGAGTTGACTTGATATGGTCCCTTCAGGCTCCCCTTTTCTCTGGTTTGGTCACTATTTTAGATTGAGAAATCCAAGTAGGGAGTAGGATTCCTTTACTCTCCTTGGAGGTAACACTAATTTTGTGTTTGTGAAGCTATCTAGGCATCTATACATAATATGTACATACATACTACATTCATGTATAACCTGTGCTGAACAGAGGAGAGCATATTGTACATTCTATTTGATACTTTGTGTTTTTCACTTAGCATGTTTCTTGAACAACTTTCCTTATCAGTGTCTTAGCACTTTGCAGTATTTCATGGTGTGGTTACACCACAACTTACTTATTAATAAACATTTATTGATTATTTTTGGTTCATTTAGCTAGTGCCCCACTGATGGATATTTAGGTTGTTTCTGTTTCTTAAAAATACAAAAATGTTTTAAAAATATTTGCATGAGTATCTACACAGCATATCATTCAAAAGGTTAAATTGATGAGTCGAGGTTATGTGCAACTAAAATTTGGGTTGATTTACCAATTAGGCCTGCACAGAGGTTGTATTAGGCAGTGTTCCACCAAAAGTGTGTAGCTGTGTTTACTCCTGGCTTCCCGCCTGACAATTTTTAAACACCAGAGGCCTGTGCATGACTTCGTGCATGGGTGGGGATCAGTGTTGATTGTGGGCCGGGGGTGGCCAGCCAGGGGGAGGGACTGCAGGAGTTTGGCCGGCTGGCCAGGGGGGAGGACACAGGAGGTTGCCAGGCCAAGGCCCCCGCATCGGCCGTTTGGTCACTTAGGTTTTTATATATGTAAATTTTAAACTTAAAGGCAAAAAGTGACCACTGGTCGATTAGTGATCACCTCTTTCCTGTGAGTGAGGCCCAGTATTATTTTTTCATGTTTAGTGACTCTATTTAACTTTGTTGTGAATCCTTGTTCTTTGTCCATTTTCCTATTTGTCTCTTAATTTCTTACTACTTTGTGAGAGCTCTTTGCATATTAAGGCAATTAGCTTTTGTCATATTTCAGACTGGGATTGACATGGGAATGTTCACAATATGATGTTAAAGAAAGAAAAATTAGGATGCAAAGGTGCACATCCCCCTGAATCCAGTTTTAACCACGTGTGCCTGTGCTCTTGACATTTTAGTGTCTCCTGGGCACATGGGAGTGTAGGGCTGGCCTGACTTAGGGGAACACTGTATAACCAAACACTCATCGGAATTGTGTATAGGAAGAACAAAATTCACCTGTTTAACAAATATTTATTCTGCACCAACTATGTGCACTAGCTGGCTGCCATTGTGTGTATGTATTTTTTGTCAATCCTCACCTGAGGACACTTTTCCCATTGATTTTTAGGCAGTGGAACTGGGAGAGGAGAGGAGAGAGAGAGAGAGAGAGAGAGAGAGAGAGAGAGAGAGAGAGAGAGAGAGAGAGAGAGAAAGGTTGATATGAGAGAGACACATTGACTGCTTGCCTCCTGCACGCACCCTGCCTGGGTCTGGGGATCAAACCCACAATCCTTTGATGCATGGGCTGACACTCTGACCACTGAGAAACTGCCCAGGGCATACATACATTTTAATAATATTTTTTAAAACCTTTTTTACAATGCTGCATTTTTGCCCCTTCCTGTGCATGCGTTCTGCAGGCCGTGCCCTATGCCCTCCTGTTTCACTCAGCCCATTCCTTCCTTCTCCATCTGGGCTGTCCACAGCGGGGCTGGCACTCAGGATGGCTGGTGGAAGGCACGGCGTGCTCCGGATCACTGAGCCTTTGTGTGCGGGTGAAAGAGGCCTTCACAGCTGTCTGGGGGCTGGAAGGATGCTGGTATCTCCTGCTTCCCTTGTGTTTTCTCCCTCAACCCCCCCTTCCATTAGAGCCCCCTTCCATTACAGCCTCCAACACCTCTGCCTCTGATTTCTCTGTGGGTCTGGACAGTACCCCCCACAGCTTTTCTCTTGCCTCTAGTTACCCAGACACTTCCTAGAGCAGATGGCCTGTCCCCCAACCCTGGCCTTTGTTTTGGAAGGAACCCTGGGTCCTGCTGCTGGGTGTGCAGACACTGTGCCATCTGCACACAAAAAGAGCTATGCCCCCGAGGCTGCTCTCTGCAGAGTGTCTCACCCACTGCGAAGAGGCTAACACACTGAGATGCCTCATCATGCCAGCATCTGCCACCTCAACAGTTGAGAGAGGTCCACGGGACCTCAGGTTATAGCCAGGCCTCTAAATGCCAGCACATGCTGACCCTGGACAGCCCAATTGTGTGAGATGGGACTGAACAGTGGAGATGATCTGTGCAGCGATGGACTGTATTCTGGGGTCAGTTTAAGAGAAGCCTTGCAGGGCCTGGGGTGGTGGAGAGGCAAAGGAACTGGCATTTATCAACCGCCTGTTATGCTGGGCACTCTGCACGCATTCTCTCATTTGCGTGTACTGAGCCTCTCTCAGGCTCAGTTTTGTATTCTCTGAAGTGGGAAAATAGTGACGTCTGTCTCACAGGGGTGTAGGCTGAAGTCATGGGAACAATGCATATCGCTAATAATTGTTACTACAGTAACGAACGGTCAGAAGGAGAAATTAAGAAAACAACCCCATTGACAATTGAATCAAAAAGCATGAAATACCTAGGAAAAATTTAACCAAAGAGGTGAAATATCTATTATCTCTCAGAAAACTATAAGACACTGAAGAAAGAATGAAATCTTGCAAATTGCGACAACATGGTAGAACTAGAGGATATTATACTGAGTGAAATAAGTCAGACAGAAAAAGACAAATGTGATTTCACTTATATGTGGAATCTAAAAAAAAAAAGAGAAAATAAAACAAAATATAAATAGACCCATAGATATAGAGAACAAGCTGATGTTTACCAAAGGGAAAGAGATGGGGGCGATGGAAAAAATATTCAGATGGCGGGGCAGCTCTAGAAGATAGGGGTTGTTTCCATTTCCGAAGGTCAAGGTGGACATATCACTTGCCACAGTGAGATCCAGGCTTGGAGAACCACCTGGAGATGGATTGGAAAGACTAGAGGATCTGGAGCCCAGGGGGCTGTCGTCTGGTGAAAGGGCTTCTGTGTGGCTTGGAACTACATTTCAGATCCCAGGTGGCCAGTCGGGCATGGGCTCCAGAAAGGGCAGACAAGGCGAGGAAGAGATACAGCATCTCCTTCTTGTTCTGAAGCCCCCTTCTTCTCTGGCAGGGGACAAGCTGGACGCCGACTACATTGAGAGGTGCCTGGGCCATCTCACGCCCATGCAGGAGAGCTGCCTGATTCAGCTCCGGCACTGGCTGCAGGAGACACACAAAGGCAAGGCAAGTACACGGCGGGGCCTGCTGGCGCAGACACATGTTCGGTATTAGCTGCCTAGCCTAGGCCCTGGGGAGGAAGGGCCAGGGAAACCAGTGTGTGTCATTGATAATGCTGGGTACTTAGACTTTACCTTCTTTTCATTACATATGGTTTCATATGTCTGTAACACATGCTCCCGTTATCACTGACTAGGTACTGCTGACAATAAGATCAGACAATCTTTTTTTTTTTTTAATCCTCACCTGAGGGTATTTTCCATTGATATTTTAGAGAGAGTGGAAGTGAGAAGGATAGACAGAGAGAAATATCAATGTGAGAGGAACACATTGATTGGTTGCCTCCTGCATATCCCGGACCAGGGCCCTGGATGGGGAGGAGCCTGCAACCAAGATATGTGCCCTTGACCGGAATCGAACCCAGGACCATAAGTCCACAGGCCAACACTCTCCACTGAGCCAAACCGGCCAGGGCAGGGCCAGACAATTCTTTATGGTGGGGGCTGTGCTGTGCACTGCAGGGTTTTGAGTAGCATCCTCCCATCCCATTAGATGCCATGAGCTCTTCTCCCCACATTGTCACAACCAAAAAGGCTCCAGAAATCACCAAATGTCCCCTGAAGAGCACAGTCACCTCCATTTGACAACCACTGCTGTTTACAAAACCAAGCACGCTATTCTTTTAAAAAGAGACTTACTGATTTGCGAGGATTGATTTTTGGCTGCATTTGGATTTTGCCTTGAGACTCTAAGCCCCATCACAAGAAGGTCCAAAATGCATTTGGGTCCCGAGCATGGACTTGACCTTCAACTCTGTTGAATTGGAACTTCCTGCTTAGTGGCAAGTTGATGGCCCTTCCTCCCCACTTTGGGAGGCAGACAAGGGAGTTAGTACTGGGCTGTGATGTAACCTGTCTACCTCATATGTAAAACTGGGATAATGTTAGTATTCACCGCCCATAGTGAGTTAAAGGGAATCCATGTAGAGTGCTCAGAGCCAAGTCTGGTTCAGAATGAGAACCCACTAAAGGGTGCTTTTGGCTGGTGCTGCCTTTCCCTTGATTGATATTTTCCAGAGAGAAGGAAGGAAAGAGAGCTGGTGGGGTCTTAACTAGTCCCCTCAGTTATTAGTTAGTTAGACTCTTTGGGATATATGTGGCAGGAATGCACCTTGGACAAGGCAAAAAAAAAAGGGGGGGGGTGGAGGGGTATTATTGGCTCATATAACACACTGTTAAGAGAAGTGTGTTTATTTTCTGGAACTGCTGAAACAAAATGCCATAGTTTGGGTGGCTTACAACAACAGAAATGTATTCACTCCCAGTTCTCAGCCACCTGTCTGAGATCAAGGTGAGAGCAGGAAGCTCTGGGGGAGAACCTGTTCTGTGCCTCTCCTGGCTTCTGGGAGCTACTAGCAACCCTTGGCTTGTGGATGGGTATGGTCCTTTCCCCAGCCAAATATTTTCAGAGGAGACAGGAGATTCATTTCCCATAATCCCATCTACTGGGTTAGGGAATACCATTCTCTGGGTTGCTCCTCCTCCTTCTTGCAGATTCCCAAAGATCAGCACATCCTTCGGTTCCTGCGGGCTCGTGACTTCCACCTGGACAAGGCCCGGGAGATGCTGTGCCAGTCCTTGAGCTGGCGAAAGCAGCACCAGGTGGACCTCCTCCTGCAGACCTGGCACCCGCCTGCCCTCCTGGAGGAGTTCTATGCAGGGGGCTGGCACTACCAGGACATAGGTGCGTTCCTTGGCCTACATAACGTAAGTGCATCCTTGGTCACGGCTGAATGCACTGTGAATACCGCTTTCCAGCTTCTTATTTTCCTTTGGACTCTTCTGGGCACCTGGAGATGACCACCCAGCCATGAAGATGGCAGAGCTGGGCTTGAGGCAAATAGTGCTTTGGGGCTGCCATAGAAAATGACCTCAAACTGAGGGGCTTAAAACAACAGAAGTTTATTCTCTCCCAGTGTCAGAGGCAGAAGTCTGAAATTAAGGTGTCAGCAGGCCGACCCTCTGCAGGCGCTAGGGTAGAATCCGTCCTGATCTCTTAGAACTCTGGTGGCACAGCCTCACTCCAGTCTCTGAGTCTGTCTTCACATGGCCTTCCTCTCTGTGTATCCTCTGTGTCCTCTCTTCTTTTTCAAAATATGTTTCTATTGATTTTTAGAGAGAGAGGAAAGGAGAGAGAGAAATAGAAACATCGATGAGAGAGCAACATCATCGATTGGCTGCCTCCTGTACACTCCTTACCGGGGATCAAGCCCGCAACCCAGGCATATGCCCTGACCAGGAATCAAACCAGCAATCCCTCGGTCCCTGGGTCAACCCTCAATCACTGAGCCACACTGACCAGGCCTCTCTTCCTCTTATAAAGACCCCCCAGTTGTTGGACATAAGGCCAACAATGATCCAGTGTGATCTCATTTTGAGACCCTACTTCCATATAAGGCCACATTCTGAAGTTATGGGTGGTCGTAAATTTTGGGATTATTCAATTTTGAGATTATTCAACCTACTATAAATTTATTTGGATTTTTAAAATTAAAGCCTGTGCCTCGCATGATTTTCAATGTCCTTTATATAAAAATTCATATACAGGTGTCCCTTGAAACTTTGTGGGGATTATAGGCACTGACCAATTCTTGTGCAGTTGAAAAATCCATGTAAAATTTTTGACTCCCCAAACTTAACTACAGTCGTCTTTTGATATATGCAGGATACCAAAATCCATAGATGCATTGATCTGCTGTTGGCGGAATCCCTGGATGTAAAACACAGGAATATGAAGGGCTGAAAAAAAAATCTGCATGTAAATCGAGCCAAACCCATATTGTTTAAGGGTCATCTGTATGTTGAATAGAGCAAATGCTTGGCTTTCCTGAAGAGTGGGTGAGCCCGTCCTCATTATTCACATATTGCATTTATCTTCCCCAAATCAACGCTCAGGAAACATCCGTGGTCTTTCGCGGACATGTGCGGAGTACCCGCCCTGCAGTCCCCGGCCGAGGTTGAACTGGGCGTCTTCTGCCTGTGGCTCAGCGCTCATGCTGGACATAGCATCCCTTTTGCAGTCTACTTAGTGTATTTGGTGGTGATTTTGCTGTTTACAATGGCCTCCAAGGATAGCGCAGCAGTGCTGTCTCGTGTTTCTAAGGGCATGATGGCCATTGCGTGCCTTACGGGGAGAATGTGTGCGTTCGGTCAGACTGCACTGCAATGCTGCTGGCCGTGAGCTCAATGTTACCGAGTCACAAAGTATACTAAGTAAGGGGTCCTTAACTAGAAACACAGAAAACAAGGTTATATGTATTGATCAGTTGACAAAAATATTATGACTAGATCCTTGCAGGAATCTACCCCTGTGTTTTTCCTGGAAGCAGTGGGTCTGTATTCGATACTTCAGTGTTCAAGGTGATGATAGAACAACTAACGAGAATAGCAAGAATCGGTCTGATCTGCTCTCTAATTCCTTATTTTTCCTTTTTGCTTGGGCCGACAGAAAACTAGCAGCTGGCATTATCTACTCTCTCCATATTCCATCATTACATGGCTCATCTCTTTTTTAAAGTTTTTAAACTAACCTTTTATTTACTTTTTATATTTTATTGATATTTTACAGAGAGGAAGGGGGAGGGATAGAGAGTTAGAAACATCAATCAGCTGCCTCCTGCACACTCCCTACTGGGGATGTGCCTGAAACCAGGGTACATGCCATTGACTGGAATCAAACCTGGGATCCTTAAGCCCGCAGGCCAACGCTCTATCCACTGAGTCAAACCAGTTAGGGCTAAACTAACCTTTTCAATGTTAGGACAGTTTGGGGTTTTTAGAATAGTAGAGTTTCTGTATGCACCTAACTCGGTTTCCTTTATGGTGTAAACCCATGCTTTTAGCACTTGCTCTGTTTCTTTCACCATAATTGGTATCAGCCCCTCGTAGGAATAGGCAAGTATCAGTAAATGACAGAGGGACGGGCCGAGGTAAGCCACCGTTTGGTCCTCCTTCTCTGAGTAGGGTGAGGTCTCATCATGGCTTTGACCTGCTCTATTCCCAGCATTCCCTACACTGTGTCCCCCACTCTTTGCACAGACGGCCGCCCCCTGTACATCCTGCGCCTGGGCCACATGGACACCAAGGGTCTGATGAAGGCCGTAGGGGAGGAGGCGCTGCTGCAGCACGTGAGTCAGGGTCCCCATTCCCTGGAGCCCCCGGGGCTGCCTGCGGTGAGCAGCCAAGTGCAGGCTTGCCAGCACCTTCTCTACCCTCCAGGTTCTCTCCGTCAACGAGGAAGGACAGAAGAGATGTGAAGGGAACACCAGGCAGTTTGGCCGTCCCATCAGGCAAGAACCCACCAGGGACACATTCGCCTGCCCAGTACAGATAGCCCAGGCTCACTAAGCATGGCCCTTCACAGAAGTGTCCTCGCTTGATCCTCGCAGTGACCCTGTGAGGCAGGGACCGCACGGTCCTGTCCTTTATCGGGGGAAACTGCGGCTCAGAGTAGTGATGCTTTCCCAGGTAGTGGCAGCACTCATGCCATGCATCCTCCTGGCCTTTGCCTTTGGGGGACCCTCCCCCTCCCAAGTGCCACCTTGAGTCTGTCCCCCAGGCATGCAGACTCGCAGCTGTCCTGCGAGCACACCCGGGAATCTACTGTTCCCCTCTGGCTTTCCCAACTTCCATGCCTGAGCCCAGTTTCCCACACCAGTACTCAGCGCCTTCACCCCCGAAGGCACTGAACCTCTCCTCTTCTGTAAAGCGGGACCAGTGTAAAGTATCACCAGTTCTAAGGTTTCTTTATGGATTGTCAAAAACAATAACTGTTAGGAGATGATGCAAACACGTGTCTAGAACTTACTGTGTAGCCGGGACTCTCCTCAGCACCTTGATCCCTGGCATCCTTATCCCAGCCCGAGGAAGGAGGAGCAGGCAGGACCTGCTACTGAAGCTTTTATCCCAAAGCCTGACTTTTACGAAAATTACCGTCCTTTGCCATTTGGTGCTTTCCTAAGGTGCTTCTCCTGGGGTGGGGTAGGGAATGGATCACTCAGGGTCCTGGCCAGAGGCAGAGTTCCTCTGGGGTGGCTCAGATGACAGGGTCGCAGGGTGTGGTGGTGGTCTGGCAGGGTGAAGGGAACGAAGCTGGGATGGAGAGTCTTCCAGGGACTGGTGCAGCGGTAAAACTGTCATTTTCCTAGCAACTTAGTACTGATGAAATGGAGGCGCAGAGAGGTTAGGTAACCTGGTCAAGGCCACACAGCGGGTGGCAAACCCAGGAGTGCTTGAGCTCTATTTGGTTATCAGCATCTTTTCAACAATCCGTAGTAATAACAAGCTTTTACTGCATGGGTGCTATGTGCCTGCCCTTTACATATACGTCTCACTTAGTCCGAACAACGGCTGCTTGAGCTGGAGACTGTTACTGTCACAGCCAATGTCCTGATGAGGAGGAGGTTGCCCAGGTCACACAGCTTTCAAGGGTGAAGGTGACACTGGAATTTGGGGGCTCAGCCTCACAGCCCATTCTCTGCGCCTCTTCGCCACCTGGCCTCACCGTGATGGCAGGATCCCGGAGTGTCCTGCGGGCCCCGCCCCTTCCGCTCCCAGCCCTGCTCACTGAGCGCGTCCATCTTTGCCTGTGAGTCCTGGTGCTGGGGACCTTGAGAGGTGGCAGGGCAAGGTGGAGTGAGGGCTCATGTCTTGCAGCTCCTGGACCTGCCTGGTGGACCTGGAAGGGCTCAACATGCGGCATCTGTGGCGGCCGGGGGTGAAGGCCCTCCTGCGGATGATTGAGGTGGTGGAGGACCACTACCCCGAGACGCTGGGCCGGCTGCTCATCGTGCGCGCCCCCCGCGTCTTCCCTGTGCTCTGGACGCTGGTAAGAGCGGGGGGCCAGAGGTGGGAGGGGTCCCTCTGTGAGCGGGCCTGCCTGCTTGTCCGATGTCTTTTCTTCTAAGTCAGACGCCATAAAGTTCACCGCTGTGAAGTGCACAATGGCGTGCTTTTTAGATTCACCGAGTTGTGCAACCATCACCACTACCTAATTCTAGGCCATTTTTATTCCTTGCTGAATTGGCCTGTGCCCTGCAATGCTAAATACCTCGTCCGTCCGTCCGTCCCTCCCTCCCTCCCTCCCTCCCTCCCTCCCTCTCTCCCTTCCTTTCCTTCTCCTCTCCTTTTCCACCTATTTACTGAACCAGATACCACACCAGCACTGAGGATGTCATGAAAAACCTGATTGACATGCAGCTTAGAGTGCAGTTGAGATTCCATCTGGGATAAACAAAACGTGGCCATCCACACAGTGGAATAGTATTCGGCCATAAAAAGGAAGCATGGGTACTGCTTCCTTTTTATAATGCATGGATGCGCCACAAAGACAGCATGCTTAAATGAAAGAAGGCAGACATAAAAGGCCTCATACTGTATCCATTTAGACAAAATGTCCAGAACAGGCAAAACTGTAGAGATAGAAGCAGACTGGTGGTTTCCGGGGGCTGGGGGAGAGGGGACAGGGAGTGGCTGCTAATGGGGGTGCAGTGGCCTTTTGCGAGGATGAAAATGTATTGGAATTAGATAGAGGTGACAGGTGCATGGCATAATGAATGAACTAAAAGCCACTGAATCGTTCCCCTTTAATGTGCTTAACTCTGTTGTGTGCAAATTACATCTCAATAAAAACAACTCTTTATCTTGCTCATCTCCCCCCATTTCAGATCAGCCCCTTCATCAACGAGAACACCAGGCAGAAGTTCCTCATCTACAGTGGCAGCAATTACCCTGGAGGCCTTGTCGACTACCTGGATAAAGACGTGATCCCCGACTTCCTTGGGGGGGAGTGCCTGGTGAGGCTGCTGGGCTGGGACTGGAGGAGGGGCATTGTGTGACTTCGAGGACCTGGAGTGCCGGGGCAGGGCTTGTTCCAGAAGCTTCCCCAAAGAGAGGCGACTCCTCCCTGAAGGAGGGCCGCCTTCCCTTGTATCTTTCAAACACAGTGAGTGAGAGTTTCCAGAAATCCAGAGACCAGGCCAGGCAAAGGCTTACCCACCCTGCATACCCCATCCAAGTCTAGGCGCTAGGATACAGTCAGAATTACCTTTTGCTATAGAGGAATGTGAGTGAAATGGCCCAGAGGCCTGGACCCCAGAGTCAGTTTACCTAAAGGAATCTATTCCCAACTCACAATCACAGGGGTGAGATACTAGACATGGTGACCCTGCTCACAGCTGCCCTTTCCCATCTAGCTGTGGGAGGGCAGGCCCCTCTCCCTTCTCTAACAGAAATACCAAGCAGCACATTTGCATGATTTGGGGATAAAAAGCAGATTTCCTAGGAATTTTGCCAAACTTGCCTGTTTTCTCCACTTGTCCTGGTATGTCTGCATGACTTATATTAAGCAAATGGGCCTGCAAGACCAGCACAGTGGGAAGCAGAACACACCTGGGAGCCTGATGGGGGCTTGTGCCCTGGCTCAGCCACTTTGTTGCCTTACTTCTCTGAGCCGGCTTTCCTCCTCTGTGAAATGGGAAGAATAATAGTTCCTACTGCTTTGTTGTGGGTCAGGAGGTTAAAAGGGGTCAAGCAAGCCCAGTGCCCAGCTCACCAAGAGATTCCTATTATTAGTGCGGTTTCAGGGATCACAGATCCTGACTGGGCCCTAACCTACTGCCTTTGTCTTTGTACCCCAGTGTAATGTCCCCGAAGGAGGGCTGGTCCCCAAGTCCCTCTACCTGATGGAAGAGGACCAGGAGCATGCAGAACAGCTGCACAAGTGGAGGGAGACCTACCAGCCGGCCTGTGTGCTCCGCGGGGCTCCCCATGAGGTGCTGGGGCCCTGGCCTGGGAGGACCCACTGGGATGGGGTGTCATTATAGGTCAGGGTCTCCCAGAGTAGAAGGTTCTCATGCTAGCAATTTGTTGAGGGCAGGCTCTTAGGAGAAACCTGTAAGGAGAAGTGTGGGCCTGATGAATGTGGGCAAGAATTGAAGGTAAGAGCCTGTTTCAGCCACAGTCTATCCCAGCCTCACCTGTGGGGAGGGCTGGACGTGCAGGGCCCAGCAGAGTGGCCCTGCCAGTAAGCTCTAACCACCTGGACCCTCTTGTCTGTCAGTCAGTGGCTGTGGCTCAGCCCCCAAGGCAAGGTGGACCTCCCAGGCATTTCGGATAGAGGGGGATCCATTCTCAGACCTCGCCTGTCCCCATGCAGGTTGCGGTGGAGATTCTGGAGGGGGAATCAGTCATCACCTGGGACTTTGACATCCTACGAGGGGATGTGGTGTTCAGCCTGTGCTACACTAAGCAGGCACCCAAGCCGGGCCCCTGGGAGCCTGGGGCCAGGGCCAGCGGGCAGCTGATGGACAAAGAGGGGACCCTGGGTGCAGATTACAGCCCTGTGGAGGGCCCCCTCGTCTGCCGGGAAGGGGAGAGCATTCAGGTTCGAATTCCTTGGTTCATTTATTCATTCATCACGCAGGACTGAGTGTTCACTGTGTGTCAGGGTTAGGGGGCACAGCAGTGGACAAACAGGACATGATCCTTGACCTCAGGGACTCTGTGAGACAGTGGGGGGAGAAAGACAGATCCTGGAAGATCCAGGACCCAGATCTCAAGACCCCAGCCCAGAATCCCCTGGGACTCGTGCCAAAGATAGAGGTCTCCAGGCTCCAAGCCCGGCAGGGTGTCTTGGAACCTGTGGGTGTGGGCTTGGGGATCTGCACTCCTCGTCCTCTCCTGGTGATCGCTGACTCACAGGCAAGTTCCAGAACCAGCACAGCACAGAAGCTGGAGGTCTGCGAATAGAACGCGGACCTGACACCGAACATGAGCCACACTGCGGACTTCACATCCTCCTCCAGGCCGGTGCTTGCAGGTCAAACATCACAGGCCCCCAAACACATACTCACCCCCACACATACATGCACTCACACACACACATACATGCACTCACTCACACACACATACATGCACTCACACACACATGCACTCACACGTGCTCACATAAGCACTCACACATACATGCACACACATACATAACACATACACGCACAAGTACCTGCGAGTAATGCAGAACTTCCTGAAGGTTCCATGGGGAGTCTACCACACCAGCACCCCCAGGATCCCACCAAACATCCATGCCTTTCCCTGAAGAAGTTGCTCTTCTCATAAGTTGCTCTTCTCTTGGTTCTCAATGAGCTCTCACCACCTGTGTGGCTCCCTCCCAAGTCCCCACCAGAACTCCGCAGTGTGCAAAGCCCACTCAACAGAACAAAAGCCCAACAAAATCCAGGCAGTTAACCAGGCTACACCTCTGCTGTCCCGCGGCCCCACTCCCAGGCCTGGGCCCCCTGCCCCAGATTCAGAGGAGACTCTCAGGTACCGGGGATCTGGGGGTGACAGTGCAAGGGGAGAAATGATGGCTTTGGCAAGCACTTAGAGGAAGGATGGCTGATGGGCAGGTTGAGAAGGGGGCTCTGTCCCCAGGAAGACAAGAGCCTCAGGCTGGCTGCTGTTTCAGGGCTCCCACGTGACCCGGTGGCCCGGCATCTATCTGCTCCAGTGGCAAGTGCATGCCCCCCCTGGCAAAGTGGTGGAGGACGTCCCGACAGCCCTGCACAGCCCCGGCCCCAGGTGCAAACTCCTCTACTACTATGAGGTGCTGGCTTCTGAGGACTTCAGGTAGGAGGGGCTGGGGTTCAGCTCCTGGGCAGCAAGGACCCCCAACTGCCCTCTTGGCCAGGCCCAGGGCATTGCATTCACCTCCCCTGTTTGCCTCTCAGCTCCTCCAGGGTGGGGCACTGGTACCTTAAACATCCCCAGTGGCCCAGCACCTCAGTGTGAGAAATTGAACACTATGTCTAAACT
Organism: Antrozous pallidus; assembly: GCA_027563665.1. Classification (NCBI taxonomy): domain Eukaryota; kingdom Metazoa; phylum Chordata; class Mammalia; order Chiroptera; family Vespertilionidae; genus Antrozous; species Antrozous pallidus. Next base: position 105,242,424 of record CM050512.1, on the reverse strand, counting down.
GCCTCAGCTGCAGAACCTTCTCTCAAACAAAACCCTGGACAGAAGCCCAACATACCAGATTGACTATTGGGGGGAGCCTGAGGTCCTGCTGTTTGGATCTCCCCTCACATCTAGAATTATGGTCCAGGGTTTGGACTGTTCTAGAACAGTCTACAATAGTGCCTCACAGACAACTCTTACCAAGTGATGCCTCAAAGAGATAGGGAAATATAATGGCTGAGACCTCCAGCACTTTCTGGTTGAGTCACTTCACCTCTCTCAGCCCCAAACTGGAACCCCAACATTGTAGGCTGTCATGAGAGGAAATGGTGGAGGAAGCCTGCCCTTCCCCTGTGCATCCAGTAAGCACTCGATAACAGAAAACAAGCAGAGGGTGAGGAGGTGGAGCAGGTGGCTTCTTTAGGCCTTGCATTATATCTTTTAAAAATGCATGTGATTTTGCATTCTGCTTCATGAAGTGCCTGTTATTTTCTGTCTAAAAATAATGCATTAGAGGCGGAACTCACCACCTCCTATGAACACATTGGAAAATCACCTACACTTAGAGAAAATCCTCTGAGAGACAACTGAGGGCTGACTGAACAGCTTCTGTGCAACAAAAGAGAGGAAGAGAGACCCACAGAGGTTGGGGAACCACAGGAGCTCTCTGAGATCTGAGGGAACTCACTCTTTCAGATTGGAGGTGCTGGAGAGCGCTGTTGTTTACATCCCCCCTCCACTAGATGGCACCAGGGCGCTCTCTCCAGGAGTTCTGGCACCTGCAAGGCAAGGGCACGCCTTTCCTGCCACTCTGCTCTGGAGCTCCCTCAGTGGGACCAACAGGGCGCTGTGGCACATGTGCATAACCAGATCCACATGGCACTGCCCCTCTCCCCCCACCAGGCCACTCCTCCTGGAGTCAAAGGGATTCAGAAATGTAGACACAGGCATTTGGGGGCTGCTGCCTCTAGGAGGGTAGGTAGACACTACTCACTAGCCTGTCTGTCAACACGGGGAATCAGGATGCCCTGTCCTTCATTAGCCTCATGAGAGAACCAGTTCAAGGGCTGTATCCTGGCCACCCTCAGTGGGCAGGGGCCAGGTTGGGCCCTGAGGGGCGGGGGGCAGATAGAGTCTGCTGTCATGGAGCAGGAGACCATATCACCACAACTGTGTGCAATTATAAGGAGCGATGGGTGCCACGAAGGTATTCCAATCTGGGGTCCTTATCTGTGGTCACACAGCCAACAGGTGCTTGAGGTCCCAACACGGGGCACTGTCAGAGCACAGAGCAGGATGCGGGGGAGATGTCCAGTAAGTGACACTGGAGTTGAGATCTAGGTGCTGTGCCACCTGTGGGTCTTGTCAAAATGCAGCCCAAGAGTGTATGCTCAAACAAGCTCCAGAAAACAGTGGTGCTGCTGGTCCCTTTGAGTAGCCAGGCCCTAACACTGCATTGTCCAACCAAATAGCTACTAGCCACAGGGAGCACTTTAAACTTGGCTATTAGAATGCAATGAAATAAAAAACTCAGGCCCAGCCAGTGTGCCTCAGCGACTGAGCACTGACCCATGCACCAAGAGGTCGTTGGTTCAATTCCCAGTTAGGGCACATGCCAGGGCTGCAGGCTCAAACCTCTGTAGTGGGTGTGCCTGAGGCAGCTGCTGATGTTTTTAATCTCTCTAAAATAAACAGAAACATATATATTATTATTTTAATATAATAATAATTCTAATATTTTAATATACATTTTTATTGATTTCAGAGAGGAAGGGAGAAGGAGAGAGAGATAGAAACAGTGATGAGAGCGAATCATTGATCGGCTGCCTCTTGCATGCACCCTACTAGGGATTGAGCCCACAACCCGGGCACGTGCCCTTGACCGGACTTGAACCCAGAATCCTTCAGTCTTCAGGGTGACGCTCTATCCACTAAGCCAAACCGGCCAAGACACTAAAAACATACATTTTTTAAAAGATCAGTTCCTCAGTGCCCAGTATCCCCACGTGGCCAATGGTGGCTGTGATGTCCACCATCATAGAAAGTTCTGGACGGTTCTACTCTACTCTGAAGTTTGGAGTCGGAGCTAACTAGACAAAGTGAGCAGGAGAAAGGCTTTTGGCAGGAAGCACAGACATGCATTTCCCAAGTCAGGGGAGGCAGGTGTCAGAGGAGATGAGAGGAGGTGGGGGGTCAGGCTGGAGATGGGCTGGGAACTCAGGCTGTGGGACACGCTCTGGGCTATGCTAGGCCCCTGTTCAGGGAAACTCCTGGATGGTTTGCGGCAGGTTGGGCTCTGCTGGAGCACGGATGGGCTTCATTTCTCATCGTGGCCTCACTGGCTTTCCCTCCACACGCTGCCTCTGCAGGGAGCTGGGAAGAGGCCTGGAGCCTCATTTGCAGCATCACCAGCTTTTCCTCTGCTGTGAGCCCAAGGACTGTGTCTCCACCAGGAGGTAATACTTTTGCTACCCTTTCCTCTCCAGGGGCTCCATGTCCAGCCTGGAATCCTGCACCAGCCGCTTCTCCCAGCTCAGCGCCACCACCTGCTCCTCCTCCTCCAGCCAGTCCCACAGCAGCTCCCTGGTCTCCAGATAGCCAGGACAGAGCCCTGCGGGCAGCCCACTCGCCTACCGCGTCCTCAAGTGTCTACACGCAGAAGTCAGCTTGCCGTGACCTGGGAGCATGCGTCTGCAGCCCGGGTCTGGACGCTGCCAAAGTTGGGATGCTGAGCCGACAGCAATGATTCAGCCTGTGACCTGAGTGTGGTGGGAGCCTCTAAGTCAGAACCATCTCCTTTGCGCTTTGTGTAACAACAAGCCAAGGAGTGGGGGGAGCCACCTTCAAGTCTGCCTGTTCTGGCAGCTCAGGGATGTCATGTGGCTCAGCCCGCCCTTCACTTCTGCCTCTGCTTGCCCTGGGATGGCCTCCTTCTTAGGTGCCTTCCCCGTGGCCACAAGGCTCCCTCCCTCTTTCCTCCCAGCTCAGCTCCAGAAGAGAACTTCCTTCTCCCAAAGTTCCTCTAATCAGCCTGCCCGGGGCCATGCTGGTCCCTGAACCAATCAGAGTTACCTGGGAAGTGGAGGACACTCATTGTCCACTCTGGACTACTCACTGTGTGGGGAGGGGGTACAGTGATTGGCCAGCTGGACCACATGTTTGTCCCTGGAGTTGACTACCTGGCCTAAAAAGCACAGGGGCTTCTAAGAATATTGGGGTCCCCCAAGAAAGGGGAAAGAATACTGGGCAGGCAGAAATGACAGATGTTCATCACAGCATCTGATTGCATAGCGATGCCCTATGTCCCAAGACAGGTTCAGAGAGAAGTTATGAGTTACAGGCTTTGCTTTCTGTGGGGAGCAGCCCACCCTGGATTTGAAATCCATTTTCCTAGCGCTTGGCTGGGAGCCCTCCTCCTGACCAGCCCTAACTTGAAGAGGATGGGAAGGTGCAGGGTTTCTGCTAAGTTTCAGGCTGTTGATTTCACTCCTGGGAGCTCTTTAATTGGGACTCTTTTGGTTCCAAGTTATGGAGACCCACATAAGAGTAACCATTCATGGGCACGTGACGGGCCCATCCAGGAGGGCTTGCTTCATGTGTGGCTGGATCCAGGTTCTCAGCCTGGCACCAGGACGCCCTGTGGGATAGAGGCTGTGACTGTTGTGTCTTCCCTGGGTCAGATCTGACTCCTGGGACCAGCTCCAATATTGACAAACTCCCTGAGTTCCTGCATGGGAGCGTTTTGTATATCCTTGGGGCCTGAGGCCATTTCTCTTTCCTTTCCTGGGCCTCCAAAAAGATACAGGTCAAAGGTCACCAAATGGCAGTCTGCAGTCTGATCTGGCCTGCCTTTAGTGTTTTTGTTTTTTGCCTACAGAGTTATTTAAAAATTGGGGCATTTCACCCAGAAATCAGGATTTCTGGCTTCCCTTAGGCATTTGGGAGTGTTGGCAAAACGGGCCCACTATTGACACATAGAGGTAACAAACACAGTTGTTACTCTGGCTGGGCCACACCAATCCCCACCACCCCTAGCCCACGTCACTCAGTTGCCTTGCCTGCCTGGGAGAGGCTTCGCTGACATGGCTTGGCAGGCAGCTGGGCTCCAGTCTGGGGCCCAGAGGCCCGGCGTTACTTTTATCTGGTAACCTTGCTTACAGTTGGGGTGGTCTCTGGCCAACAGCCAGGGTCACTGAGCCTTGCCCCAGGGGTGGATTTATAACCATCGTCTCCCTGCAGACTTGGCATAATGGGGCAAGAAGAGCAAGCTTACTTCTATACCACCTCAACCTCAACCCCAAACCTGGAGCCAAGGGGAGGCGACATCCTTCGTTCTACACGAAGGGGCCTCGTCCACCTCTGTAGTTTTCCGTTTGCTTCTCAGGTATAGGAACAAAATCCAAAACTGCATCCTGCATCAAGGTGGGTGTGCCCATGTGTGAGGGAGAGAGGCAGGGAGGGGGACTGGAGACATTCTCAAAGCAAATCGCAGTCATGTGACTAGGCACTTGTGGCTGAGAGCAATTTGCAAACTGTCTTACTATCTTTAGATGAATTTCGAGCTTGCCCCTAAAGTCTACGTGTTATCAGGAAGCATTTTGGGGTAAGCTGTCCTAGCACTCCCTGCATACTTATTGGGTAAGACTAGCACCCAGTGAAGGAGGGAAAGGCCTTTCTTTGGCAAGGGGTTAGAAATGGATTTTGATAACTGGAACCTGGATCTGCTGATTCCAGAGATGAGCGTCTGCCAACACAGTCCAGGTTTTATAGGAGGAGCGAGGGGCCTCAGACCCACTCAGTTCTCTCCTTCGGAGCTACCCCCTCTCCCTCTCTGCTTCATCCAGGCCTCTTGGCTCTGCATCTCTTTGCAAACCAGCCTCGTCCTCTCCTCTATCTGGTGGGAAGTGGATGCCAGCATCCCCTAGCCCAGTGGTCGGCAAACTGCGGCTCTGTTGACTAATGAGTTTGCCCACCACTGCCCTAGCCTACAACCACAGGGCTCACTGTCTCTAAGGCCAGGAAGGACACTTATCATTTCAATGCCACAGAGGGCTCAGATTGGCCATGATCACTCCTGTGGATGTACTGGCTAAGGGGGTGGGAAATCTGTGATTGACAGTCTTCCAGAAACAATAGTGGGATGGGGGAGGACCAGTCACCCAAGGACAAAGGGAGCTGAGCCAGAGAAGCAACAGATGGCCATAGTGGTGTTTGCTACAGTTCTGTGCTGAAGGTCTCTGGGGCCTACGTTGGAACATTATCAATCATTATGCCATCTTTTTACCTTGAGAGGCTTTGAATTAAAAGTACAAGAAGGGCTGCCAAGCACTTGGCCTCTAAATTTCCCAGCCCCCAGGGCTGGAAGCTCCTGGGCTTGGCTTCTTTCTCCAGTTAGTTCATTAACCTGTTGTGACCAGGACAGAAAAAAACTCACTTGCAACAAGACCTGCCCAGGCCCTGGGTTTAGGAGCCTAGGGCTTACAATTTAGACAGGGTGGGGTTCAGACCTAGCTGTGTAACCTCCAGCAGGTGACTTAACCTCTCTTTGCCTCAGTTCCCTCATCTGTGGAATGGGGACAGCAGTGCCTACCTCATTCATTGGGTCATTGTGAAGTCCACAGCCCAGCACCCAGCTCACAGAAAAGTCAGCGGTTATTCTGGTTATTTAATGCTTCTCATCCAAAGACTGCAGACTCCTTCCTGAGGATGCCTGCCACTGCTTTTCATGGACAGAAGGCTCAGCACCAGGTACATCTGGAGAAAAGTAGGTGTCGGGCTATTATTTCCCTTTATCTTGTCCTTTCAGAAACTGCTTGTGTGTTGGGGGGCAAGTCCACTCACCTAGAACAGCACTATTTGGCATGGTGTCTCCTCAACCAGCTAGAGACTGTTCCCTCCACAGGTTGACATAAGGGGCGTGTGGGAATCCCTTGGATTTCTCCCCTTGTAATATGAATGCTCAATGAGAATACTGTAATTCTTTCCCTCAGTCTGTTTCAGCCAGTAAAACCTGGGGTTTCTTATGGGCCTACTATTTGCTCCAACCAGAAGCATTAAATGTTTTAGATTTGGACATACCTCTCTGCTGTCTACTTCCTAAAACCCTGGATGTTTCCCTGGGCTTGCTCAAGAATTACCCAGCAGTTGTTCCTAAGACTAGACCCTCCCAGCAGGGGCTGTGTCAGCTTCAGGGCTTGCATATTGGTTCTTGGGGAAGGAGAGTTTTTATATATAAAGCATGGCTGTATTAGTTTGCTGGGGATGCCATACCGAATGTCCACAAGCTAGGTGGCTTACAAACAGAAGTGGATTCTCTCCCAGTTCTGGAGGCCAGAAGTCAGAAAGCAAAATGTCCGCAGCTCTAGGGGAGGGTCCTGCTGCCTCTTCCAGCTTTTAGTGGCTCCATTTTTCCTGGGCTGGTGGCCACATCACTCCTATCTCTGCCTCCACCTTCCCATGCCCCTCTTCCCTGTCTCCTTTTGTTAGGAGACCAGCCATTGGATGTAGGGGCCACACTGATACAGTATAATCTCATCTCAATCATTAACTAATTACATCTGCAAAGAACCCACCTCCTAATAAGGCCACATCAAGAAGTCCTGGTGGATGTGAATTCTGGGGACACTAGTCAACCCACTGCATATGCGTACAGCACATAAACAGATACAGTGCTGTTTATCCATGGTATTAAATGCAGGTCCCTGGGGTCTACTTGGCGCTGCTGACTTGAAACCGTGGGGATAGGTTCCTGGATTCTACTTGCCAGGTGAACATGAGACCCTGCCATCCATCTTCCTGGGCCACTCTGCCCTGTCCCCTGGGGTTGACTGAAGTCCTCGAATTGCTTCTGAGCAGAGCCTCAGTCCTGATGTCAAGAGGGGGACAGGGCAACACACCTGTCCTTCCCAGGAGCTTGCTTGGGATCAGAAGGGTGCTGGCGGCCACACCATGGGATTCTGAAAAGGCTCCTTGCTTTAAAACAGGAAGCCAAGGACTGTCACTTGGGGAGCAGAGGAAGTGAGGTTCCTTTGTGTGACAGCGTGAGGGGCCACCTGTCTCCACCAGCTTGTTACCCAGTTCCGCCCAACACATCTGAGGGAGAGGAGCTGCCCTTGCCTGCCCTGGTGCAGTGCATTCACTCATTCCCTGTGGCCTTTCCATGGGTTTCTCTGGAACTGTGTGAGGACTCTCAAAGGAACTGCCAGCTGACTCAAGGGTGTGGCTGGTGTTGGGAAAGACAGAACTCCCTGGAGCAAGTGAGCCGGGCACTGCTGACCTCTGTCTCCACAGGATCGCCGCCCAGAAGTCCGCTGGGATTTGGGTGCAGAGAGAACAGGGCATGCCAGGGCTCCGGGTGGCCCAGAGACAGCCTCTGCGACCAATTCTTCCTCCGAGCCAGAGCTCTGGGGCCTCTGTGGAGGGGTCTCAGGGCACTGGTATGGAATCAGGAGGAGCCGGAAAGAGCCAGAAGGAAAGGTGCTGGGTGGCCCTCAGGGACGGCAGAGGCAGTTGTGGCTTTCAGAGTTCTCCCAGCTCCTTTTCCTCCCCTCCCTTCAGTGCCTCCTCACACACAAGGTGTTTCTGAGGAATGCGGGTCCTCAGAAAGCACAATTTGAAAACTCTGACTTATGAGTTTTCTGGAGTTCAAAGTTTTCTGAGACAGACCCCTTTGAGAATCTGTTCAAAGCTGTGGCATTGCACTTGAATTCTGTTTCCATTGCCCACCCTTTGGTTCTGGAATTGAAGCTTTTTTTTTTTTGGAGTCTTCCCTGATGCTGAGGTTTTATAAAGAGAATCCCAGCAGCTCAGCTATGTGTCACCTTGGTAACTGCCCACACAGGACTCCCAGCATTCCACGTCTGACCATCACTACCATGAGGTGGGGAGGGGCCTCGCACTGCCCTAACTAGACCATGTTAATCCCCAGCTCACCATCCTGAAGCTTCATGACATTAGCTCTTTGTATGTTTATGTAACATGTGTCCCTGCACCACTCAAGATTGGTATTGGAATCTCAGACATTTTTCTGCCTCTTGCTCCCTGTCCCATATAAGTTCTACAAATGCCCCAGCCTAAAACGTGCCTCTCCTGGAATGGCACATTATGACCGTCAGACTCTTTGGGATGCCAGAGACCCCAAAATCTAACACAATAAATGAGGATTTATTGGTCCACATAATTGGGAACTCCAAGAATGACACTGGCTTCAGGTATAGCTGGATCTAGGGGCTCAAATATCCCCCCTTCTCTTTTGGTTCTATACTCCATGTTGGCTTCGCTCTCCTCCTCCACTCTCTCTCCTTTGCTCTCTCTCCTTCCATACCCTGGAAGCTGGATAATCCCAGTGGAGTTTTCCCCCCAGGTCCCTGCAGAAGTTCCTGGGTGAGCTCTGACTGGCCAACTGGGACATAGGCCTGTCTCTGAACCATTCGCTGATGCCACCTGGACTTGGAGGGCGGGTAGGTGCCAGCCAAACCACAAGGATGGAGAATGGGAAAGAGGTAGTGGCCCAAAGCAACTTGACAGAGGCTTGTGGCCCTCGTAGAGCAGGCAGGAAATGCCAATTAACCCCCAGGAACAGCCTTCAACCCATGATACATGAGTGTTGGCTCATAAACACACCAGCTCCCCCTTTCCTAGAGGCCCAGCCATGAGCCTGGCTGTCCAAGGTAGGGAGCTGCTCACTAACATACCACGTACAGGCTGCCTTCCCTTCTCCCCTCATTCAGGGACTCTTGGGGTCACCTCCCAAATACTCTACTTGCCCTCACATCCTTGTCTCAGGTTCTGCTGCTGGAAGGACCCAGCCTCAGACAGGGCAAATATTAAAAGAGGACCTGGGTGTTGGGCAAAGATAATAGATACCCCCATCACACACACACACACACACATACACACACAAAAATTGTGGCCACAGGGAAGAAATGTCCCAGGTACTGCACCAGGGACCCCTCTGGCACACCACAAGCCCTCCTCAGGTTTTGCCTCGAGCCTGAAGTCCAGCAAGCCTGTACACAGAACTGTCATTTCCAACTCAGCCAAGGACGGACAGAGAAGTCCCCTGCAGAGGTTGGCACTTGGAGGACAAGGCCTTGCTCAGCTCGCTGCCTCAGAGCCTTGGGGTGCTCCCTGTAGATTCCCGGAGCCCTCTGCTTCTGACATTTTGTCTCAGTGGGTTTGGGGTGGGGTCCAGAAGTCTGAAATCCTCGAACATCCATGGGGGATACATTGTGATGGCAGCCAGGCTTGGGAACTGTGCCTGAGCAATATGCCAAAATGATCCTAAGGCGCCTGGAACAGGTTTGAGTTCTTGCCACTGGGTCCTACTCTTTAACGTCAAAGCAGCCCAGGACTGCCAGGCAGATAAAGCAAAATACAAAATGAACCTTCCAACTGTTGAAACTCAAGCTCCCTAGAGCAGTGGTCAGCAAACTGTGGCTCACGAACAGCCACATGCGGTTCTTTGGCTCCTTGAGTATGGCGCTTCCACAAAACACCATGGCCTGGACGAGTCTATTTTGAAGAAGTGATGTTAGAAGAACTTTAAAAAATTTGGCTCTCAAAAGAAATGTCAGTCATTGTACTATTGATATTTGGCTATTGACTAGTGAGTTTGCCGATCACTGCCCTAAAGGAATGCATTTTTGCTTACATCCCCAGGAGGAATTAAAACTTGCAGCATCACCTGTGGTGACCCTGCAGGCGGTTCTCAGACATTCTGAGAATACCCTGATGTCTTCCCTTTATTCCCTCCAACCTGGGGCACAGACCAGGCGAAGGGCTGTGAGGAGGTGGTACCTCCAGTGGTTTGGAGAGCTGTGGGCTCTGGGTTCACCGGGTCCCTGACTGGCATGCCAGAACTCAACGGCTGTGGCCACAGAACCGGAACACAGCACTCTGTAGGGAACGTCCCAGGCTGGCACAGTGGCTCCCCACTTATCTACCCCCATCTTTAGGGGCCAGACAGATCCACTGACCCACATACATCCTTCCAGGGACTCGGAGGCTAAGAACCGGCCTATGGCAGTTCTCCATTCTTTTTTATTTTTATTTTTTTAATGTTTTTATTGATTTCAGAGAGGAAAGGAGAGAGAGAGGGAGAAACATCAGTGATGAGAGATAATCACTGATAGGCTGCTGCACTCCCCCTACTGGGGATTGAGCCTGCAACCTGGGCATGTGCCCTGACCAGGGATCAACTGGGTGGATGCTCAACCGCTCAACCACTCAACCACTGAGCGACATCAGCCATTTTGAATTCCTCCTTTCACAAGTGAAACAGACCCGCTTTATAGTAACTCAATCGCAGTGATGGGCTGCTTTCCCGGCCCTTAGCAGCTCCTCTCATTAAGAGGAGTCTGTCTCCTTTCCCCAGAAATCCAGGCCCGGGGACTTTCTCTGACAGAATGTGGTGGAAATGAGGCTACACCACTTCTGAGCCGGGGTTTCAAAAGGCCTCGCATGCTTCTCTTCTGCAATCCTTGCCTCCCTCCACATTCCCAAGCTTAGGCCAGCCTCCTGGAGAGGGAGACACCACCTGGAACACGATTCCCTCAGCTCCAGCCTCCCAGCCAGCCCCCGCTCTCACAGGTGAGCTCTGGGGAAATCACTGTCCCTGGCCCAGGTCAACAGAAGCATCCAGTTGACCCAGGATCATTGAGAAATAATTGTTTTTCATAAGCAGTAACTGGTTGTTGTTTTAGGTCACTAAGTTTTGGACTGGTTAGGCTGCTCTAGGTAACGATTACAGTTACGCCATGTCGTAGGGCGGCTGTGATCAATACCACAGACTGGCTGGCTTACAAACCACAGACACTGATTTCTCACAGTTCTGGAGGCTGGCAGTCCAGGCTCAAGGTGCTGGCACATTTGGTTCCTGGCAGGCTGGCCTGTGGATGCTTTCATCTCACTTCAGGTGTGAGCAGGTGGGGAGGGTGTCTCTGGTCTCTTCCTCTTGTCCTGGGTGCCACTCCCAGTAAAAGGAGTTTTTAGGGGTGAAATAGGCAGGTTTAGAAAATTTTAGGAATTAAGGGGTCCATGGAAAAAGCACAGGGTCTCAGAGCTGCAAAGGGAACACTTCCATAGAATAAGAGAGCTGGGAATAGTAGAAGGAACATTCCACAGAACAGTGGTTCTCAACCTTTCTAATGCCGCGACCCTTTAATACAGTTCCTCATGTTGTGGTGACCCCCCAACCATAAAATTATTTTCGTTGCTACTTCATAACTGTAACTTTGCTACTGTTGTGAATCGTAATGTGAATACCTGTTTTCCGATGGTCTTAGGTGACCCTGCTAGCGGTTCTCCACCCACAGGTTGAGAACTGCTGCTGTAGAGCCTAAGACCATCGGAAAACACAGATAAGAAGATACAGTTATGAAGTAACCATGAAAATAATTTTATGGTTGGGGATCACCACAACATAAGGAACTGTATTAAAGGGTTGCGGCATTAGAAAGGTTGAGAACCACTGCCATAGATTAAGGGAGCCGGGAGCTGCAGAAGGTACGTTTCCACAGAATAAGGGAGCCGGGAGCTGCAGAAGGTACGTTTCCACAGAATAAGGGAGCCGGGAGCTGCAGAAGGCACACATTTACAGAATAAAGGGAATGAAGCCCCTCATTCAGAGAGGGAAGAAGAAATCCCAAAAGGGAATAGGAGAATAAGGGAGAAGGAGGGAACCTCAGGTACCTCACATGTTTGAGCTCTGAGGTTGCTACAGTGACCTAATCAGAGGGGATAGTGACCAATCAGAAAGGATATCAAGGCACAAAAAACTGCAGCCTTTATAAACCATGGAAAAAAGGGACTTTGTGGGACTTTTTCCCCCTCCCCACGTGGGAGTCTGTGCTTGTTTCTCAATAAATTTCCACCCTTTGTCCGTGGTTTCCTTCTTCGGTTCCACCAGACAAGAATCTGGGAAGCATCCTGCCCAGAGGAACACCTCGAGTCCCAGTTCAGTTTTCCCGTTTCACCATCAGGAGGGCACCACCCCCACACGCCCACCTACACCAAAGGCCCCACCTCCTAACGCCACCACACTGGGGTTAGGGCTTCAACGTAGAAATTGGGGGACGACGACACAAGCACGCAGACCATCGCCCGAAGACTTCCTGAAAGCTGTGGCCCCTCCATCTCCTCTCCCAGAACAATTGCCGAGCACATTTTCATGGGACGGGGCGGGAGGGGGGTGAGGGGGCTGCCAGCTTCCCAAAGACCCTTCATGCCACAACTTACAAATCGGATACTCACAAGGCTGGAGGTCACAGGTGAGGGGAGCTGGCTGCCGGGGCCCGCGATGAGTGGAGGGCCAGATAGGGCTGTACATTCTCAGCTCTGGCCAGCTGTTGCCCTGTGAGGGCATCAGCCTGGCCACTAGTCCTATCTCTGACTTTTAAACACTGGCAATTAATTTAAATTCTATTAGAATACAATGTGCACTAAGCCTTTTCCGTTCAAAGTGTGGTCAGGGGCAGCCTCGGCACCACCTGGGAGCTCCTTAGACGTAGACACTCAGCCCCGGGCCGGAATCTGCATTTTCATCGGCCTCCAGTGCCTCAGGCGCAATGAAATGAACAGATACATCAGAGCTGGAGGTGCTGGGGGCTGCCTGCTCTGGGCTCCCGACTGGGGAAAGCAGCTCTGCCTAGTAACACCCAGGAGCACTCTGAAGTCCACGATTCAGAATTCGGCCACTGCCTAAGCGCTCCTTCAATTATATAAATTTATTTAAGAGGTAAAAAAAACCCTCTGGGTGGTAGGATGACAAAATCGAAAGCCTGTAAACATGATTTCATCCCCCGTCCCTTCTAAGGAGTTTCCCGTGATAGGAAACTGAATTCTAGTTGGCAAGTGCGGTGATGAGGTCTATAGGAAAGGGTCCCGTGACATGGCTGTTGTCTCTTTAATCCACCCCAGTGCGAGCGGGCTGCTGGCACCCCCCACTGGGTCTCGGTGAGTTCCATTCACCGGTGGCCGGCCCCAGGAGCATGGAGTCTTTGGCGGAGGCCCTGGGGGACGGGCCTCATGGCAGCAGACACAGGCAGGCGGGGAAGGAGGCAGTCTCTCGGGAACACTGTATTGCACAGGTTGCTCTTGCCATGGCGGACATCCAGGCGAGAGGGCCGAGGGCCAGGTGAGGGGCTGAGGCATACCTGCTATCAGAAGCTTGGCTTGGCCCTGGGGCTGAGGCCACTGCCTCAGTGGCCTTGGACCACCCCCTGCAGAAGCCAGACATCATCAAAATGAGCCTCCAATCAGGCCCCGGTGGGCAGCGGGGGCTTTCAGTCCTTGAAGGGGTTGCAGGTGTCACCCGGCTGTTCCTTCTCTGCTGCCGAGAGCTCCCCGTTCATCTCCTGCAGCGGGTGGTAGACATAGGACCCATCCAGGTGCCGGCTCCGCTCTGCCCTTGAACCGAGGAGCAAGGACACGTTCGCCGCTATGCTGATCAGCAGAAGGAAAACCAGGGCCAGGGTGAGGGCCAGCCAGGCGGTCCTGGGGATGGGAGAGAAATCCTGAGTGGGGCCTTTGGGGCAGCCTCAGGGCTGCGGGAGTGTTGGAGGGATGCTCCTCCCTCCTACTCCGCTCTTCCACCCACAACAGGGGCATAGAGTTGGACCTCCAAGGACCACACAGGAAGCGAATGGGGCTGAGGCCCATCCGGACACACGTTTAGGGAGCAGTGCAGAGGGATGCTGTGTGGGATGCAGTTGGGGCTGCCACAAACTGATTTTTCAAAAGAAACCATTAACCAAAGGGGTTTTACATGAATGTCACTGATTTTCATATGTTAATAAATCTTTTAAAAATGTTAAAACTGTGAAGACCAACTCAAATGACCTGATCCAGCCTGGGAGACATCAATCTGCATCCTGTGCTCCATGGGACGCCTGCTGACCACAGAGGCTGGCCTCTGCTCCAGGCCCTCAGAGCAGACGGAGCAGGGAGAACTCCTTCCCTCAAGGCAGGGAGGGTGAGCACAGGGCAGAATATTTCAGCGATCTTTTTTGCTTCCCAAGAATCATCAGCTGCAGCTCTCAAGGCGAAAGCGAACACTGGTAGATTACTGGGTGCAGGACCTGCAGCCATGCTGTCAGCCCCCAGGGCTCCCCAATGGGTTCTAGGTGTGGGCGGGGAAGGGCCCTAGGTCTCACCCCTCAGGAGCCTGAGCTTCAGGCCAGGGGCTGGAGCTCCTGTCCCTGCGCTGGTGCACTTTGAAAGCACATTTTTCGTTTTCTCCAGGCCTCGCCACACCCAGACACGCTGGGCCAGGATCCCGGAAGGGTCATAGCATCCGCATTATTGATGAGCTCCCAGGGCTGCCTCTGGAACAATGCTGGGGAGCTCGTCCTTTGCACCCACACCTGTTTCCACTCCGGACGGGGCTGAGTGGGGCGGGTCAGGCCAGCACCCAGGCTGGGGCCACGGAGGGTGAGAACCATGGGACTGGCATCACCTGGAATGCAGCTGCTCGGGCTCCTCCCCAGCCTGACAGAGGCAGAAACTCTGGGGGTGGATTCACCCTCTTCCCTGAGGTCAGGCTTGAAAGCAAAGCCTCAACACAAGGCCTGAGCACACACAGGTGCCTGAGGAATAATTCAAGTTCCGTGGAGCCTGGTGCTTCTGGACCAGGAGCTGAGAACAAGTAGTGTCACAAACGATGACAGTAAGCCCACGCCTGGCCCCCTCTCACACGATCCCTTTGAGCATCTGCTCTGACTTTCCCTGTACTCCCGTTGGGGGACTACCACTTGAGTACCCAGCTGCCGCCTGCAGGCCTTGCCCAGTCCCTCGGAGTTAGAGGGAGGAGGTCTCCTCCCACCCCTGCCCCAGGTCCCAGAAAAGCACCTACTGAGTGAGAAGGGAGAATTCTCTTGTCTGCAGGCTGACCTGGGATGGCTGGAGACACCGCTTCACTGTAAGACACCGAGGTGAGGCTGAGGGTCCGGAAGGGTCTGGGCCTGCCCTTTCCTGCCCCCGGGGTAGGGGTGAGGGGGCGGAGATATCAGGAGAGATTCATACCTTGGGAGAGAATGCTGCTCAGGTTGGGAGCCTGGGTGAGGTTGCAATTGCCGGTCTGGGGGTCGCAGGGACACTGGTGCTCACACTCACAAGGCCTCTGGCAGCCTGGCCCGTGCCAGCCGAGGGGACACTCTGCAGTGAGGTGGCAGGAAGATGGAAGTGGAGGTGCCACTGGCAGGGCCTCTCTCTGAACCAACAGGAGAGGCCCAAGGTGTGCACAGAGCACGGCTAAAGGAGAGGTGGTACTCCCTCCTGGCTGACTCAGAGGCCCATCTAGCTTACCCTGAACACAGCTGTCTCCAGTGAAGCCAGGGGGACAGGTGCAGGTCCCCTGAACTGGGTCACAGGCAGCTCCATTCTGGCACTGACACTTCTTGGCACAGTCCTCCCCGAAGGAGCCATTGCTGCAAGCTGGGATGGGGAAAGGGAAGTCTTTGCAAAAGCTGGCCCTGTCCCTCCCACATGGGCCAACAGGTGGCAAGTGGACCTCAGTCACACCGAGTGGCCTTTAGGCTCACATGTTCTCCCTGAAACTCTGCCCTCATGGAGCTGAGTGTAGGAGGGTAGGTGGCCAGTAAGCTAAAGAGCAAACATCAAAGTACTAGTGAGGACAAGCGCCGCAGGGCTGTGACCTCTTGGCAGCAGCAAACCACTGAGAGGATGATGGTGGGAGATCCCTGGGGACAAGACATTAGGCTGAGACTTAGGAGCAGAGGGTACAGTGAGCGGGGAGGGGCTGGCACACCCAGGGCCTGGCAGGTCACACTGAGCAGTTCGGGTTTTTTTGCCAAGTGTGAGAGAAAACCACCAAAAGGTTTAAGCTGTAGATAGCTGTAGCGGGTTCAATTGTGTCTCCCTAAAAGATACATCCTTGCTGAAACCGGTTTGGCTCAGTGGATAGAGCGTCGGCCTGCGGACTGAAAGGTCCCAGGTTCCATTCCGGTCAAGGGCATGCACCTTGGCTGCGGGCACATCCCCAGTAGGGGGTGTGCAAGAGGCAGCTGATCGTTGTTTCTCTCTCATCGATATTTCTGACTTTCTATCCATCTCCCTTCCTCTCTGCAAAAAATCAATAAAATATATTTTAAAAATTGTTTAAAGATACACCCTAATTCCTAGAACTTATAAATGGAACTTGTTTGGAAATAGGGTATCTGCAGATACACTTAAGTTAAGGATCTTGAGACCATTTTAGATTTAGGGTGGCCCCTAAATCCAGTGACCAGGGGTCCTTGGTAAGATAACAGAGAGGGAGGCTGACCACACAGGGAGGCCATGTGAAGATGGAGGCAGAGATTGGAGCGATGAGGCCACAAGCCAAGGAATGCTGGAAGCCACCAGAAGCCAGAAGAGCTAGGATCCTTCAGTAGACCTTTCAGAAGGAGCATGACTCTGAGGACACCTTGATTTTGGAGTTCTGGCCTCTGGAAGTGTGAGAATGTATTTCTATTGTTTTAAGCTGCCCAGTTTGTAGAATTTGTTGCGGAAGCCCCAGGACAATAAGGCAGTGATTTACATGTGAGGTGAGAGCAAGAGGCAAGTGACTGCAGACCGAGAGGTGAGGAGAAGGCAGCTGCCGCTCTCCCCCTCTCCCCATGTGCCTGGGGGCTGGGGCAGGGCTGGCCTGTGGCTTTTACCTTCACTGCAGTTGGACCCTGTCCATCCAGCTTCGCAGCGGCAGCCAGCTGCCAAGACAAGACCGAGAAGGTCAGGTGAGGGCCCAGGCAGAGCTGGGCAGGGAGAGCTGGGAGCCCGGGTGAGAACTGCCTCCCCAGAGCCTCCACTCACTCTCTGTGCA
Source organism: Antrozous pallidus (assembly GCA_027563665.1). NCBI lineage: Eukaryota > Metazoa > Chordata > Mammalia > Chiroptera > Vespertilionidae > Antrozous > Antrozous pallidus. The sequence goes on along the minus strand of CM050512.1, from coordinate 105,225,626 downwards.
GAGCCCATGCTGGCTGCAGTTGGAGGGGCCACAGTCCAGCTCGTCACAGGCGGCGCCCCGCCAGAAGTGCCCCATGCATTGGCAGTGCCCCTCCACACAGGTCCCATGGCCATTGCAGTCAGGCGGCTGGCAGCGGGGCTCGTGCACGCACACCACAGTGGACACACTTCGGGGACAGCGCCACATGTTATCCTGGCTGCAAGCGGATACAGTGTTTGAAGAGGCTGGGGTACTGACCATCCCCAGCCAACCCCTCCCACCCCCTACTGCAGCCTATGAGTGCTGCCTTTCTCCATAGGTTCCCAACCCCAGTCCCTCTCACCCCAGGGCCTTTGCACATGCTGTTCTCGTACTCGGAAGGCTCTCCTCCCCCTCCCCCGGTCTACCAACCTTCTCTTCCTTTAGATCTCAGCTCATGCTTCATTAACCTCAGAGAGGTTTTTCCTGATCAATCAACCCCCTTTCACCAGCTTAGGTAGTATTGGTACACTATGTGTACTTCCTGTATGCAGTGAGAGGCAGGGATCTCAGCTCCTCCTGCTCACTGCTGAATCCCCAGGGCCTGGCACACAGCTGGTACTCAGTATTTGTTGAATGAGACAGGGACAACCTGGACTTAAGAAGGGGAACTCTGGTATGTTTACCAGTGATCTGACGGGTAACTGGCCAAGGTCCCATTGAGCACGAAGGTAGCAGAGCCCCCTCCATCCAGGTTGATGGCGTTGACCACATCCTGTTTCAGCAGGAACTCCGCCATCTCCCACAGGTTAATGCTGCAACACAAGAGCAGCATTGCTGACAGTGTCCACCACAATTTCGGTTCAATTCTTAGTTCCCGTGGTGGATGGTTTCATGTCCCTGTGGCAGGCAAATTTCTAAATGGCCTCCCCCAAGACGCCCATTCTAATTCCAGAAGCTGCAAATATAATGAGATCAATCCCAAGATTGTTACACAACACGGCATAGCTGTCAACAAATGGGAACCCTGACCTGGATTAGCCTAATGGAATCACAAGAGTCCTTAAAAGCAGATCCCTGGCTGGTGGCTCGGTTGGCTGGAGCATTGTCCCATATGCCAAAAGATTGTAGGTTCAATTCCCAGTCAGGGCACATGCCTAGGTTGCAGGTTTGCTCCCTGGTTTGGGTGTGTGCAGGAGGCAACAGATCAATGTTTCTCTCTCATATTCATGTTTCTCTTTCTCTCTCTCTCCCCCTTCCTCTCTAACAATCAATTGGTAAGGATTAAAAAAAAAAAAAAGCAGTGGTGGAAGAGGAAAGTGGGAGATTGGAAACATGAGGGGATAAGACGGATTTGACACATCTCTGCTGGCTTGAAGATGGGGAGGGTACACACGAGGCGAAATGTGGGCAGCTGTAGGAGCCGAGACCCTAGCTGGCAGCCAACAAGGACACACAGACCTCAGTCCTACAACTGCAAGGAACTGCATTCTGCAAACAACTTAAATCAGCTGGGAAGAGGGTTCTTTCTCCGAAGCTTCAGATAAGTGCCCTGCCTGGCCAACAGCTTGACTCTTGTCTGAGGGATGACCTGAACACAGAGCCCAGTCAGCCCTCTGGACTCCTGATCCACAGAACTATGATGTAACAAACAGATGCTCATTTTTCACACAGCAACAGCACAATAATACACGCTCTTTACAGAGCACAACACTGTGGCCCAGAGGGGTTGACTTGTCTATGGCCACAGAGCTAGCAGATAGCTGAGCTTGGACTGGAACTGAGGTCTTCTCCCTGCTAACTTTGTGATCATTTCCTTTCACCCTGAGATTCAGGAGAGGGGAGATGTAAACTGGGGACACTGAGAAGAAGTGTGTGGAGGATGGTGAGTTCTTGGAAGTGGTACAGACCACAGGAAGGCAGGGGACAGATGGGAGTGAACATCCCCAGATGACACCTGGTAAGAGGGCAGCCATTGGTGGGTGCAAGTTCCTCAAAGCGGACTCAGCCCAGACTCTGAGGCTCTGGTTCCTGGCACTCACCCCCGCTGCACCGTCTGCCCATCTGCATGGAAGAGCACCAGCTGCCCCTTCCTGTCATGGCCCACAGCCGTCCTGGCCGATATCACATTCACAAATTTGCTGAAGGAACCTGAAAGAGAAGCAGCTGGGCTGATCACTGCCCTTTGGGAGGCCTCTGGGCTCTGTCTGCCACTTCCTGCCAGTCCATGCCATCCAGTGTTTCCTCCCCCCCTCCCCCATTCCAATCAGTCTCACATAGGAGCCAAAGAACTTTTAAGTGTACATCAAGTCATGTCAGCCTCCAGCTGAAAAGCTCTTATGGCTTCCATTGTTCTTAGAGCATATCCAAACCCCTTCCCAAGGCCCAGCATGACCATCCTGGCCTGCTCTCCAACCACATCTCCTGGGGCTTCCTTCTCATCACCCTACAGCCACTTTCTGTTCCCTCTGCTGGACTGCGCTTCTGCTCAGCTCTTCCCACAGCTTGCTCCTCCTGATCTATGCCACCTCAGTGAGGCCATCCGTGACTGCTCAGTCTAAAATAGCTCATTTCCACATTAGGGCCATTGGGTCCCTTTTCTGCCCCAGCATTCCACACTCCAGTGGTTTTCAACCTTGAGTGTCCATCAAAATCACCCAGGGAGCTTGGTAAAACACAAGCTTGGGCCTCACCGCCAGGGATTCTGATCCTGTAGGTTTGAAGGCCTGAAGTTCTGCATTTAAAACAAGTTCCTGGGCCCGGCCAGTGTAGCTCTGTGGATGAGCATTGATCGATGGACCAGGAGGCCACAGTTCCATTCACCAGTCAGTGCACATGCTTGGGCTGCAGGCTCAATCCCCGTTACGGGGTGTGCAGGAGGCAGCCGATCAATGATTCTCGTTATGATGTTTCTATCTCTCTGTCCCTCTCCTTGCCTCTCTGAAATCAATAAAGATATACTTAAAAAATAAAATAAAACAAGCTCCTGGTGACACAGTTGCTGCTGGTCCACGAACATTTTAGCAGCACTTCTCCATTTTTGCCTGTAGTCCCTTTCCTCCACTTATTATTCCCATTCTCCCAACTTTATTTTTCTCCTAGCATTTACCACTTCTTTTTAGCAAATGACGTATCTATTTTCTCTCTCATATATTGAGCAGGCACCTGATCTGTCTTAATCCCTGACCCCCAGTACCTAGAATAGTACTGATGGAAAGACTTCCCCCACGACCCCTCCGATACTGGTTCTCAGGAGCACTGTTGCCACCCCCACCCCACCTGTCTCCTGTGTCTCATCGCACTCAGTCGCCTGGCTCTCATTGATGTAGATGCTTCCATTTCGAATCAGCCACACGACCCCACTCAGCAGCTGCACAAATGGATTCTCAGTGTCCAGCACCTCCTCTTCAGACAGGTACCTGGACACAGGGAAGGTGTGAGGTTCACTTACCAGCAGGGGCAGCTGTGGGTAGTGGGGCTCCTTTCCCACCCCTTTCCCCAGAAGCCTGAGTGCTTGATTTCTCCTTCTGCCTCAGGAACCTGCCTGGTCCTAATCCCAAAAGCAGCCTTATAAACAGTCCTCACAGCCCAGGCTACACGCCAATGACTAGAAACCTTCAATTTCCCAGGCTGTCGTCCTGGCCAAGCTAACATCTGATGCCTGTATAGCTCTTAACCGACCTCCTTGCTTCCACTATGGCCCTCCAGTCTAGTCTCACAGTCAGTCCTGCCATCCTCTGATACTCTGCTCCTTCCTTCTGTCCCGCATACACATCAAACCCCTATGCCCCCCCTGAGCCTTAGCGTTTGCTGTTCCTTCTGATTGCAATGCTCTTCCTCCAGATCTGTCCTGGCTGACTCGTGATTAATCTTCAGGCCTCCACTCAAAGGTCACCTTCTCAAACAAGCCTTTCCTGATCTCCCTTCCTAAAATCACTATATTTACAATCGGTTCATCATGTTCATTGCTTCACTGCTCATACACAATCTGAATTCATCTTGATGATCTTCCTGGCTTTTCCCCCTAGTAATGGCAGAGGTCCATGAAGGCAGACTGTGCTCCATATATCCCCAGAACACAGCACACTGCCTATACAAACAAGCGCTCAATGATAGTGGGGTGACAACTAACCCCTGCAAGGAGGGTATTCCTCACCCATCCTGCAGACGAGGAAACGGGAGGCTCAACTTGATTAGGTGAGCTGAACTTGGCAGTACGGACACAACCCCAATCTCAGGCCCTCTACCCACGACAGTCACAGGGTTTCCTGTCTCCTCACCCGGTAACCAGAGTCCCGTCGCGGCGGATTCCGAACTGCGCGTTCTGCAGGCCCCCGGCGCTGTTCACCCGCCGCCCGTCGCTCACCACGTTCCCCAGGCACTCGCCGGTGGCCATGCGGAAGAACCCGCCGTTCTGGGCGACGCTGCAGCCGGCCGGCCGCGCCGTCTCTTCTACGGTGGCGCGGCGCCTCGACGCGCAGCCGCCGGGCCCGCCGGGCTCGAGCACCGAGAAAGTGCGCAGGGGCTCGGGGACCCGCGTCAGGTGGCCAGGCACCGCGCGGCCCGCGAAATGCGAAACGAAGGTGCGAATCGCGGGGCGGAGAGAGCCGGGGGTCGCTGGGGAGGGCGGCCAGCTCTCGTGCTCGCGGCTGCCGACACGCACCCTCGCGCAGTCCCGGGCGGCGCGCGCGCGCACGCAGGTGTAGGGCTGCAGCAAGTCGTCGTCCAGGGAGGCCCTGCGGATGGGGGAGGGGGGTGAGCTTGGAGGGTTGTGGCCCGGATGGGAGTACCCCCGAACCTAGCTCACCGCGTCTCTCCCACGATCTCCGGAGCTGTACTCACCCCCAACCCAAGCCGCCGGACGCGTCCCAGAGGAAGCTGAGCGGCATAAGGAAGAGAAGCCAGCGACCCATGGAGGCCGCCATGTTGGACGCGGGCCTCCGGTCACGTGGGCTCAACCCACGTTACTCTCGACTTCTGGAGGCTGCTGTCAGTTCGACAGAGCTAGTACCTTCCTTCAAAGGGGTGTGGCGTTTCGTCCTATAATTTCTGTGCTTCGTTGGGGTGGTGGCGGAACTTTTAATGTTGATATAATTTTAATGTTGATGTAATTGCAAGACCAATAGAAAGAACTTTGTTATAACTTTTACTTATCTTTACCGGTTGTTAATGCTTGACTCTTTTGCTTCAGTATTTGTATTTTATTCATATTCTTTTTTTTTTTCCTGGACCATATACAGCCAAGTTACGGACATCATGTTCCTTCCCCTCAATAAATCACTCTGTATCTTCTACCAACAAGGATATATTTTAAAACTTTATTTACTTTCTATCACCATGTATCTTCTCTATGCCTTCTTTCTTACATAACCACAGGCCAATAAAATCAGGACATTTCATATTGGTAGAATGCTATGAACTAATTCACAGTTCATATTTGAATTTTGCCAACTGTCCTTATAACGTCCCATTTAAAAAGACACAAGAGGCCCAAAATAGAATCACTTGTGCTAAGTGATTCACCAAATTGCAATTGCAGCCGCTCTCAGGAAGGTAATTTTAAACTGTCAGTCTGGACTTTCCTGGTCAGCACTACAGAGGCAATCTGTGTAGACAAAAAGTGGTTCTGATAACAAATTCTTAACCTGACAGGTGATGGTGGGTAGTCATGCACCAGGCATATAACACCCCTAGTAAAAAGCTTATCTTTGCCTTAAGCAAGCCATGCCCACTGTTTCTATGCATGGTTTACACACGTTTGAAATTCATTCTTTCAGCCCCCTCCTTTAAGAGAGCATAAATCTTTTTTTGAAATTATAACATTTTTATTATATTAAGTTAAATAATATATATTATTAAAGTTAATATATATTTTAAAATATATTTTATTGATTTTTTTGCAGTATAACTTATATTTAATAGTAGTACATAAGTTTTCCTTTTCCCCCCATTTTCCTCCCCCCAGCCTCCCTTCCTCCCCAGCACATGTCCCCACCTGCCCCCCTCCCCGCCCCAGTGTCTTTCATTCATTGGTTATGCTCATATGCATACATACAAGTCCTTCGGTTGATCTCTCCCAGCATCCGCCTTCCATCCACCCCAGCCTTCCCCCTGTATCCTGACAGCCTGTTCAATGCCTCCCTGCCTCTATATCAATCACTCTCCCCTGTTTCTTTTCTTCAAAAATATCTTGCCTCTGCATATTAGAAATAAGTGTATAAGAACAAAAAAATGTTTGAGTTTCAGTTTCAATGTCCAACTGTTCTGAGTCCCAGTTTCAATGCCAAATAGTTTTTTATGTGTACATGTCAGCAATGGTATCCAGATGGTGGACACATCGTGGCAATGCAAGATCCATCCTCTCTGGTTTGATCCTGGGCCGCCTGCAGCCATGCACAGCTGCCAACTGCTAGCATGGCAAGGTGTCGTCAGTGTCCCCCATCTCTGGACCATCCTCGTGACTGGAACAGACCCGTCAGTTCCTCACTGTCGCAGGAACCCACATGGTCTTGGAGTTTTAAGAGAGCACAAATCTTAAGTATCCTATAATTCAATTGATCTGTGCCTTGCTTTCTCCCACCTTCATTTAATCTTCCTTGTGATCCCTCCTTAATCTCAAAAGCATAAAAGAAACAGAAAACTGCTATTCTCTGAAGCATTTTCCTCAGTCTGTTGAGAGCTTGCTTACAGGCATATTCTCTGTTTGGCTCAAATACATCATTATAAAAATTCTCTACAGGTTTGGACATTCTTATATTGACATCTGCCTGATAGACCCCTTTTGTCTCTCTTTTTTTAAAAAAAATATCTTATTGATTTTTTACAGAGCAGAAGGGAGAGGGAAAGTCAGAAACATCGATGAGAGAGACATCGATCAGCTGCCTCTTGCACGCCCCCTACTGGGGATGTGCCCGCAGCCAAGGTACATGCCCTTGACCGGAATCAAACCCGGGACCCTTCAGTCTGCAGTCCGACGCTCTATCCACTGAGCAAAACCAGTCTCGGCCCCTTTTGTCTCTTGAAGGAGGTGATCTTGCCTGAAATAATCCACACTTTTCCCTCTGTCCATAAAAGCCTTTCATTTTGTACCTCTCCTTGGGTCTTCTTTCTAATTGCTAGATGGGATGCTGCTGACTTCAGAATCATTTAATAAAACCAATTAGATCCTCAAATTTACATAGCTTAATTTTTCAACAGTCCTTTGTAGCCATTTTTCCCATGTCCAGGATCCTATCTAGGAGTTGCTTTCAATTTTTATGTCTCTTTGGTCTCCCAAAATCTGAAACAGTTCCTCAGCTTTTCTTTGTCTTTAATGAGGTTTTTATTTAAAAAAAAATAGATACTGATTTTTGAAGAGAGAGGGATAGAGAGAAACATTGGTGAGAGTGAATCATGCATAGGCTGCCTCCTGCATGCCCCCTACTGGGGATGGAGCCTGCAACCCAAGCATGTGTCCTGATTGGGAATTGTACTGGGGATCTCTTGGTTCATGGGTCAATGTTCAACCACTGAGCAACACTGGCAGGGCTGTGAAATTTTTGGATTGATTTTAGAGAGAGAGAAAAGGAAAGAGAGACTGAGAGAAACATCAATTTGTTGTGTTCTACTTACTTATGCATTCATTGGTTGCTTCTTGTGTATGCCCTGACTAGGGATTGAACCCTTAACCTTGGTATATTGGGATGATGCTCTAACCAACTGAGCTTGATATTTTGGAAGGGGACAGGCAGGTCAGCTGCATAATTTGCAGTGATCCTTGTTAAAATATTAAGACTTTCAACATGTCGAGAGCAGAGCGTGAAAGCTAGCGTGGAACTCCTCTGTGCACAGGCCCTATGCACCGACACCAATTGGAAGCCCACAAAACTGGCCTATAATTTTGTAGCATGTACTTCAGGATTCTTTAGAGAGGATACTTCTTTTCAGGCCTCTGGCCCAGGGCAGTGTCCAGGGTTAGGTGGCACCTATTGGGGCCAGTGCATCTAGGAACCAGCAGAAGTCTGGTTGGCCTTTGGTGCCAAGGGTACTCAGGGCCAGGACCAGCCCTTTCTGTCCATGCTCAGTACAGTTAGTGCTTGAATTCAGGCCACGGTTTGAGCCACTACTCCTAAAAGCCACTCAGGGTCAGTGTACTGGGTTGGATAGTGTCCCCTCTCTTCTGGAGGGAGGTGGTGGTTCACGCTTCAGCCAAGTATGCCCAGGCGTTGCAACTGTATCCTGAGTTTCTTGGAAACCGCTGGAATAGCTTTTGTAACCTTTGGGCTGTCATTGTAACTGTCCTAACTCCCTCTTGTGGTTTCGAGTACAAATTTGCTGTAAGAACTGTGGTCTGCACTGCAGTTCAGCCTTTACTTCGGTGAAGTGCTGCAACTGTAGTCGCTGGCCAGCTTAATAAAGGCTCATACATTTTGATCTCTGTCCTGGTGGTCGTCTCTTGCAGGTCGCCTCATAACACCTTCCAAATTCACATCCTTCCCCAAACCATAGAATGCGACCTTCTTTGGAAGCAGAATTCTTGCAGATGTATAAGTTAAGATAAGGTGATACTGGAGTAGCGTGGGTCCTAAGAACAGACTGACCTGTGTCCTTATAAGAAAAGACACACACCTAGTGATTCAGATAGAAGACGGCCATGTGAAGACAGGAAAAGGTTTGAGTGAGGCAGCTACAAGCCAATGAATGCCCTGGCTTGCTGGCAACCACGGGAAACTAGGAGAGAGGAATATCACGGATTCTCCCACAAGGCTTCAGAGGCCTGCTCACACCTGAATTTCTGAACTAACAGTCAGTGACCTCAAATGGGCCCCAAGGGCGTCTCTGAGGCCTGTGGAGGAACTGAAGTTAGTTCACCTCAGTTAACCACATTCAAAGCGACTGCTCCTCCCGGGAATTAAATTACCCCCCTGACGCACATATATTGATGTGGAAGGATTAGGTCTTTCTGTTCTTTACGTCCAGGCTGCCAGAAACTATCAGCAGACAAGTTAAGGCCTGCCGCCAGCTTCCACGCCTCTGAAGTCCTCTTTTCCCTATGTCAACTAAGAGTTGGCAAGTGGCAGGCAGTCTCCGGTGTGTTCTGATCTTTTGTCTTCTCCCTGCTTTGATGTTTGTTACTTCTTTGCCAAGTTCTAAGCACATAAGTGCCACAGAAATTCTCCATTTGAACTGAGCAGTCTGTGACAATGATTCAGTAAGGAGGCCATTAGACTGATGGGGTTCTAATGACTTGGCTGTCCACAGAGTAAGCAAACCAAAACTTAAACTTGCAAATGCCTCA